>ML777537.1:195788-275834 GCA_009831015.1 Picea engelmannii | reverse complement strand
CTTATGACTACAACAACTAAATTTCTGAAATTTCATTATTTTTTATCTGATATTACTCCAATATTTCATTTTTTAAATGTTACAGGTGAATTTCATAACTTTTGTTGATTGATTTATTGTGTCAACTTCTGTCCAGGGTGACCCTGTCCGAGTTTCACTCGCTACGTCTGTCCAAGGTGACCGTGGAAAGGCACCCGCAGTGCCTCACTAGGTAAATGTTAAATACAGTAACAACTTATGACTACAACAACTAAATTTCTGAAATTTTGTTATTGTTTTTCTGATATTACTGCAATATTTCATTTTTTTAATGTTACAGGTGAATTTCATAACTTTTGTTGGTTGATTTATTGTGTCAACATCTGTCCATGGTGACCGTGTCCAAAAATCACCCTTTACATCTGTCTAGGGTGACCGTGAAAAGGAACCCACAGTGCCTCACTGGGTAAATGTTAAATACAGTAACAACTTATGACTACAACAACTAAATTTCTCAATTGTTAAAGTTCATCTCATTAATTTTATTCATCAATGTATTGTGGAATTGTCAACGTGGGAAGTCTCCCACAGAGGATATTGATGAGGAAAAAATATTTTATTCGACTGACCCAATGACCACTATAACGAAGGTCTTGAAGAAGGCTAACATAGAATATCTAGGTTTGATTAGGAAAAGACCCTTGACATAGGAGGACAGGGCAAGAATTGTAGAGCTACAAAATACAATAACTAATTTTGGGGTAAGTGGCATCTTCACATAATTTTATTAGCTATGACAATTTCATAATCTGTTTTTTAGTTTTATATTTTGTATATGATCTGATAAAGAAAAAAATTTCATTTGTAGGAGTTTTTAAACCTCGTGCGTGGGGAACCTGTCGATATTGCAACTTCTATAGGTAGCAGTGATGGTCCAATGAAAAAAAAAGGTCGACATAGAAAAGTGAAAGTGAGGCGTTTTGAGCCTCCTGAGGTTCCCCTCGAATCCATTGATGAGCGAAATTATTTTGACTGGCATGACATGCCAGAGCATGATGAGCTGGAGCATTGGACTCCACATGATGACTCCGGAGAGGAACATAGTGTAGATGGACAGGAAACTATTCTGCATGGAGAAGAACGAGTTAAAAGCATTGGATCACTAGATTTCACCTTTATGGTGGATGATGCATGTATTTTGATCAAGATTCAGAAGATTACAGGTAATTGTCCCATTAATTGATTCATTTTTTTCATGAAATTGAAATGGACATTTGTTGAGATTATCATAAATTAATGGATAACACGTTTCTGCAGGAAACAATGTTTTCTATAGAAACTTACATGACAAAGAATTGGAGTTGTTTGGCCCCACCATTTGCACACGGTGGAATGGCCAATATAGAAAAAATAACAATGATTTAATAGATCACATGGTAAACTTGGTTGGCAACACTTTCAACAAGAAAGTAGTTAAAAAGTTAGCCGACGAGAGTTTAAAATACACTAGGGCCTAGTATAGGGATAATTGCAAATAGACCTCAAGAACGAGCGCCCTCCCATGGTTCCCGAGAAAGAGTGGAAGGCGCTAATAGAGGATGCAAAGGAGAACTTGTTTAAAAAACAAGGACGACAACCACGAGCTAGTAAATCAAGGTACAACACATGTCATATTATCATTGAAATATGAGCATTTATGTTTTTCTTTCCTATTTTAAGTAACAATTCCGATATCTAATGTTTTTCAAAAATTCCATATGTAGGCTACCAGACACCTCCAAAGCAACAAAGGCCAGAGTGGAAAAATGTGGCTAGCATAAACTAGGCCAGGGTGGCTATGGAAAACTAAAATCCTGAATAGTAAGATTTATATGATTAACTGTGGTTAATATTTATTTAACAGTAGCAAACAAATATATTTTTTTGTTATTGGTATTTTTAATGGTGTTATGCATTGCAGTTAAATATGTTCAACATTGTTGCCACCGAGGAGGACCTAAAGCTTGGTTACAAACATGGTTTTAAAAGTGTGATTGAATATGGAAAAATCTTGGACCAGACTCTTATCTCCCCAGCCACGCAGGTAAATCAAATGAATAAGGAAACCGCAGTAGCATGCTTGTAAATTCTATTCATATTTTATTATATCACCATTAACTAAGTATTTATGTTTGTTTTCAAGCAATAGTGCTACCGCAGTAGTGAATCAAGAGGTATTTAGCAAACACCGTGTCATAGAAGGGTCTACATGCCCAGTGATAGTGTAGAGAAGAGTACCCATTCTGATATGTATGCTTTAGAATTAGAAATATTTACTGTGATTGTAGATATTTATTTCCTGACTTACACTTATATATTATCTTCTCAAAATTGAAGAGCATGTAGCTCAGGAGGGTGAAATGTGAGAGAAACCAAGTGGACAGAAAATTAATGAACCAACTATCCCAGCTACAGAGACAGGTAAAGAGAAATAGTGTAATGTTAATCAAAACAATGAATTATTTATTTCAATTATATTTTAACATATCGATATGATCATTTTTGTTGCTCCAGTTCATGACCCTGAATAGATGCCAGCTAACCCTTCTCAGTGACGTACCATAAGTATGGTACATGAGCGCACAGAAACAATAGAAGGACAGGGCACATGAAATACAATGTCCTTGGATGATGAACTTCCACCTTCACGAAATACAATTTACTTGGGGGAGGGGCCATATGAGCTTCCACATTCACATGGTTGGCCCTGTTCAGCAGAGAATAACCTATTCTCGAAACAAAGATAAGATCATTAAGGTATGAAACAACTTAATTTTTTTCTAGAGTATTTTACATAACTAAATGCATGCTTATTTGCTTATTAATTATTTACTCATATAAAAAAATTGTCTTTTATGATTCATGAAGGTCTTGGTGAGGGAAATGCATCTCGTGGAAAACTCTTATCAAGTTGTATGGGCTAATGGATCTGGCGAAAGGACAATGAAAAGGTAAGGGTTTTTACGTGTTTTTAAAAGTAGGCTACAACAATGAGGTAGCCCCTTGTTCTTCTATGCCTTCTCTTTTCCTTATCTTTCTATTAGTTGTCAAAATCAACATTTGCTAACATTAAAAAGGTCCCATGTATTAACACACTTTTATTAATTTGAATGAAGCCTTGTTCCTACTGGGAATTTTTTTGGGCTAGCTTAGACTTCCCATTATCAACTCTAGCCACTTCTTACCTGGTAGCACCCAATATTACCTAGTTCTCCCCTTGTCTTCTTCCTCTCCTAGTGTTCCATTCTCTCCTACATACTCTTCCTCTTTTCCTAGTCCTTCAAATGCTTTTGGAAAGTATTTCCTCTCCTCCTTAGATTATCTTCCTTACACCCCTTTTTCTCCATTTTTATTTGGTCATAATATCAATGGGTCCCTTATCAGTCATTATCTCAAGAAAGACCCTACTTGAGATAAACTCTACCTAGTTAGGATCAACTATCACTTCTTTGGTCAATTTTCAAATATTTCCCCCTTAATGGTCACATTCCATAACTTGCAACTATGGAGCCCCTCCCAATGGTGACATCATATCTTCCTTTGATCCTCTCTCCTCCACTGGTACCATTGGTATTTTTCACCTCTAGGATTGCATTGAACTTATGTTGATGCATGTCGCCTCCTACGCTTGCATAAAATACCCCATTGATGTATGCCACCTCTCATTCTTGCACTAAATCTAGGATACCATGTGTTGTTTTTGTGCTTTTGATGACTCTATATTACTAGTTTATGATGCCTATTATGCTCACACTCTCCAGATTATCGTATGTCACTTGGGATTCATGCTATGTCCTTGACTAGTGTATGGCACCTTAATGACTACAGAAATCCTAGAACAATGAATGTCATTTTTTACGCTCACCTTAACTCCAAGTTTCCATATGTTACATTTATTCTTGTGATAACCCTATATTAGAGTGTGTTTCCTCTCTCACCCACGTTCACTTTAGTCATTTTATGTCAACTCACTCCTTTTTTCAATGTCATGTCAATGTCATCAACTTCTTTCTCTTGCCTTTGTTAGAACTACCCTAACACCACAACCTCCCATATTTACCTTTTCATCTATCCTGGAATATTTCCATAAGAGATCATGTTTCTAATCCTACCTCACATGTGGTAAGATGCCAACCTCTGTGATGTAGGTATCTAGCTAAACATGTTCTTGCATTGCTCATTGCTCATTCTTGGAAATGAAAGTATGTATAAGTCTACCCCCTGTATATTGAACATATTCATTATGTACCCAAAATTTTGGACCTCATTATTATTTTCCTTTTTGTATGCTCCAACAATTATGCAAGTGACATCCACAAGTATCTTCCTATTATATTAGTAATATTCCTCTTATTATTATCAACGAAGGAGTTGATAATTAGCCCTTATATACACTATGCCTAAATTATCGAGGCATCAAATAACATTATGTTTTTACAAGAATATATGAGTCAATGTCATAATGACCCTTTAGGTTTGTAAGAGTTTCTAATTCTTCAAGGTGTTAAGAGCCAATATTTCTCAAATCATTCAGAACAAAGAAGAAAACTGACCAATATATTATACATAGGTGATGAAAGAGATTTTACAACCTTTTCATAAATCACAACCTTTTTATTGATGGTGTCTTCATGGGTTCAAAACCTTACTTTAAAAACCTAGCAATATTTCTACCTTTTAACATTCTCATGAACCCTTGGGTTTACCATTACTCCTTGTGGGTCATAAATTTCCACTCACCAAATTCATACAAATTGAAATTTTTGTCACTTTCACAAGCCTATATGACATCAAAAATATATGAATTCAACTAGGAGTAGACATTTTCCCTTTCAATTTGATGATCCCCATCAACTTTGGGACTCAATGTCTCTTCATTAAATTCTCCTTCTAATGAGGATGGCATAGACAACTTCAAATGATCCACATACACATTGGAATATTTTCCCATATATGGTGACCAATCCAAGCAAATAACTTTTATTCATTCTTATCCAAAATCCGAAAATATCATTTTAAACCTTTCTTTGCTGGGTGCAACCACACTTGATCAAACTTAGGAGGTATGTGTTGTTAAATGCTTATCATGCCTGTTTTCGTAACTTGATTGAGACATTAATTGTGCAATTAACAATGAAATATATAAATGACAAACAATCTTCCCAAATATTGGGATGTTACAGCCTCACAACAAATGAACCAATGTTTGATTTATATCCTTGGGATACCCGTGCAATTGTAAATAAATGATACACTTCTCTTCAACTTATATCCATTATCGTCTAGAGTGTGGATTAAAAGTTTCTTGAGAATATATTATATCTACTACACATGAATTACCTTGGTTCAATTAAATTATCTGGGATCAACCAATTTACAATGAATTCTATATTTCTTAGGTCAATACAAAATTCACATCCTCTAACTGCAAAATCCATACACAACAATAATTGTTTTCAAAGCTCATATTTCTTCATGTTGGCTTGCAATTAATTGTGTTGAAGGGTTAAAAATATAATCTCCAAATGTTTCAAATGATCTTCCCAAATCTTGCTAAAAGTCAAAATATCATCCAAGGAGGCTACAATAAAGGTGTTTGAGAAATGTTCTTAGTATATCATCCATCAATCTTAGAAGCATTTTCATAGTATTGTGTAATATAAATTTCATAATGACTCACTCATGCAATCCATGTGTTTTTTTGAAAGTAATATTCCAAATTATTCTTTGTGTATATTGTCATATTGGTATCCTTACTTCTAATCCAACTTCATGATAACATATGCTTCCAAAATTTGGTTTATTAGTGCCTTGATTATTTGTAGGGGATATATATATATATACTTTTACTATAATCTTGTTCAATCTAAAAGATCTACACATTTTCTCTAACATCCATCTTTCAATAGAAATGGCGGCTACACCTATGGACCTGCACACCTGCTACACTTGTGTACCTGCACACATGCACACTTGCTACACTTGTCACCAATGAATTACTTCCTATCTTGTTGAATGCCAAGGTCACCATCCCACTCAGGAAAAATCGCTATCCTAAGTTGTTTTTAAAAAGAACTTCTTGCATCTTGTTGAGAAAGTAGAGACATTGTAATATGGCATTGCCATATTACAATGTAATATGGCATTACCATATTACAATGTAATATGGTAATGCCATATTACAATGTAATATGGCATTACCATATTACATTGTAATATGGTAATGCCATATTACAATGTAATATGGCATTACCATATTACATTGTAATATGGTATACCATATTACATTGGCATTACCATATTACATTGTAATATGGTATACCATATTACATTGTAATATGGTATACCATATTACATTGTAATATGGTATACCATATTACATTGTAATATGGTAATGCCATATTACAATGTAATATGGTAATGGTGTTATTTTTTTTTAAAAAACTTAAATTCATCGTCGCAATATCGACGATAGTTCGTCGGAAGCCAATTTATATTTTGAACAACCGGGGAAATAGGGACGAAAGTTCATTTCAATTTGCCATGGTTTTTTGTCGCACATACAACATCTACGTCGTAAGTTTGGTTTTGAAATAAATTTTCGCTTCTATTGCCACAAAGTTTTGTCGCAATTTTCCATGGTTTTGTGTCGCACATACAGCATCGGCATCGTAAGTTTTGGCCTTGGCATAAAGTTTCGTCGCAATTGAGACTAAGTTTCGTCGTAATTATCACGATTGTACCTCGTAATTGTGACGAAGTATTGTCATAATTTCGACAATTCATAGGGTTAACCCATTTTGATGGTGATGACACGTCGAGAGCTAATTTTTTCGATGTTTCCATGAACACCTAGATCATGGATATAGTGAAGAAATTAAAGTGATGAAAAAAAGTCTCAGCTTTCATTGAAATTGCGACGGATAAGTGTGGCAATATCAACAAAAACCCATCGCAAATTGGTCATATGTACTAGTGTTGGGAGATGAACCAGAAGTGGATGGAAGGCCGACCAAAATCATAAATGCGTTGTTCTGAGGTATGCACAACTTTTTGCGTCCACAATCACACATGGGGCGCATCTGCGCTTTTCCGATGTTTTCGACTGGCGCACATGTGCGTGCTTCCTTTGTGTTCTTAGCACATGCTGATTTTATAACCAGATGTATAGTTTTGTGCACTTTGGATATGCATTTTTTGGGCCATGGATGAACTAATGGGTTTTTGGAGATGTTGGATTCCTATAACCATTTGCATATGAAATTCCAGTGATAAAATATGCCCCCTGATGTGTGAGGTTAGGAGCATACGTATAGCCGAAACACATCAATGTTTCTTCTACTGAGTGTACCTTTGTAAAAAAGAGTGTTGAGGGGAGTTTTAAGAGAGACCCATTGGAGGGAGAGGGGAACCTGTGAGACCCAAACCCATCGTGAGGTGTGGAAAAATAAAACTGTGTACAAACAAGGCGGGCATGCCCCATGCTCGTGTCATGTAACTCAAAATGTGTGAAATAGTAACTGAAGTTGTATGTTGACATAGATAACTGCAGTGCCCTCCGAGGCGATTTGATAATGGAAGAGGAAAATTCTAATGGTGAAAAAACTTTGAAAAGAGGTGATGACACCTGTAATAAGTGTTGATGATAAGCAGGCATTGATAACCTATCAAATTTCAAAGGTCTTCGGTCAAGATAAAACAACTGCAAATAGTCGCAAAGTAAGACCCACCGTAGTAGGAGATGGCATTGAAATCGAATGCTATGGTGGTCAACGACAACAGAGAGTAATGATCGTTCTCTATATGTCATCTAAGACTCCTCATTGTAAAGGTAATGAGAGTCAAAATATTGCCTCCCTTTTGGAAATTGTGTTGATGTCAACAGAAAGGGAGACGCAACTCCAAGAAGTAAAGAGCTTCATGAAATCCACTGCATGAGATCAGGAACTAAGGAGGGACATGGATGAAGTCAAGATGTGGGGAGACTCAAGACTGCCCTTGGTTGGGGATATATGTGAAGGATGAGTGGCAGCAACCGTGAAACTGGATCTAGTGTCAGGGGGACGACTAGATGTGGGTTAAATTGTGCCAGAGGCGTGACAAAGTGGACAAACTCAAAGATCGGGGGTACATGGACTGTGGGATCCTTAGGGTTTTATGAATGATGTCAATAAGAGTAGAAGGTAAGGAATTCCCCAACCAAGGGTGACATGGGTTGCTTTTCTGAGAAAAGAAGGTTGCCAAAAGTGACGACAAAAAACTATGTAAAGGCTAGAAACAAAGGCTTTGTACAATTACCAAATGAATAAAGAATAAGTTGGGATAATTGTGCAGATACAAAAACAGGTGCCCCAGTGCAATATGTGTTGGTCAGTGAGGGCGCAAGTTTCTGGGAGAGCTGGTGGAGGGTGGGGGCCCCATAGGTGGGTTTCTGTATTAGGTAAATGAATGGAGGATAATCTGCAGATGGGAAAAATGGTGGTGGATGAGATGGAAAGTTAATGATATTACAGAGGTGCAGTCAAATGTGAATCATTATGATATTACCCAGGAGTCCTTTATGGGGAAGCTAGCAAAATGAGGAGAAGGAGCATGTGGTTGATTCTCGGGAATGAAAAGACTATTAGGACTCTCATCCCTAGGGGGTGAAAAAAGCATGAGTGTCAAAGTGCCAAAGGGGACTACAATGGGGAAAAATCATGTGGGAGAGAGTGCTACCAGTTGACAATACTGAGATGAAGCGGAGGTGTGATTACTACAGATCCGGATGGGGGGACCCTAGAGGAAAATATCGGAGGGTGTGACTGGGAGATGCAATTGATATTTAGAGGGAATGATTACATGCCAATATCGATCATATACCTGAAAGGGCCGAGCTGGTGGGTGATGACCAAGTACCTGCACACATAAAAAACCAAATACCCATCCTGAATGATATCTGAAAGTAGAGAACATATAACAATTATTTGAGAATTTTGAACAGGTTCATGCGTACCTGGGCATGATGTGAGAAAAATGCTCCCCAGGGGGAGAGGATGGATGGTGGCCTGGGGAATGTGACTGTGTAGGAAGTAGGATCTTGATCCCATGGCTGAAGACAGATCGAAAAACGGATGCTCGGATCTCCCAGAATTGAGTATGGAAGTTTGGAAAAAGGGACTATATATAGCTATAGGGCCCACATTGCCACCTCATTTGTACCTGCTTCCATAGTGGATTGACGAGAGGTTTGAGAAGAGATTTGTAGATTCTCAGAGATTGAGCTAGTCGATCTAGGATTAGCGAGTGCTAGGCTAAAGGTCATATCCTCCTGCATAATAAGTAGGATTTCTTTTTTGGGCAGGGTTGTACGGATGAACATACAGGAGGATTATGTGTGGGTGGGTGATCAAATGAGTCATGCACATGAGTGTGTGGCTATAATTGGGACAACCGCACATAGGGGTGCCCGAGTGGGGAAAACAAGCATGCATATGATGCATTCATGTTCGAAGCACAATTGCACATGCATGCATGGTTGTGTTCCTGACAGTTGCACATGTGTGCGCAACTGTGTAGCGAACATGTGTGCTGGGATGCACGTCTGTGTGTGTGACAGAGGTGCATGTGTGCACCCCTGTATCTCCCACGATTGCGCATGCATGAAAAACTATGGAGTGAACAGGTGCGCATATGTGCGCGCCTATGGGGAAAACAGTCGCGCCCTTGAGGCAAAGCTAACAGGTGTAAAAACTTATCTTTTTTGGAGATTTTGGTTTTTTTATGGGTTGTGATGTCTAATCAGGTATTGTTTATGTGGATGCAGGTGATCAGTTGAGGATGTCAGTCCACTGGAGGGAGAGAGACTGGGCACATCTGAGAGAGGCAGTTCGAGATGAGGAGCCCAGTGTGTGGGGGACTTTGGCATCCTGTGGGCTACTAAAGTTCTTTGACTGTTCACTATTGCGGGCATAGGAGTATCTTCTGTAGTTTTTGATCTCGATGTGGAGCACTGATCGATAGTGTTTCATTGTACGGGGAGATCAACTCACATTCTCTGCGACAGAGGATGTATATTTTATGACTAGGCTCCCTTTTCGAGGAAGTCCTCTACCTGTTGAGCCCGTGTTGCTGGGGGATGGATAGTTAGCAGACCTAGCACAGACATATTGTACTAGGGAGGACTTGATTTCCATCTTAGTGGTGAGGATTGGGGCAATGGATGCCCTTGTTCATCATTGCATTGTAATGATGATTGTGAGGGTTTATTGGTCCCTTGCTACTCAACGGATCAGTGGTGGTCAGTTGAGGATCATGTAGAGGGCCCTACATAGACAGAATTTTGCCTGGGACTTGATGCTACATACCAATATGATCAGGCAGGTTAACCGGTGTTGAGCTGCTGAATCTGGTGATTTTTCTTTTGGGTCTATCTTGGTGATCTGGGGTTTGGAGAGGGTACCTATGTTGCACCCTAGAGTGTTGTTGGATGCATTGGGGGAATGAGAGTCATGATTGATGTGGTGGGTAGAGATCTTGGTGCATCATGGGGGTGGGGAGGGTGTCCATTACTTTACGACCGAGTTAACACATGTATGGCATTAGATGCCACAAATCATCCTCTGATATTCGTATGGAGGGATGGACTATCGTCAGGATCCTGACATGGTCTTACCTCCTGGAGAGGTTTGGGACCACAAAGGTATGTTGATGTATGTGATGTTTTGATTTTTTAGATAGTATCGCATATGTGTTATGTATTGATGGATGCTGAAATTATCATTTGTTGGTTGTATGTGCAGATGTGGGGCCCCAAAGCCGAGAAATGGAGCTGGTTAGAATGTCAGCTCTTAAGGCACCAGTGAGACTGTCGTGGGAGGACCTCTGAGTAGGCGAGAGGCACCAGAGGGAGGAGGTAGGTGCTAGGCTAGCATATGCAAATAGAGTTGATAGGGGGTGATGTTATGATGACCCTGGTGCAGGGCCTTCACATGCACCTCCTTCTGAGGCCAGAGAGGTGTTTGAGGAATTTTTTCATCGATTGGAGGCGGTTTTACAGGGAGTACCTGAGTGTATGTGGACCCAGAATCAGGACGAGGGAGTCCTGGAGCAGTGTGTCGGTATTCCAGTGGAGTTGCGTACCTTGATCCGCTGAGCAGCGGTAGCGGCAACAGCGATGACAGGGCAAATGCTTCCTGGATCGGGTGGACCCCCAGCTGGTGGGGCTTCACCTCCTGACAAAGGACCTAGTGGAGGTGATCTAGCGACACCATGAGTGCTTGATGTATGCATTTTTGTATTTATAGAGGCTTGGGATCCCATATTGTATATGGTGTTGTGACACCGATTTTGTACTTATAGGGGTGAGGTGGTTCACCTGCCTATGGATGTTGTACATGTTATACTATTTTTTTGTAAACATTGATGGCACATTGATCGATATATATATATATATATATATATATATATATATATGGATATACATTTTTGGATCCTTGTGATGTTCACATGTGTTGATGTTTTTCTGATGTTGTTTATGATGTCTAATTTATATGTTATGATAGACTTTTGATGGGTTATGTATGTGTAATGGTAACTTGATGTGATAAATGCCAATCTAACACTAGGTTAGCCATATTATATTCTATTTGATTGCATTGTCTTGGGATATGTGTAAATTTTTTTGAATCAAAATGTCGAGATAAAAGTCTAACTTGCAGGTATTTGCGGAAGAGGAAAGGATCGCAGACACGGTACACATTGTTGAGCTGGAGGACAACGAGTTGGGAATATAGTAAGATGCTAAGGTGAATAATATGGCGATGACTGGCCTCGGCAAGGAGGCCAATGAGAGTTGTGTATTATGCTTGGTTGTTGGTTTTTTATCCCAAACATATGTCGCTAGAGTGGAGCAGCTCATGTGAGGGGGTATAGAGGGCCCAAGCAACCGAAGAGAGATTATGTGTCCAACGGCTAGCTCTATTGGCGTAACTGATGTGGTAAGCCGATGGAGGAGGAATCTGTCAATAACACAAATGGTAGATTAGACGCAAGGCATGGAGGGAAAAGAAGATTAAAAACTCTACAAAAAGTGTACAAAAAGAAAAATCCTAGTGTAGAATGGCTACACTCAGGCATAAAATTTCCTTAAGTACAACCTGTTGACAGGTTCTTTGAGAGGGTGACCTTCGGGAGAGGCTAGGATGTATGTTCCTTTAGTGAGGCAATGTTGGATGATGTAAGGTCCATGCCATAATGACTTGAATTTTCCATGAACGAGGGTATCATGAGTGATATCGTAAGAAAGGACGAGGTCACCTTCATTGAATGATCAAAGGTTGACATGGAAATCAAAGGTGGCCTTCGATCATCTTTTGGTTGCCTCATTGTTCTGTAATGAAGATCGACGGTCTTCATCCAACAATTATAAGTTTAGCAAACGCTGCTCCATTGGAGCAGTGTCAGGTAATATCTCAATAGCGATGCGTAAGGTGGGAATTTTTCACTCTATGGGGAGAGTGGCCTTGAACCCATGGAAAACATGAAATGGTGTGAAACCAGTGGAAGTTTTAACTATTGTGCGATAATCCCATAGTGCGGAAAACAACATATGGTGCCAATTGGTCTTATGTGTGTTAACTATGCACTGGAACATGGTTTTGAGGACGTTGTTGACTGCCTCTACTTGTCTATTGGCCTGAGAGTAGTATTGGGAGGAGAAGTCGTGGGAGAAGCCTAACCTGGAGGAGATTTCGACAAAAATCTCATTCTCGTAGTGTTTCCCATGATCGGAGACTAATTGTAGTGGAAATCCAAAGTGTGATATGACGTGGTTAAATAAAAAATGTGTTGCAGTGCCAGCAGTGTTGTTGAAGGTGGGCATGGATTCAGCCCACTTGGTGAAATAATCCACTGCCACAATGATGTATTTGTGTCCATTGTTAGATGGAGGGTTTCAAGTCATGAAGTCTATGCCCCATTTGCAAAAGGGGCTGGAAGTAATAACTGGGTGTAGAAGAGTGAGTGGTGCTCTCGCTTTCATGGAATATAGCTGACATTTGTCACATCGCTTCACAGCGTGGATGCAATCGTGAAATAATGTGGGCCAAAAGTAGCCTACTCGAATGATTTTATGAATGGTGGACATCCTTGAGAGGTGGCCACCAAAGGTGCCACTGTGGAAGTCATTCAATACTCTATTGACTTCGTCGATAGTCAAACATCGACGAAGTATGGTGTCGACCCCTCGTCGATATAAAATATCATTGATAAAAAGGTAGCGAGGGTCCTAGTGGTGAATACATCGATGATCATCCTGGGAGAGGTTATTTCAAAACTTATATGTTCGGAGATAGACGAGGAGATCGTTGTACCAAGGGTCATCCGAGGGGATGAAAAAGAGATGTTCATCGGGGAAGTCTGTATTGACGGGAGAGATAGTAGTATCAGAGGGAAATTTCGTAATGAGTTCAGCAAGGATGAGGGGTTTCTTTCTCTTGGGTGTTGAAAATTTGAGGTCGTACTCCTAAAGGATGACAATCCATCGAGAAAATCTGCCATTAATTTTTTGACGACTGAGAAAGTATTGCATGGGGTTGGAATCTATTATGACTTTGGTAGTGCGAAGGAGGATGTAATGGAATAGTTTATGGACTGCGAGGACAAATGCAAGGGAGAGTTTCTCTTCATGATTGTATTTCAAGGGTGTCCCTGAAAGATTTTTACTAATGTAGTAAATTACATGCTCACGGTCATCATCCCCTAATTGGACGAGAACTTCTACTACTGAGATGGCTAAGGCCAATAAGTAGAGGATATAGTCGCGGTCATAGTCGGGTGGGATAATCAATGGGGCATTGAAGAGTGCTACTTTAAGATCATCAAAAGTAGCTTGGGAATGTTCATCCCATTGGAATGGGATATTGTGATGTAAGAGGTCAAGGAAGCCGTGTGCACGAGTGGCATAATTGGGGACAAAGCAACGTAAAAAGTTAGCTTTGCCTTAAGCTTTGTAGCTAGCATAAATTCTAAGGGGGGGGGATTTTTGTGATGGCTTGGACCTTGAGGGGGTCCACAGTGATGCCATGTTGGGAAACAACGAACCCACGGAGGTGTCCAGCAGTGACGTAGAATACGCAGTTGAGGGGGTTCAAGCGGATATTGTACTAATGACACCTTTGAAATATGATTGGTAAATCATCGAGATGTTGAGTGAGTTTCTTGGATTGAGCAGTAAGTTCATCCAAGTATGCGAGGATGATATGAGCTATATCATGAAAAATGTATGTCATGGCTCGTTGAAAAGTGGCACCAACATTCTTGAGGCCAAAAGGCATGACACGATAAGAAAAAGTACCCCAGGGGGTAGTTAATGTGGTTTTGTATTGATTGGCTGGGTGAATATGAATTTGGTTGTAGCTAGAGAAATCATCCATGAAGGACAAATCTGCGTGGATGGCACAATCATCGATAATTTGGTCGATAAAGGGTGTTTGAAAATTTTCTTTGGGACAGGTGTGATTGAGATCATGAAAGTCCGTACAGATGTGTATAGTGCCCTATTTTTTGTTAATAGGGACGGGGTTGGAGACCCATGACGTATATGTGATGGGGTATATGAACCCTACAACATGTAATTTGTCAATTTTGGCTTTGATGGATTCCGCTTTGGATGGGTGTAACGGAGGTTTCTTTTATCATACATGGGTGATATCAGGCCATGTGTCTATACGATGTTCAACAATAGAGGGATCTAGGCCGGGCATCTCTGTGTATGACCAGGAAAAAATGTCTCAGTATTCTTGGAAGAGAGCTTTGTAAGCTATGAGTTCTTCAGGAGAGCATGTGATGCTTATGGTGATTTCCTCTATGTTTCCAGGTTTGATGGAAATATCGATTTTGACGATGGGGGAAATGTTATCCATGTTGTCTTCTTCAAAAGAGTCGGGGGCAGGGATAGGGTTATTGAACCAATATATATGCCTTGAGGGGAGAAAATATTTGGTTTTGATTGCATATATGGGGTTTTTTTGGGGAGGTGCAAAGGATTCCTATGAAAGAAAGAGCACTCTGTGATGGAGCGGATCCCATGGGAAATCGAGGGTAGTTAATTCCTCGAGGATGTCTTTGTCACAGTGGAACTGTCGAGAATATAGGGGATCCAGGGGAGTAACATTAGTGAATTTCACCATGTGGTTGTCTTCTGGTGATAAATAAATAGGGGAAATGACGCAAGGGGGTTGCGATGGTTCGCTCAACATAAAACAAATATCAAGATACTATTGGTTGAAAATGTAATTCGGGCGAAAAATTTCCGTGGGGAAATGAACTGGAGAATTGGGGGGATTTGGGGGAAAATCCTCCTCTAGGCTATCTATGAACCATGGAGGAGTGAGAAGTGCCTCAGGCTCAGGAGAGGATATATAAACCATATCTGGAGAGGAGGTAGAGGGGACTACTGGTGCCACTGGAGGTGGCATGATGGGAGGATTGGGAATAAGGGCCAGTTGACGATGCCTATATTTAATAATTGTGGGACACTAGTAGGTGAAATGATCTAGTGATTCACAGAGAGAGAAAGGACATCTCATCTGTTCATTGACTGAGGTTGTGACATAGTGGATGTCAATGGCATGTGTTTGAGATGATGTGGATGGAAGGGGTTCTTGCTTAAAGCTCTAGTGTACTGCCTCTAGCATCTGCTAAAAGTGAGATAGCGCAGGGAAATGGTGGGTGTAATGGCCATATTCTGAATAGATGGCACATGCAAATTTGGTTCACAGTCCTTTGTCTCATATAGTAGGGGATGCAATTGTAGTACTAGGTGAACTGGATGAAGCGATGAGTGGTGTTGTCTCTTGAGGGAGTTGAATTAAATTGCACAACTCGGGGAGAGACGGACATTTATTGGTGGGGCGTATGTCTTTCTCACATAGTGCACAAGGAGGATAAACTCATGGGGGAAGTGGAGCGGTGGGTTCTTTCTTCTTCCTTTTTCCCCCAGTTGTAGTAGTGGTGCTAGCGAGTGGGGGTGAGGGTGGTGTGGTTGGAGTAAGTATTGGAATCTTCATTAGGATTTCTTTGGTTTGGGGAGGGAGGTATGGCTGAGGGACCATCCCAAGTGGATGTAGATACCATACTGGAATTTCCAACACCATATTAGGAAGGGTAAGCATTGCGGCTACCTAGAAATCTTGTATGCCAAGTGGGTGGTAAAAGAAGGTGATTTGAGTAATGTCTTGGGGAACTATCTCCCAAACCGGGATGTGGCCCTAGGGGAGGGTGAAATCGGGAACAGGTGGAGCTGAAGAGTTCTCAGGGGGTTCTTGAGGAAGGAGTCGTACGACGAGTGGGACGTCAAATAGTAAATAAGCCTCTATGGGAGGGAGGGTATCTCCAATTTCAGTTCCGTTGGATGAGATGACACATAATTGTGTTGAGGGATGTATGAGCGGAGGTGCTCCATGGTATGTTCCTAGCAAGGATGGGTCTTTTAAAATTTTGGAACCCATCTCGATGAGTCGGTTGGAATCGAGATTAGTGTGGACAAAAGGTATGATGTTATCGATGTTGGAGGAAGGGTTGGGCTCATAATGTGACACTTGGTCGATGGTGACGATCTTCCCGTTGTGGGGGAACATCATTGCCCAAAACACAAAAGAGGCCATAGCCTTCATAGTGTACATGTAGCTACATCCGAACAAGATTTTGTAATCGAGCAGAGTGTCATCGATAACTTCGATGTCAATGAGGATATTCTTTCCCTCGAGTTCAACAAGGAAATTTTGAAAGAGCCCTTCAGGAGAGAATGGTCACCCATCATAAGCTCTTAGAGTGATGGTGGATGGTATGAGCTTGGGGGAGCCAAGTTTCTTCCATACAGTTTTGGATGTGATGCATGTGGATGAACCTTCATCAATGATGCATCAGTGAATTGTGATGTTCCGGGTTTTAACCGGTATTTGGAAAGAGACCAAAGCAGGGAGACGAGGTTCCCCGCTATCAAGATCAAAGGTGATGAGTCGAGTATCAACATGGTCGAATTCCCCCAAGGCGGAAATTATTGACTTCCATTGAGTAGGACAGGTTCCAAGGACTTCTAAAACTGACATGGTAGTAGGAGATTGTGCCAAGTCATCGGCCAGACTATAATTTTGGGCCACCCTAGCCTGAGGGTTGTTGATATTCCGTCACAATAAGATATGACGAATATGAAGGGGTGTTTCAGTATTAGGGAGAGGAATGATAAAAGTTTGTCTAGTTGTGACTGGGTCTACTTCCGAGGTAGTTGGAGCGGATTCAGAGGGTGCACTGTATTGATGACTGCGTGTTTGTAGAAGAACTTCTTCCTCTCTAGTGAGGAGGATAGTGTGATCTGTAGGAGTGTCGAGGTTTGGATACTGTCCCATCTTTGGTGGGGCAAGATGCATATCCTGTTGGGTGTTCATCACCCCTTGGTGTGGAATGGGGTTTTGTATAACGACTGAGGGTGGTTGTTGCACATATTGTTGTGGGGCATGCTAAGGGGTAGGTGGTGTTGGGGGATGTGGTCCATTGCTAGATTCTTTCATCCATTTAAAGTCAGTGATTTGAGGGAAATGGTGAGTATAATGGCCATACTCACCGCAAAGGGAACACTGGAAGTTTTTCCAAAGATTCTTGTTATTCTTCCCTTGGAATTTGTTGTTATTGCCCCCTTGGGGGTTCTGGTTCCCCTGATTTTGGTTGCCCCCAGTAGGTTGGTTCTGTTGGGGGTGATTCCCTCCTGGTCCTGGATTATTATTGCTTTAGTTTTTTACTTTATTTTTGAAATTATTCGACTAATGGGTCGTATTTTCCATATTTAGCAATTCAAAATTTTGATATTGTTGAATGGGAGAGGGTTGAACAAACTTAACCCTAGTGTGTGGGTGTCCTTGTGGTGGAGCCATGGGTTTTGGAGGGACAAGAAATGAAAAGTACGGATTATTTTGTGGCAATGGTTCATAGGGTACATAGGAAGGCATAGCGCTTTCACTAGTTCTTAGGGTGTAAGCTGAGGTAGAGGGGGTACCAGAACTTGGTTGGTCAGCTGGGCGCATTTTGGTTGTCGACGGTGGTCCACTTATGGGTGGAGGAAGGGAAACAGTGTATGGTTTTTTATAAGGGGGAGGAGGATAATAAGGAGGTCCTCCATATACTGGAGGATATTGAGGTGTTCCATACATAGGTAGTTGTTGGGGGTGTGGATTGTGGTGTGTTGTGGTACCAATCAATCCATCCACTGAGTGAGACATCCCAGGTTTGTCCCAGCTGAATAGCATAGGTATCGGGGCATTAGGTAGTACCGTATATAAGTATCCTGACTGTGAATAAATGAGATCGAATTGTTGAGCCTTGCCGATGGCTTCTTCTTTAGACTGGGGGAAGGTGGCGGACACATCCTTGGCAAGGAGGGAAACAAGTGATTTGAGAAACCAATTGAGGCATTATTGCTTGATGGCTTCAACTTTGCATAGACTATGTCATCGACGCCATTCATGAATGTGGTCAACGATGTGTGTAGCGGAGGTTTGTTTAATATCTGAGAGCAGTTTGAGACCATTTTCATGACGGATTGGTAATTGAAAGAAGGTCAAAAATGCTTTGGCAAAAGATTCAAAGGTCACATGGGAACCAGATTTTTCTTCTACATATGACTTGGTTGATGGGCCAGTGAGCGTGTGTTGGAATAAACTCAATCAGATGGAGTCGTTCATGATGTTGTTTGAACAACACCATAAGTGGAAGTTCATGATATGGTTGGCTAGGTCGTCTCCCGCTTTTCCTTCAAATTTGGGGATGTCTGAAGGTATTTTGGTAGGCATTGTAGGCCATGTGGGGTCGTGCAATATAGGATCATTGGTGAGCTTAGTCAGATTCAGTATGTTGAGGGAAGCCACGTAGGGCATCTGGGGTGGCGATGGAGGATTAGTTCCAACCATGGTGTGAGTGTTTTGTGTACCTGCCCCTTGAGGGGGGTTAGGTGGGGTTGTACTTCCTCCTTAGGAAGTGGACGGTTGACCTTAGGAAGTGGACCCAAGTAAAGTGGAACCAAGCAAAGAAAATACCAAGACAATAACACTCAAAGGGGTGTGAGAAAGTGGAGTCGATGAGTTGGCAAGACTAGGAACTCCTCCTCGAATGGGAGAGAGATTTAGCAAGCGTCTGGAATGATGAGGATTATGTGGGTCCCCTATGATGTCCAACTAGAAAAGTGGATGTGTGCAAATGGTGATGATAGCAATAAATGAACAAGAGTCTTTGTTATAATTTTTGGACGTTCACAATATATCTCACAATCACATGTAATCACAAGAGCATCATACATAAATCAATTGATAAAGAAGCATACATATGGGTAGGTACATTTTTTTCACGTGGGATAACAAAGAAAACAAATGCTTGTGTCCTAAAAAGATGTAATGTCCTTCCTCTCAAAATAGCACTGGACCTTCCAATAGCACTCAACAGTGGGGTTTGAAGCCACCAGAAGAGGAACTAGTGAAGGATGAAATAATCGATTATAATGAGGGGTAGAGGGGGCATATCCCAAAAGAGCTGGCGATATTTCCCAATAGATACACAAAATCCAATCAAGGTGCAATTGCAGCCCACAATTGCCACCTGGGTAGATGTCCTAAAATTTGGTCACTAGGTACCTCGGTCAAAGTGTGGCATTTATATTTTTGGACTCATAAATGGGTCACGGGCTGGATCCCATCCAAGATGTGGGTGCCTCAAGGGGGGACGTACAGAACAACCGGACCTCGGCCTTCGACCCTTCATAGGTATCTCCCTGCCTTATGGTGTTAGTAACACTTGACTTGGAGGATTTTAAATTTCCCTATTTGACAACTTCTACTGTTTGAAGATGTGAGTTATGTGGATGCCTATCCTGAGATCCTACCTAGACTAAAATATTTCTTTTGGCACTTCCTATGGAGGAAAACTTAGTGAGTTTTTAGAAAAAAAATTAGAAGTGGTTGTTTGAAAGATTGGGGGTGTGAACCAATCTCGTTGAATTTAAGTGGGAGTGGATAGTTTCATCAAGAAAAGGGTGTGACGTTTCGGGATCCCTTTGGAGGAAACTTACTTCAACCTCCATGATTCTAGGTGAAACTATGTGAGTGAGTAGTGACTTTGTGTGTGAACAAGTGAAAGTGTGCCAAATTTTTAATAAGTTAGGTGTCACCTTGCTGCATGTGGACTTCGTGTGGTCCTTACAAGTCTTGAATACCTAATTTAATAGATGCCATTGGTACAAACTTGAGGAATTTTAAAGTCCCTAGAGAACTAGCATGTGTACATATGGGTCCTTACTAATCCTTTAACTCCCTAGTGTGATTTAATCTAAGAAAGATTCAAAAAATATCCTAGATGGTGGACATGTGGGCATTTATGGGCTTGTTGCAAAACCTTTAAACTTCCCTAGTGATGTAATCTAAGAAAGAAAATTCAAAATTATCCTATCTTTGTAGCATGTGGGCATGTATGGGCCCTGACAAATTTAAGATGTGTTTGAAAAAGAAACTAAGAGGAGTCTCGAGGGGGTTGTTGTCCTCTCCTAAAGATTTAGTTTTTAAGGGAGATGAAATCTTCCCCCAATATTTTTTTTGATTCTCAATATCGCTCTATGGCATGAGAGAAGAGCATAATCAATGATTGACGTTCAATTTCTGGTCCCAATGCAAGTGGTTATATATGTGATATAGAATGATTCCAACTTAACTTTAATCAAAGCAAGCCATCCATGTGGAAAAATGAAAACAAAAAGAGGATAAATATGAATTTTAACCCCCTAAGTGCCTATATTTTGACTAAGCCTTTATGTGGAGAGGGAATATAAGTGTGGTGCATATTACAATTTGCAAAGAATCAAGCTTAAGAAGGCTATGGGCCTTCAACAGATCACAAAAACCCTTACAATGTGTGAATTTTTGGACAGATGTGTGGGTCTCAAAGTAGATAGAGGCGCATGTGGCTCCAATGCGCAAATAAAAAATGACCTGTTGGCGCAGGTGCGTAGAATGCACTGAACAATACAGTGAGTTTGGCGTACACTCTCCAAATATGTGCCTGTGGGTTGAAAAACCCATGCACTTTCTGTTACAAAGCCGGGAAGAAAATTTCGGATGAAATTCTCTCAGCTCAACTCCAAATTTAGCTTTTTGCAAGTAGGAATGGGCCAGTTATGGTTCCTGCAAGTTAAATAAACCAAAAATAAGTGCTCAAACAACCCAAATGGGGAGGAAATTGATACCTATCCCCAACGGAGTCGCCAATCTGTTGTATCCTTTTCATCACCTAAATGAGCAAAAGAAGGACACTTACAAGTCCAGTTGGGTTAGCTAGATAGGACAGAGATGAATGCCAAAATTAGAAACATCAAGAATAAGAAATAAACAAACAATTAAGCTAACAACAAGAAAAGAAACTAAACTAAACTACATAAGGGAAATAGAACAAAAAATAAACAACATTCATGCCACCAATGGATAAGATTCTATTAGTGGGAAAACACCAAAGAGAAAGGGAGACTTATGCATCCCCTCTTCCTCCAAGGGAGGGCTCTTTAACCCCCAATGATTGAGCTCTTCTTACAAATAACAAACTAAAATGAAATGGTGAAGAAATCCAAAGCTCATTCACTCAAGAGGGGATGTGAATGGCCCAATGAAATGATGCTTCTATGCTCTAATGAGGAAAGAGGTTCCTCCAACAAAATATAGGCAACATAACAATACAAATGAATTCTTAGAAATATAGTGCACCCATGGCCTCTTTTTATAGAAAATATTTGAGGCATTATTCAACCAGTATTTGGTGTGAACAAGGGTCTCTTTAGGGCACCCTTAGGTCTTTTACCAACCCCCACTCAGATTCAGCTCATATTTGGGTGTCAAATCAACTTGGGAGATGAACCAGAAGTGGGTGGAAGGCTAACCAAAATCATAAATGCATCGTTCTGAGGTATGCATGACTTTTTTCATCCTCATTCGTCCGTTAGGCGCATGTGCGCTTTTCAGGCATTTGCGACTGGTGCACATGTGCACACTTCCTTTGTGTTCTTAGCACGTGCTTCTTTTATAACCAACTGTATAGTTTTGTTCCCTTTGGAAATGAATTTTTTGGGCCATGGATGAACTAATGGGTGTTTGGAGATGCTAGATTTCTGTAACCATTTGCGGACGAAATTCCAGTGATAACAAGAAGGGTGTGCCCATATCTTCCAATAGAATATCTGGCACGGGTGGCACTTCTTGACCACCTCAACACAATCCTTGATTAACGAGGGCCAACAATATCCTACGTGTGGAATATTTTGGGTTGTTTCCAACTCAGAGAAATGACTGCCACATGCTCCAATGTGACAGTCATTCAACATGAGCTATGCTTCTTCATGGGTAATACATTGTCAAAGAATGCAATCTACACCTCGACAATACAAAGTGTCATCGAGAATGAGATAGTTTCACGCTTGGTGTTGAATTCGTCGATGCTCATTGCGAGAAGCATAAGCGGGGCACTTCAAAGCTTGAATATACACAAGTATATCTCCATACCAGGGGTTGGAAGATGCAACTAGAAAAATATCTTTGTTAATAGGTGACTCTTCGAGCGTAATATAACTAGACTCGACCGACAATTCCAAAATTAGTTTGACAAAAACCAATGACTTCTTAAATTTCACAGAGACAAAATCCAAGTTAAAATCCTGTAGGATAACTATCCATATATTGATCTTCCCACCAATGACCTGTCGTTTTAACACATATTGGAAAGGCTTGACAATGGAAATGATGGTGGTGTTGCTAAGAAATATATAGTGACAGAACTGTTGGATAGTGTGGACAGTTTCCAAAGCAGGTTTCTCAACATGAGAGTAGTTTAGTTTCGGTCCAACCAGGCCTCGGCTAAGATAATAGCTAACGTTCTCTTCAAGCATGTCATCCTCCTGGACCAATACCATGTCGATGGTTGACTCCGCAGCAGCCAAATACAACAAGAAATCTATGTTATAATCAGGAGGCTGGAGCAGAGGGGCAGACGTCAGGGCACATTTCAACACTTCGAAAGAGCATTGAGTTGCTTCATCCCAAAAAAGTGGGACCCCTTTTTCAGAAGATGCATGAATCCTTTAGTGATCTCAACATAATTAGCGAAAAAACACCAAAGAAAATTTTATTTCCCCTGTAAGCTCTGAAGTTGGGGCATTGTGCACAAGGGAGGCAACTGAACTATCGCCTCAACCTTGAGAGGATCGACCATGATCCTGTTAATTTTTTATCTATTATTAGATTTCTTTTCAATTTACTAGATAACAATAGCATAGGTAGTATCACTAAGAGAAACACAATCACAAGATACACAACATTTATCCTAGGAAACCCTCATGGGGGAGAAAACCTAGCAAAAACTTCCTTAATATAGATATCCAATACAATGCCAAGACAATAAACCAAAACACTAGAGAATATCCAATATTGAGCAATGTGCCTCTCTCTTCCTTCTTCTCCCAACTGCTACTACCAAACTTGTGCACTTGATGAGAAAATGAGTGAGTGTGATAATGAGGCATTGATTTCCTTTATTTATACAAGATGACAGATGTTGGAAAGGTGTATCTTCACTGGGCAGGGATGACTTATCTTCTTAGTGGTTAAAACCACTTTAATTAGGCATGGGGGGTGACATATTCATTTTCATAATATAATTAGGGTTTGACCAATCCACAAAAGGGGATTTTGGTCATTTACAATGCCCGACATGATCAATCCACAAAAGGGGATTGATCTATTTAATAATGACTCAATAATAAATAGAATACTCTTTGGAGTTACAATATTTCAAAACTCCCCCTTAACAAGAAGGGTATTCTATAGACACAACTCAATACAACATCATCATGAGAGAGAGAGAGAGAAGCAACATTAATAACATCTGGAACACTGACTAGCACATCTGTAAATAATCGAAAGTTTTTCTCATCATCATTATTCATAGCATGGAGCTAGAGTAGCATCATCATCCTCATCGGAGTGAGGCTAGAGTATCATCATCAACACCTTTAGTGAGAAGTTGAAGTGGCATCATCATCATCTTCTTCAGCAAGAAGTTGAAGTGTCATCATCACTATCATCTTCAGCAAGAAGTTGAAGTCGCATCATCATTATCTGCATCAACATGGATTAGTATAACAACAATACATCATCATCATAAATAATAGCACAAAGATGATACACCATCAACAACAATAGCATCACATCACGAAAGCTAGAGAATCATTAACATCAACACTAGGCTGGAAATCTTCATCCTGAAGCTGGCATCTCAACAACATCACCACGAAGTTGTAAATATTCAGCACGAATCTGGCATCTCAACAATATCAACACGAAGCTGTAAATATTCAACATGAAGTTGGCATTTCAACAACATCAACATGAAGATGAAAATCTTCATCACGAAGCTGGAAATCTTCAGCACTATGTTGGCATCACAACAACATAAGAACAAAGCTGGAAATCTTCAGCACTAGGCTGGAATCACAACAACATAAGCACGAAGCTGGAAATCTTTAGCACAAAGATGGAAATATTCATCACTAGGATGGCATCAACACTACTCCCCCTGTTTGAAGGAGGTCCTTTTGGACTACACCAAGCTTGTCTCAAAAGCCATTAAACTTTACACAAGATAGAGGCTTGGTCAACACATCAGCAACATGTTCATTCGTGGAAACATAGTGGAACTTTATGGCTCCTCTCTACACCATATCAAAAATGAAGTGATAATGGATCTCTATGTTCTTGGACTCATCATGGAACACATCATATTTATACAACTATGGTTATCACATAGGATCATAATGGCTTCCTTCTCCATATCAAATAGATCTGTCAACAACATCTGAAACCATATGGCTTCACCACTGGCGGAACATGCTGCAATATATTTCGCTTTTTCCATAATGAGAGAAATACTAGATTGCATCCTACTCTGCCATGAGATCATGGCTGACCCCTGACTGAAACAACATCATGAGGTTCTCTTTTTTTCAAAGACACTTCCATATCAATCTAAATCGGTATAACCACTCAATCTAAATTCATGATCTCTAGTATAACAGAGACCAAAACCAAATGTACCCTTAAGGTATCTCATCACATTTTTTGCATCATCAAGGTGAACATGGCTGGGTTCTACCAGATACTAACATGAGGAAAAACATATATTTGGCCTAGTATTTTTCAGATACATCATTGAACCAATAATCTAACTCTACAACGTAGCATCAACTAATTCTGATGAAGTATCAACCAAGAGATTCAAATTTGTTTCCATGGGTGTGTTCATGGATTTACATTCCAACATATCAAACCTCTTCATTATTTCAACTGCATATTTCCCTTTGTTAAGGAAGATCTTCTATGGTCTCTACCAAACTTCAAGACCTAAGTAATAATACATAAGGCCCAGGTCTTTCATCTCAAATTTTGTAGCGATCTTCTTCTTCAATCTGTGATGAGATTTTCTTCATATTATCAAGAATACATCATCTACATATAGTAGCAAGATCACTGGCTCATCATTCATAACATTGAGGTAAAGATTTGAATCAGCTTTACTCTTGGTAAAGCCCAAGCTTGTCAGGAAACTGTCAATTCTCCCATATCAAGCTCTAGGAGCTTGCTTCAACCTGTACAGAGCCTTCTTCAACTTGCAAACCTAAGTATTTCTATCTTCAACTTCAAACCAAATTTTCACATTACATTGTACTAATCTGGTACACTTGATCAGTTGCAACTCAATTTGCACAATCATGTGCTAGCTCTGTGTGCTCTCTGCAAATCATTATCTGTCTCACTGCCTGAGAGTATGTCCTATCCTCTTTCTGCAACTGTTCCTTATGGAACTGGGACTCTGCATCTGCAGCTACTTTGAATATGAGAATTGTTGGTCCATTCTCACTATGACTGTTGAAATCCGAGAGTAACTCCTCTACTCCATCATGGAAACAACTTTATATGAAACTAAGAGTGGCTCAATAACTGATACTGAATGTAGCTCTTCTTCTTTCATGGAGGAAACTCTATATTTTATTGTAGTCATCTCTCCATGACCCAACTAATGTACTGCACCAACTGCCACTTGATTTTAAATATGGGGATTTCTCCCCCTACATATCATACTATATATGAATCATGGTTGTTCTGGTTATCTTCATGAATACTGGAACTATTTCTTCAATTATTGGAGTAAGTGTCTCGTCATATTCTTCTCCCTCTTGCTGGGAGAATCCTCTGGACACACATCAGGCTTTGTACATCTACAACATGCTTGATCTGTTAGATCAATATTGGAATTCAATACTGAATTCTTTTCTAGTCTCACAGAAAAAACCATATCCTAGTCTTTTTGACTGGCTTCCTTTTCTATCACTAAAATAAGGGAATCTTCCCAGGATATTTCATATCTTCTAGAAATTATTGAAGCTATGATCTAGTCTTATCATGGAATCTTTCTCTGAGTCATGGAAGTTGTGTCTTCATCTAATCCTTTCTAAGATCAGGCTTACTCTCGATTTATTTTGAGTCTACAAGGGCTTCATCATTTCTTATGGGGTATACTTGGTGTTGAATACTAAGTCTAAATATGAAAGGTCGAGTCATACTTCAAACGAGTTTTTCTTCCCTTCAAGGTGGCTTCATTATCCTTTGACCAAGTCTTCTATGAGTTCTTGTTCTAATGTTTTTTCATATTTGGAGCCTTCTACTCCTTACAATCAATCTTCATATGAGATACTTTGGATCTCAAAAATAGATTCTTCTTCATCTTATTTGGTACATGGATGTATATTGTCATGTCCATAATTTGGGTAGTTTGCTTCATGTCTCATATAATCTGTTGCCTTCTGTAACCTTCACTATATCTTCCTCAGGGTTATCACCTGTGAGCTTAAACAAGGTCAACAAAACAAAAATCAAGAATAATGCTCTTTTGATAATAGTAAATAAAACAATAGCATGAATAATCGTCATAGTATCTCCTTTAGAGCTATCACTTGTGACCTGTCTGAAACAAACATCAAAAGTAATAAATACAATACGAAATGAGATCAACACTCTTCTAGTGTTGTGATAAAACATTCATCCATGGTAACCTAGAACCAACACAAGAAGTTTCTCCTAGAGGAGATGTTAGTTGTATCTGGTAAACGATTGCATTAAGCATTTATCTCAATATGCTCACATGCTACTAATTATAATACTTTTCAAAGACTTCTAACTCAACTATAGTGTTTACTTATAAAGGGGTACTTATCAATTTTTCATGTGCAACTTTGAATCTTATCAACTTAATTAATCAAACCTGGAACCTAGAGTTTTGTCCTCAAGAATGAGTGTGTTTCTTTTCTTTCAAGTCTCCTTCACTCAATATGATAAGTGCTTTCTTCAACATGTCTTATGTACTAAGAAAATATGTTATCTTGACAAAAATCTAAGTTAGAGAATAATCACTATAAACTCAACTTTAATTATCCTTGATAATTGTGACAAATGGTTAGTATGATTTCAACACACCACCTAGATGTTCATAAGGTCAAAAATAATGTCATAAAAAATAGATGCATATCAAGATAATCAAACATGGGGTGCATTAGTATTATGAGTATGTTGGATCTGAGATCCTTCTGGATCTATGATAGGAGATCATTTCTCCTGCAAGAAACCCTTAGAATAATATAGTTGAAACATATGTAAGTACATACCTCTGATAGTATCGACAGGTGATGGTACCATCTGGTAGCAATGGTGATAGGTAAAAAACCTTCAAAACGTCAGAGGTGTTTCAAATTTAAGGTTGGCCAACACTTTACAAAATCTTTCATTGCACTGAAACTGCAGTTGTAACTGCAACTTATACTGCAACCGGTACTTTAACTATAACTTTAGGGTTTTATGAGGAAACCCTAATTTTTCAAACTTCAAATTTTGAAATTATGATCCAAGGGCTAGATGCGATGAGCTGAGGTGAGTAAGATGGTGTAGTTAGATTTATAAAAATCCAAATTTCACCCCTTGAAACTGATCTTGTGGAAATATGGATAGGTACTTTTGGTACTAGTTTTGGTTTCCTGGTTTTTTGGTTTTCTAGTACCAGTCAAAAACTAGGGTTTGAATTTTTGAAGGCTCTATTCATTGAAAAGGTGTTCTCAGGCTGCCAAAAGATTCACTAGGGTAGGGCACACTTTTCTAGATGGTTTTTAGGAAAAAATTCCTCTCCAACAAAAAGTCCTAATTTTCTTGTATGACAACAATGACATTTTTTCTTATCCACTGAAAGGTGTTCTCTTCAACTTAGCTCTAAAACCATGTTAAGTTTTTATCTATTATTAAGTTTATTTTAAATTTACTATATAACAATAGCATAGGTAGGACCACTGAGAGAAACACAATCACAAGATACACAACATTTATCCTGGGAAACCCTCATGGGGGAGAAAACCCAGCAAAAACTTCCTTAATATAGATAGCCAATATAATGCCAAGACAATAAAACAAAACACTAGAGAATATCCAATACTAAGAAATGTTCCTCTCTCTTCCTTCTTCTCCCAACTGCAGCTACAAAACTTGCACATTTGATGAGAAAATGAGTGAGTGTGATAATGAGGCATCGGCTTCCTTTATTTATACAAGATGGCAGGTGTTGGAAAGGTGTCTCTTCACTAGGCAGGGCCAATTTGTCTTCTTGGTGGTTAAAACCACTTTAATTAGGCCTTGGGGCCGACTTCTTAATTTGCATAATACAATTAGGGTTTGACCAATCCGCAAAAGGGTATTTTGGTCATTTACAATGCCCGACATGATCAATCCACAAAAGGGGATTGATCTAATTAATAATGACTCAATAATAAATAGAATACTCTTTGCAGTTACAATATTTCAACAAATCCCTGTTAACACGATGAAACCTAATAAACGACCCGACGTCATGCAAAAAATGAACTTTTTAGGATTCAAGTGAATCTAATAGTAGCGACATCATTCAAAGATTATTCATAGATGGGTAGGATGATCAGATCTCTTGCGAGAACGTAATGCTAGATCATCAAGGTATGCCTCGACTCTGTGTTTAAGGTCTTGAAAACAGAATGACATGGCCTGTTGAAAGGTAGCTCCAACATTCTTCAGGCCAAAAGGCATATTTTGATACGTGAAGGTACCCCAAGGATAAATAAAGTTAATTTTATGTTGGTCCTCGGGTTTGATTTGAATATTATTATATCCCAAAAAAAATTCCATGAAAGAAATTACATCGCAATGGGGTTGGAAAATTGTATTTCGGGAAAGCCTTGTTCAAATCACGGAAAATCCATACAAATGTGAATTGTTGCCTATTTCTTGTTGACAAGAACCAGGTTTGATACCCACTCTGTCAATTGTATGGGGTAGATAAAACCAACTTTAAGCAGTTTCTCTACTTCTTCCTTTATCGTCGTTTCTTTTCAAGGATTGACCAGACAAAGCTTCTATCGGACCGGTTTGACATCAGGATAAGTTGTTATTTTGTATTCTACAATTTGTGGTTCGATTCCTGGTATCTCCTCGTAATACTAGGAAAAAACGTCATGGAACTCATCAAACAACTTGGTGTAAATTTGAATCTCTTCAAGGGAGCAATCTGCTCCGATGAAAACATTCTCCATGACACCAGTGGTTCTGGAGATATAGATGGGAATCATTGCAGCAGTGCTTGCCATTCTTCCCTTGGCGTAAAATATGTGTGTAGCCAGAGGGTTGATAGGACAAGAGATATCTCCATTCATGGTCAAAACAATCTCTTCCGCCTCTATTATCCTAATCTTGGGAAGAAAATAAGATCTATGATGCAGATCATCCCAAGGTCTATCAGGACCATTCGTTTCCTCTAGAATGGCCTTGTCAGAGGGAAATACCAAGTCTAAAGTATCTTGAGCAGTGAGAGAGTCCTAAGCCCAAATAGACTTGAGAAATGGATCTAGATCCTGTGAGGGATCCAGATCAAGGTTGGTCAAGGCTTGTTGGACAATGTTGTATGCAACCTCAGTCGTGGATAAGGGCATGGCCATGCCAAGGTTCCCTATCCCTTCCATCAAAGTCGATGGGGAAGTTAAATTCCATGGGTAATGAAAGTAGCTCGTTTTAAAAGACAACACTTGAAATATTGCATCCCTCAACTAGTCAGGAACAACCGATATAAAATTTACATCATTGGACGACGAAGGATAATCAAAAGTTCCCATCAAGGATGGAAACAAACCGACACCTAAGTTGATAGTGACAAGATGTGGGTTATCAATCATCAGGACTGTGGAAGCCCCCGATGAAGGGTCTGGATGAGATAATGATAACTGGTCAATGGTTATAATTTTTCCCTCGTGCGGAAAGCATAAGACCCAAAAAACAGTGGAAACCACTGCATGCATCGCATAAGTCCAACTCCATCCTAACAAAAGATTGTAGTTGAGAGGTGCATCGACTACTTCAGCCTTGATGCACACATTTTTACCCCCTAACTACATGGGGAAAGAAGGAATTATTCTTTGTGGTCTAAATGACCGACCATCAAAATATGTAAGCAACGTAGGCGACATGGACAACTCAAGTTGGCCAATGGCCTTCCAACATGCTAATGGCATATTGCAAGTCGAGGCACCCTCATCAACCACCATATGGAAAATGTTTTGTGTCAATGATTTCGTGGTGTATGCCACTACTATATGAAAGGCGATGTGGTGAGGAAGATGCGGTTTAAGGTTGGCTGGATCGAAAATGATAGTTCCTGGGTTACTAGTCTCTACCACTGCCAAGGTGAACAACAGGATTTTCTCTGTGAGGGGAAACTCTAGAGAACCTCTAGATCAAACATTACACAAGGAGTTTTTGTCATATCCTCCATGACGGAGTAGTTTCGAGCGGCCCTCACATTTGGGTTATGGGAAGCCTTCTTAAACATACCTTTAGGGATGTGAGCCATTGTCTCGCCCACTGTCTTCTCAATTTGAAGAGGAGTCAATGGGTTAGTGGCCTCCTTTCCCTTCTCTAAATATTATGGCATTATGTATTCATGATTCCTTGTTGATAAATGAGCATTGGTGTTCATCATGTAAATTTTTGCGGCTGGGTTGTTAGGAGTAGGCACGGTGGGTCCCTGACTACCCCCAGCTGCGCTCATGGATGCGGAAGTATGAGCCATATTTTTCCCTTGTGAAAAGGTGTTTTTCAACACAGCAGTTTGTTGTTGTGCTAGTATATTTTGGGCTTCCGCAAGACAAGGGAATTGGTGAGTTGGGTGGTCCTCCTTGAAAATATTACATGAATACTTTGACTTCTTCTTCTTTGTTTCTCCCTTGCCATCATTTTTAGCATACTTTTTATCTCTTTTACCCTTCTTGTTTCTCTGTTTCTTCTTTCCCTCGGTCTATTGGTTGTCCTTGGGAGTCGTCGACTACACACTGTGTACATATAACGTCTAGGTAGCGAGGGAAGCTGAACTAGGAGTCTAGCTGGCCATAGTATGTTGTATCGACATTTGAGGAAAATGATTAAACAATAAATCTATTGACTTGCTTTGCGTTGATCCCACTATGCCATTAGCATGGGGCCCAAATTTTTTTTTTACCTTATCAAGAGTAGACCATGGTGCATCAGGTAATATCTCTTAAAGCATGCCAGACTAAGAGTAAATCAATTCTAGTTGTTGGGCTCTCATAATAGCCTCTTCCTCATAAAGCACCTCGGATGTTGCTACGTCTTTGGAAAAACAAGGAACCAAATACTTCAAGAACCACTCAAGCAAGAAAGAAAGAGGGACCTTGACCTTAATCAAGCTCTTTCTTCATCACCATTCTTGGATATGATCGGAGATATGTTCAGCCTTGGTTTGCTCGAAGTTGGAAAACAATACGGTGTCGACATCCTATCTCACTGGAAACTAGAAATGGTTCAGGAAAACCATCGCCAAGTCATTAAAGTAAGATTGCTTCGATATGTCAAGCTTGATATACCACGTTGCAGCACCCCCTATAAGATTGTGTTGAAAAAGGTGCAACTGAACGAAGTTATCTTTCAACGAGTTTGACGAGCACCACAAATGAAAAGTAGTCACATGATCACCTAGATTTTTGCTAGGATTTCCCTCAAATTTCAGGATATCTAAAGGAAACTTAGTCGGCATGGGGGGACAACATACATCATGACAGATTGGGTTATTTAATAATCTCGATAAGTCTGGAAAATGTAGGATTTCCAGAAAGGGTAGTTTTGGTTGTGGATTATTTACATGAAAAGAGGGCCTTGGATTTTGATTGGCACCAGGTTTCCAGGAAAAGTTGGATTGCTAGCCATGGTTTTGGTATAAATTGTGGCCTTGATCAGCAAAATAAAATTGTGTCTCTGGTGGCATCATCGACTAACTCTTGAAATTAGACGACATAGCATGTGCATGGATTCCTCCATGTGTTGTGTTCCAAGGAACTTTGTTGGGGATGCCCCCAACTGATCCTTCTGGCATAGGTACATAACCTTTCCCATGGTTCCATTGATTATGGAAGGGGTTTCCCCTAACTGAAATCCCTTGGGAGGGAAACGAGCTCTGCCAAGGATTCCAAAGGCCCTGTGTGGAGTATACTCCAGTCATCACTCCCTATGAAGGAATGGTACCTTGCACTGGGTTTTGTTGACCAAAACTCAGGTTTCCCCCAGTCGGGAAAGCGGCCAAAGAAAAGGTGTTGTTCCCAAACACACCAAACAAAGAGAAAAACATAGATCCCACCAACGTTGTGTAGGATGAAGGTCCCAAACTGCCTCCACTAAACAAGCTATAATTAGAGTTAGGCCCGATTGGCTACTGGAACATGCCACCAAACGAAGGGGATGGAGGAGGTATATTACCCCCACTGTAATGGATAGCATTAAAATGGATTGAACCACTGCCCGAAGTTATGAGTGTCGAGATAGCCATGATCCTGACAGGTGAAAGTGGGGGATGAGGTACAACCCCCCCTCCAGTGGTAGCCGTAACAGGATTACGAGGACTCCTAGATGAAGTAGAAACATTTTCTTCCATCATCGCTCACTGAATGAACTGGCGCTCATGAGAATTCACCTTAGGGGGGACTATCTAAATTAAAATCGATGTCAATAGGTCGGTGATCGAAGGATTTTCTAGCCTGAAACCCTCGGTCTCGAGATCAAAAATGACAGATTCCTCCAGTGATAGAAAGTCTCCTCTTGAAGCATGCTTGGGTATAGTTTCTTACAGCCCAGTTGCTTCAAATGATCCTTGATAAATTCTTCACCTCAATAGTGGCGGAGGTGGCTCCAAAGTAACCGACATCAAGCCTTGAATCCTTCGTGACCGACAGAGTTGTTGATATTCCACTTTGTGAAATGATCAACCGACAAAGTAAGGTTTGACTAGAGTGGAACACAGAGCACACACTAAAAGTTTCCTAAATATAAATCAAGAAGTCGACTAACTAGTGGGAAGGACAATTACGTCAATTGATACAAGAGAAACTAACTTGTGTAAGTGAAACTTGAACACGGAAGCACCCTCCAGGTATACTCTACAAAGAACGATCTGAAGTACGCCATAGGTACCTTGGTATACCCCCGCAGTCACATGTGTAAGTCCATAAAATATAGGCAACTAAGTTGTTATGTCGTAGTCATTGACCAGGTGGGTACAGTCGATAATCGGGCAGATCGTAATGAGTAGGGTAACAAGTTTGAATCCCTTCAAGGGTGCCGAAATCAATTGGTTCAGAAGACAACTGAAGATATCAAATGGATTTGAGGTCCATGAAGATCTGTAGGAAAATGTGATCAGTATTTTTCCTGAGAAATACCCTCAATATACAATCCCCACTACGTTTTGTCCGGCTTTGGAGGGGTTATCTACTCTACCATTCTTCACATGACCTCATGTTTATCCCCTGTGTTAGAGGGGGGTCTCGGCTAACTCTTACGACACTGGAATTAAAACACTCCCTATCTCATGCTCCAATGTTTGTTTTAAATGTCCTTGAAGAGTTTCCTCTTCACACCTAATTCAAGGCCCTAAAGTCCTAAACTAGTCAGTGAACCCTACAAACAAAAATTCTAATATATTTTAAGTTAAGCGTTAATTTTAAGGCTTGATTTACGCAAAGGATGTGGTCATGCAACTAATGGTGTTTTGAAGAGATGAATAATGAAGATAACTTTAGAGAATTTGAAAGCAAAAAGATACTTTGAAATTAAATAAAATCTTGTAAAACTCTTTGTAACATTCAACTTTTCTAATCAATGTTTCAATATCTTGTAACTAAAAGTTTCCTAAAAAGTGCTTTCGTTTGACTAAGAAAAACTACTTATATTTCAGGAAAGAAAGAAAGAAGTTTGAAACTGAGACTCTTTTCTTTTGCAAACAAACAACCTAGGCTACATTACCAAACTAAATGCAAGAAAAAAAAACTGAATTTTTTTTTTAACTTCCTTAACAAGAAAAACTAAAGTAAAAGTATTTTTTGTTTTTCAAAGAAAGAAATAGGAAAAAGAGAAAAATGAACCCAATATTGACAGAGACCATAATCCAACTACGTAAACACAAGGATTCAAACAAGAAACCAAAGGAGGATCTAAAACTTGAAAGTTCACTCTAAACCTCTAGAGAAAACAAAAGAAAACTGAGACATAAGTTATCAACAAATATTCAACCCAAGCTAAGGCCAAAAAACAGAGACTCGGGAATGTTCAAGAAATTCCTAAGAAGACTAAAATTGTTTCAGGAAAGAGACAGACCTCTCTTTGTTAAAACAAAAAAACACTTTCAAGATATAGAGACGCGGGTTGTTTCACTAGTATCTTGTGTATGTACGCGACCTGCCTACTGTGTAGGGTGTGTATGTATGTGGGTTGAGCCAAATAAAAGCGCATACAACTCTGAGAATTTTTGAAAAAGAAAAATACTAGGTAGACTGAGAGGGAAGGGAAAGTTGGTAGGAACCTTACAGGTGACTAGAAACCATTAAAAGACTCAGTGAACTTGACTGCAACTCAAAAGGAAATCAAGAATCCGATTAAAACCAAAAAACCTCCCTCTAAAACCCTAGAGAGACTCCCTAGTGGAGTCACCAATTATGCTAGCAGGAAAATCCCCCTATAACTATACCAGGGTTCTAAGTATAGACAAAGCTACGAAATCCCTTAAAAGACAATCTAATTCCTACACTACCCCAAAATTTCCACACATATGAAAAAACATGATAGAAGAGTAAGTCAGAAGCAGTACCTTCGGTCCAAACGTTAGATGTTGACCTCCTGAAGCTTTGTTGCTTCCTTGGATGTTGGTCTCCTCCCAAAGATGACCTACATCAACACTTAGGAAATAAATGCTACAAATATTCCATTTCTACTCATCAATTAGGGTTATACATAAATCGTTATGCATAAATCAAATGAAAGACATAAATATATCATTTGGGAAAGGGAAAAATATTATTTTATTCAATGTTCAAAGATTGGAAATTACAACCTTAGCAGGCTAACACTCTGCGAACCTGGTGTGGGCTCCTCTTAACATTGCTCCAAGTGCACCTTCCAAATGCCTTCTCTCACAATATTTTGATCACTCCAAGGGAAGGGAATGGATTGCATAGGAGAAAAAGGCGAGAGAGGGAATGTTGAGGAAAGAACTCAAAAAAGGCGGCAGATACTTGGCCAAGGAAGGAAAGGTAATTTGGGCAGAGTTTCACCATTGTAATTCTTGATGTTGGAATGAGACCCCAAGACATCCTTTTATAAAAAAAATGGATAGTTATTCAGTTTGGGGACGGGCTATATCAGGTGAAATGATTGGGAAACCTCCAATAGCCTGTTAACTCCGTCGAATTCCTTGCAACTTTTTATTTTTTGCAAATTTTGGAGGTAAACATGGGTTGTTTAGTATGAATCTAGCATATGTATGTGGTATGTCTAAAATTCAGCAAGTGTATGTATGTGAGAATTAGTGCATTAGGGTGCGTACATGCTCCAAAAAATATTTTTTAAAAAGAGTTCATCAACAGTGGTTTGGCAAATTGTGCACGTAGAAAGGCCAATGTCATGTATGCATAGGTAGGGAATTTTAGGGCTATAACACGTGGTCGAAAGAAACATCACCCCAAAAAATAAGAGTGGGATTGGCTGAAGATTGCATCATAAATGCCACTTCCTTATACTTGTCACTCTCTAAGAGAAGAGTGGGACCGACCAAACATTGCATTGGCACGACCACTTCTTCAATCGTTGGTTGAATTTGATGTGAGACAACATGGTCAAGAGATGCATCATGGCAAAAATCAACTATTTTCGATATATCCACATGTATCTACAATATAATTCATATTGGAAACCATGTGTACAGAGTCAATATGAATTGTAATATTCTCATGAGTAACTAGTGCTTCTAGTTGAGTCTTCATTACTCCACTTCTGGAAATTATAATGTATTTCCTCCATTGCGGATACTCATATGACCTCACAGATTAGGGGGCATATGTTATAGAAAATGTTTCCACACTCCATGCATCTTGCTTTGATGGCCTTTCATTTCCCTCTGTAGACTTAAATTTCCCTTTTTGTTCACTCCAGAGTGTCTTTGTTCTCAATGTGATGAATGTCTCAAGGCTTGTATATGGCTCAATTTATAGCCTCCAAATGGAATTGAAGGGTTGAATCGGAGTGTTTCTAGTATATGGAAGGTCAAGGATTATGGATCACGTGACATGTCATGGAAACCCAACATATTTTTTTAATTTTTAAACATCAAACCCGATGTACATGGGTTGTAATGGAGCAACCTGTGTATACGCCAGTTATCGAACTGTAGGTCGTGTATATGGACCAAAATATGTATTTTTAGCTCTAGAGTGAACAAAAATGGGAAATTAATTCTGCATAGGGAAATGGAAGGCCATCAAAGCAGGATGCATGGAGTGTGGAAAAAAATTCTATAACAATTAGTCAACCTTGGCCTTCAGCTCTGCTCTAGTAATTCATGCATGATATTTTCATCATTTACACAGTAGGTCAATTATATAACTTGAATCCCATCACTATATCTACTTACATACTATTTGATCCAAAACATTCAAAAGGTCAAAACTCGGATACTATAAATGCCTACTAAAAATCTATCATAAGAAAGTTAAATTAATCTTACATAGTAAGTTGTTCTTTAAGGTGTTAGGATATCTAGACACTTAGTAGTTCGTTAATATCAACTTGGTCTATTGTTTCATTAGGAAAAGTTTGTTTCTTTAGTGTTCCTTTGTAATTAATTAATCTAATAATCATGATTATGTTCTAGACTTAATATGATTGGATGGTTCATCTTCTCCTTGGTATTAACAACACTTGATCTATGGAATAACCCCCAATTGGTCCATGATCTCTATTTAAAGAGCATGGAGAATCATTTTATAATGATTGATAGTGATATATGTGCATATAATTTGATTATTTGTGAATTGATATATTTCCTCAAATGGCCATGTTGGTTGGGTCCATGAACTATTTCCCTTTTAGATGGTTTTAACAACATGAACATTGGTGTATTGATCTTTGATCCATGTGTGTGAACATTTTTCCTAAGGGGTTTGTGTTGATGATTGCAACTACGTGAGAGATTCTCTAGACACAAACCTAAGAGAGATCCACTGAGAGGGGTGTGTGGTTCCTATATGATACATAGTTGGAATGTAGAGATGGCCTCCTCCTTACAAAGAGTTGATAATAACTCCATATGTTTCTCTTGTGTAACGCAATGAGAAAGGAGATCTGCAAAGTTGGATGTGCATGTGGCTGAGCACAAGGTGAACGTGTGAAATCCCAAAGTGTGTGGTGCATCATAATGAGAACAGAAGTGAAGATGATATATTAGCCTCTTATGAGTAGAAGAGTTGATGAGAAAATCCATATGACTCTCCTGTGTAATGCAGTGGGAAAGAAGATATGTTGAGTGGAAGAACACAAGTGAACGTGATCCTAGTGGTTGAGCACTAGTGAAGAAGTGGTTCGTTTGTGTAATGAAGTGAGCCAAATATATGGACATCCCTATGGATGTGGCCCTAGTGTATGAGCACTAGTGGGTGTACAAGATCCTTTTCTATATTATTCAAGAGTCAGACTTGCCTGTAACCCTAATTGTAATGTAAAGGGTACAGGTCGGTCCCACCTTAATGTGATTAATAATTTATGTAAAAGATAATTAATCTGGTTAATATTAATTATATTGGGAGATAGTGAGGTCGGCCCTGTTGTTCCAATAGACACTTATGTTGACAGGTTCACTCTAGTATAAGTAAAGGTAAATTCCCCATTGAGGAATCATAACTTTCATGTGAGTTTGGAAATTTCAGCAAGTACACCTTCTTGGGAAAAGTGTGCACCTCTCTTGGGAGCTAGTATTCTAGGGTTTGAGCACCCTCTTGTGTGATAGGTTTATTGGTGGTGAAGGTATTTCTCTTGAATATTATAGAAAAGGATTTTGGCTTGTTTTTCTTCCCTTGTTGAGAAGGGTTTCCCAAGATACTTCTTGTGTTCTTGTGCATGGTGTTTCTTCTCGTGATATTGGTTGCTGCAACACTATTGGTTATGGTTAAGTGAAATGATAAAAATGGAATTAACTTCATGATTAACCTTTATTATTGAAAAATCAACATGGTATCAAAGAATAGGTCTTGAAGGCCCATTGCACAAACATTTTCCAGCCATCCTCTCTCTCTTCTACAGAAACCGTACGACCCTTCTAGGGTTCCCAGAAAATCCATATGGCCTACCCTTCTGAGGGTTTCCAGCACTTGAAACTTGGATGTTGAGGTTAAAAAGGACATAGGTGTGTACGACCTCCTTCAGTGCACCTCCAGCAAGTCTCAAATTGCAATTCCGAGCATTTTTTCTTTTTGGCCCTAGAGTTTCTAGGGTTTCTCTAATTTCTACATAAATTTTTAGAATTATGTTTTTGAAACTCTTTGAAGAATCTCTTCAGCTTACCAGGGATATCATATTTCTCTAAGGCTTATTTTTGGTAGTCATAATTCCAACAAAACCTAAAAGTGCTAGCCTAGCCTAGTCGTTAGGTTTTCTATCCTAGTTGACAAGGGTTTGTGAAGAATCCAAAAATGAGTAAAATCATGATGGGTGGAAAGATTGATGATTCAAGAAAACTCAGTTCTAGGAAGACAAGACCTCAAAGAAATGAATACATCAACATCTCAACACTCTCAGGTATGGTCCCTACCAATGATAATACTTGGTTAATTGATAGTGGTGCTTCCAGGCACATGACCAGTCTTAGAAACCACCTAACACATTTCATTGAGAAAGAGACACATCTACATGTTGTTCTTGGAGATGATTCCAGATATAATGTGAGGAAAGTTGGAAATTCTACTTTCCAACTAGATTCAAATATGGAACTTCAACTAAAGGAAGTACTATATGTACCTGGAATGAAGAGAAATTTTGTCTCTATTTCTGACTTGGAAGACAAAGGATACAAGATTACTTTCTCAGAAGGAAGAGTCCTTGCATGGCACAAAGACTCTCATATAAGCTCTTCCAAGGTAATTGGTTTATGAGAAAATAGATTGTACAGATTGACCATCAAACCAGTTCAAGCCTTGCTACATGACATTATCAACTTAAGTGAGCTATGGCATAGAAGACTTTCTCACATTCATTATAGAGCCCTTCCATCTCTACGGAAAATGGTAACAGGCCTACTAGAAATATAGATTCATCATAAAGGTGTTTGCAAAGTTTGTTCTCTTGGGAAAAATGTTAAAGGATCATTCTCAAGAAGTGACAATAGATCCAAGGAAATCTTGGACTTGATAAATTCAAATGTATGTGGGCCAATGATTTTTTCATCTCTGAATGGGTACCTATACTATGTACTCTCCATATATGATCACTCCCGGAAAACTTGGATTTACTTTCTAAAGAACAAGGGTGGAGTCCTTGCAAAATTTCAAGAATTCAAAGCTCGGGTTGAGAACCAAACCGAAAGAAAAATCAAGATATTAAGATCAGATAATGGAGGAGAATACACCTCAAAAGAATTCAACCATTTTTTTATTGAATAAGGGATCAAGAGGGAGTTCACAGTTCCTTACAACCCTCAACAAAATGGGGTTGCTGAAAGGAAAAATAGAACTATCATTGAGGAAACCAAAGCAATGATACATTATTAGAGTTTACCTATAACTCTATGGACAGAAGCTTGTATGATAGCAGTATATGTTCAAAACCAAAGTCCTCGTCAAATCCTAAAGAACATTACTCCAGAAGAAGCCTTTACCAAAGTGAAGCCTAAGATCGGACACTTCAGAATATTTGGATGTCTAGTATATCTTCATGTGCCCAAAGAAAAGAGATGCAAACTACAACCTTTAGGAAGAAAGGGAAAATTTGTAGGATACAATGAATCCTCAAAAGCATATCGAATCTACATTCTTGGTCAGAGACAAATTGAAGTAAGCAAAGATGTTACTTTTGAAGAATAAGTAGCCTTCCAGAAATCCAGAGAAGCTCATATGGAAATTGATAGTGAAACAATACCTTCTCCCCCTTCATCAGTTCAGAGGGAGACAGATATTATCCCAGATGATCCAATAGCTCCAGTTTTTTTAGTTTTTCCAGCCGATTCAGTTGCTCCAAGCAACATACCCATATGTATTACAATTGGACATAAAAGGCCTTCTTGGGCCTGACAAAATATATAAGAAGTAGAAGGGCATAAATCCCCACAAGGAATAACTAGAGAGAGTAAGAGACAAAAGAGATTATCAAGCTACCTTTCTTCCATGACCCACATTATTGACTCAAATCCATCTTGTCATAGAGAAGCTTAGGTGAACAAGTATGGAAAGAGTCCATGACTAAAGAATACCAATATATATTAAAAAATGATGTATGGTATGTTGTTCCAAGACCAGAGGGAAAGTATGTAGTGACTTCCAAAGGGATTTACAAAATCAAGCATGTCATTGATGGAAGCATCGAAAAATACACAGCAAGATTTGTGGCCAAAGGGTTTTCACAAGTAGAGGGAGTTGACTATGATGAGACTTTTGCACCAGTAGCCCGATACACCTCCATCTGATCTATCATTGCACTAGTTTCTTCCATGGGTTGGAAGCTACATCATATGGATGTAAAGACAACCTTTCTCAATGGTGAAATTGAGGAAGAAGTTTATGTTGAGCAGCCAGAAGGATTCATTTTAGACAACAAAAGATCTCATGTATGTAGGTTGAAGAAATCCCTATATGGTCTAAAGCAAGAACCATGTGCTTGGTACAAGAAAATGGATGGATTTCTGATGAGTTTGAGCTTCAACAAGAGTGTTGTCAATCCAAACTTATATTACCACATTCATGGAAATGAGTGTTTGATTTTAGTCCTATATGTGGATGAAATTTTCCTCATCGGTTCAGAGAGACTCATTGGTAAATGTAAACAAACATCGACTAACAAATTTGAAATGAAGGATTTAGGCTTGATGCACTATATCTTGGGACTAGAAGCATGGAATAGAACAGGTGAGATTTTCCTAAGTCAAGGAAAATATGCTATGGAGATACTGAAAAAGTTTGACATGACAGAATGTAGATCCATACCCACTCCAATGGTAATGGATTTGAAGAAAATGAGTGATATTGATTCATGAGATGTAGATCCACACTTATACTGAAAATTGATTGCATCATTGATGTATCTGGTTAACACCAGACCATACATTTTCTATGCAGTAAATGTGCTTAGCTATTTTATGATCCAACCGAAACAAACACACTGGATAGTTGTAAAACATGTATTGAGATACTTACAAGGCACAATTGGTTATGGCCTGAGATATGCCTCCAGTATGGACTTGAGCCTACAAGGATATGTCAATGCAGATTGGGCAGAAAGCGCAATAGATAGAAAAATCACCTCCAATTGTTACTTCACATTAGGTTCTGCCATGGTTTCCTAGTGTAGTAGAAAACAAAGCTCTGTTGCATTAAGCACTACAGAGGTAGAGTACATTGCATTGTGTAGCAGTCCACGAAGCAATGTGCATTCGCAAAATTTTGACTGACTTGTTCGATCATGAGATGGATCCTACTACTATTCATTGTGATAACCAGAGCTATGTAAATCTCTCTGAGAACCATGTCTTTCATGACAGATCGAAACACATTGAAATAAAGTATCACTATATCAGAGACATGGTGCAGAGGAAGACAGTACACGTGCAGTATCTTCCTAATCATGAATAGATCATAGATATCTTCACCAAACAACTTGCCAAGAAAAAGTTCGAGTATTTTCGTGAGAGACTTGGCTTGGTGGAAAATGCCTCCCTAGTTGAGAGGGAGTGTTGATGATTGCAGCTACGTGAGACATTATCCAGACACAAACTTGAGAGAGACCCCTGAAAGGGTTGTGTGGTTCCTATCTGAGACATAGCTAGAACATAGAGATGGCTTCCTCCTTACAGAGAGTTGATAAGTACTCCATATGATTCTCCTGTGTAACGCAGTGAAAAAGGAGATCTGCAGAGTTGGACGTGCATGTGGTTGAGCACAAGGTGAACGTGTGAAATCCAAAAGTGTTGGGTGCATCATCATGAGAACATAAATGAAGATGTTGTATTAGCCTCCTCTGAGCAGAAGAGTTTATGAGAAACTCCAAATGACTCTCTTGTGTAATGCAGTGGGAAAGAAGATCTGTTGAGTCTATGTGTCTGTGGACGAGCACAGGTGGACATGATCCTAGTGGTTGAGCACTAGTGAAGAAGTGGTTCTTATGTGTAATGAAGTAGGCCATAGATATGGACATCCCTACGGATGTGTCCCTAGTGGATGAGCATTAGTGGGTGTACAATATTCCTTGCTATATTGTTCAAGAGTCAAACCTACTTGTAACCCTGATTGTAATGTAAAGGGTACAGGTCGGCCCCACCTTAATGTGATTAATAATTAATGTAAAAGATAATTAATCTGGTTAATATTAATTATATTGTGAGCTAGTAAGGTTGGCCCTGTTGTGCCAATAGACACTTATGTTGACAGATTCAATCTAGTATAAGTAAAGGTGAATTCCCAATTGAGGAATCATATCTTTCATGTGAGTTTGGAAATTTCAGCAAGTACACCTTCTTGGGAAAAGTGAGCACCTCTCTTGGGCGCTATTCTTCTAGGTTTGAGCACACTCTTGTGTGCTAGGCTTATTGGTGGTGAGTGTATTTCTCTTGAATATTATAGCAAAGGATTTTGGTTGGGTTTTCTTCCCTTGTTGAGAAGGGTTTCCCAGGATAATTCTTGTGTTCTTGTGCATGGTGTTTCTTTTTGTGATCTTGGTTGTTGCAACATTATTGGTTATGGTTAAGTGAAATGTTAAAAATGTAATTAACTTCATGCTTAACCTTGCTTATTGAAAAATCAACAGTTTGACCTATATCAATACACCATGTTTTTTGAGGAAGCTTGGTATTATTGCTATATTATTTCTCATTGTCAAAAGTGCATTTTCTTTACTGAGTTGTCCAGTGGGTGGTGAAACACATGCTAGAAAATAGTATACTATTGGACTTCATATTTTAGCTCTTAGTTATGATCCCACACAACTATGTATTTAAGGGTAATAATATGGACTATATATTTTATATCATGGGATGTTATGAGATATTCACTTCTAACTAGAAATCATGGAAGAAATATGTTGAGTATGTTGAAATTGTGAAAAATCTATAAGAATTTACCATGAAATGCATGGGTATACAAGTTGTATAACAATGAAAGGTATATTTCAGAAGTTGTTGAAGGAAATACTCTTGTTGGTAAGACTAAAGTTGGGCATAAAGTGACAGTGCTATGTGAAAGTGTTCATTTCTTGGTTATGGTAAATGGTGTTTGTAGAATAGAGTAATAATTGTGAATTCAATCATGTTCCTTTGGAATTTAAGGAATGTTTGCAAAACATTTGAATAAATTCATGTGAGAGTTCAAGGTTTCTACTTCATTTGTTAACATCCTTTTAGACTTGTGTTGGGTTTATTATTTATGTTTAACTTTGTTTCACCTAGTAGGTCTTTTTATAAGAAAAGATTTTATATTTCTAGGTATGTTTATCAGTGACTATGACAATAGTGTTGATAGAGGCAAGAACCAGTGGATGGTGCTCAGGTAGTTTGCAAGCAACCACAACTATAATGCCTAAGACCCACAATCAAATCACATAAAATATAAAAAATTGTAAACATAGGAAAATAGGGTTACTTCTTTGTAATGCTTTGAATTGTTTCTATTGAATATTAAGAGTATAGTTTGATAGTGATAGATTTTATGAGCTTCCTTTATGCCCATATTTGACATTTATACTCCTAGAAATTTTAGAAAGAAATTATGTAGAATAAAAAGTTTTAACAAGGTTCGAGTAATTGTAGATTCCTTTTGTTAGATGGTTTGGTATGCTCTACCAATTTCTTTATATAATCTTGAATAAAATTTGATATAAATAAGCTTCATTATATTTAAACAAAGTATTTGAAAAATTATAAACCAAAAGAAATGGTGTAACTAGTTTTCTTTCCAAGTTTCCTTAGATAATCTTGAATACAATTTGATATCAATAAGCTTCATTATGTTTAAACAAAGTATTTAAAAAATTATAAACTAAGAAAAGTGGTGTAACTATTTTACTTTCCAAGTATTTGTCATGAAATATGAAATAGATTACTTTCCAAGTATTTGTCATGAAATATGAAATAGATTATAAGATGAACCATGAGGCATTTTTCATAAAATCTATATTGGTTGAATGATTACTCTCCTAATCAACTATAAAAAATTTTTACCAAAAATGATATTATATCTAGTGGATAATTTACTATTGGTTGAATGATTACTCTCCTAATCAACTATAAAGAATTAACAAAAATGATATTATATCTAGTGGATAATTTACTATATACAATAGTGAGTATAAATTACTAATAAATAAAGGTTAGTTGATAAATAAAACATTGGTAATTATTTAGGGTTAATCAATGAGTGGTTGTTGGAATCTTGTTAGATTCCCAAAAGTAATATTTTCATGGGTAAAACCTTAAATATAGAAGCAAGTATAACAAGATATTCTTACCATAATTGAAGTAGGTTTTCATTTCATTGTATTATTGTAATTTGACTTTAGATGGGAAAAATAATCATTTATATTTGTCAAAGAGTGTTTGAATTCATGTGAAGTTATGAATATGCTTGTCAAATTAAATTCTAGTTGTTTTAGATACATATCAATAGTATTCATAAGAATTAATCAACTATGAATTTATACACTTGCAACCTATATGGCAAAGTCTTTCGTATCTTTATTACTAAGAGTAACATCCTTGAGTGCATAGGGATTTCTTGTGGATAGGGATTTCTTTTAAAGAGTTATATCATATGTTGGAATTAGAATGTTTAAGAGATAATAAGTATGAGGAATGTATTGTCACAAGGTACTGTGTTAATTGATTGGAATATAGAATAAGTTTTCTTGCTAAAGATTGAATTTTCTTTTTTATTTTTATTTTATAGTTGATTTGAAACTTTGATTGTACATAGAATATAATTATTAATCATATGTGAAAATATTGGTTAATGTATGATTGATCTCGTAATGAATGTTTTGTAGATGCATTGAATGTAGTTGTTTTTTATCTTTGATTTTTAATAATAATAATTTTTATTTATTAAATATTCTTCTTTGTAATAAAGTTAGTTTTGTTGTTGTCGTTTCGAGGGAATTACATTTCCACTTTTTTTCGGATAAATGGAACATAATCTTCATGTCGATACTTTTCCTTTTTTTTTTATTATGGTAAATACCATTTTCCTCTTTGTTTAAGAAGGGGTCTTCTTTGCACTTTATCGTTCTCTTTTTCACCTTAATTAGGAAGCCTTGTTTTTTCTCATTATATTAGTAGGAGAGAGTGTGTTTTCTTCTCTAGTTACTTAAGTGAATGAGTTTTTTCTAAAATAACCTTTTCCTATTAGTAGGAGAGAGTGTGTTTTCTTCTCTAGTTACTTAAGTGAATGAGTTTTTTCTAAAATAACCTTTTCCTTTTCACCTTTATTTGCAAGTTTTTTCACCTCCTCTCTTTTGGTAAAATAACCTTTTCCTTTTCACCTTTATTTGCATATGGTATGAGGAACTTATATTCCATTGGCTCCTTTTGTGTGGGAAACACTTCTTACATCACCTCTCTATTGTAAGATCACAAATATGCCCATATGGTTATTTCTCTTTCATTCTCATTCTTTGTTCTCTTTCTTCATAAATATAATTAACATTGGTTTACCCTCATGTTGTGTGTAAAAATTTATTCCTCCCTCCATTACCTTCATATAAAATATGATTTTCTTCCCTAAGAGATTTTTTTTGGTTGGAAGAATTTGATTTTATTTTTTATTTTTGACCTCTTTTTCTTATAAAATAAAACACATATTTTTCACTCTTGCTTCACTAGAAGATTATTTGTCTTTCCATACCTTCTCCTTCTCATTGGTTTAGGGTAACACTATTTTCCCCATTGGTATGGAAGGAGGTCTTCCTTCCAATATATTAGTCTATTTTTCCGATAAAGAATTCTTGACTTTTAATATTCTTCTTTTAGTAGAGAAACCTTGTTTCTCTCCCCCATTGACTTGGCCCTTGGTTAACGATTTTGTATATTCACACTATCTCTTTATTAGTAAAAAACTATTTTATCTTTAATGTTATCTTGCATTTGGAATTATGAAATGTTTCTCTTACATTGTCATGCTTCTCCTACATTCTCTCCTCCCATGTGTGGGAGAACCTTCCTTCACCCCCTCTATATTAAAAAAATATTTTATATTTTTCCCTCTATCCATTAAAAGATTCCCCCTCTTCTTATTTGGGAGAATTTTCCTTTTTTGTTTTTCATCTCTTTCTTTTGTAAAACAAAAACTTGTTGGTTTGAGATAACAACTTTCTTTCCTCTATAATTCATTCCATGGTTTAAATGTTATTAAGAAAAATCCATGTATGTTAACATCTAGTTTTCATGATAGAATTAAAATATTGTAGTTGTTATATAGGAAATTTTAGTTGCATATGAACATGGAGGAAGTGCTAATATGTCCATTGGGATGTTGAGAAAGAGGAAGAGGATGCAGAGGATTTTGATGATGAGAATGAGGGTGATGTAGCAACATGATCTCATAGGTGTAATAGAGAATATGGCATGTATTCTATAAAATTAGTTAATTATATCCTTTTAATTAATGTTGTGGTTTCATCTCATTCTGTTATCATGTGAATTTTCATGATGTAGGTGAAACAACTTTAGATGTGATGGATCATCTATTAATCAAACTACTTCTAATAATACTTGAGTAACTTTAACATAAGTTACTATTTAACTTGTAGATTCTATTGAAAATTCGTTTTTTTTTCAAATTGGCACAAATGTGCAACAAACATTTTTCTGATATATAATTTGTGATTTTTATTCATATTCAGGATAAAAATTACATTTTTCAAATGATTTTGCACGATTGACTAAGTAAAAAATTATCTTCAATATTACTTCAATAACTTAAAAGCTACTAACTCCTATATACTATATCCCTTCTATCCTTAAAAAAAAAAAAAAAAAAAATTATATAGCCTTTATAGTCCTTCATGTTCTATATTCACCAACCTTACCACCTATACTTATTGAGAAAGATAAAATCTATATGTTATACCATAGAAAAATAAAATCAAATAATATATGAGACATGTATCACCAATCCATCTTTCCATTCTTCAAATTGGATTGTTCCTACTACAAACTATTGACCTTCTTTTGACAACTCGTTAGCATCCTAGTTCAACTCATGAAATACGGTAAAATTAATAAAACCAAATGTAGTGTCAAATTCATTTAATACATTCCCTATCAATTTTACCTATGAATTTTGAAGGGTTTTTGAGCCATTGATCCAATTAACAACCAAATAAGAGTATCCAAATATATAAACTTGTTAAATGTTCCTTCCTTGAGCAATATTTAGTAAAATATTTAAGGAAAATAACTCTACCAATTTGTTTGAACCCAAACCTAGTCCCAGTCTGAACTTTATAAATATCAAATCATTCAACAAGAAATATAATAAATATTTCGCTTGTGTAAAAACTAGAAAAGGGAAAATAAACTTCACTTCAAAGATTGTTGAGTGATGGGATAGAAAATGCCCCAGCTGATCATACATGTAAGTGATTTATATTTTTTCAAAAAATGAATGGTTAAATATTGATTGAGACATCTTTGCACTATTTCTAAATGTTATACATTTGGAGTACTAGTCAAACCCTTTGCTTTAATCTAAACCTCCTAGGCATATGGGAAGTGAATAAGTAAATGATATATTGTTCCATATTCATTTATGAAAAAGAATAACATACTTGGTCCATGTCTATTTATTTTTTGCAACAAATCCCAAGTCAAGACCATATTCATTAAATCCAACCATAGGAAATTTCTTGTTTTCTTCAGTGATTTTACTTTCTACACTAATTTCCACCATCACATGGAATCTTGAGGATCCACATGTAAGATAGAAGAATAACAAAACCTTGCAGAATAATATCCACCTAAGTTATTAAATGATAACGTAACTTCATCATTCTCATATTTGAATCAGACATCACCACGCTTCAGACTATCAATATAACTATCCACATGTCTGCATGCTCAACTACGAGCTCCAAATCTATAGACAGAAGTGAACCCTAATACCACAAATTTGTGTTTTCAAGATTCCCAATCCAATTCAAAATTAGCACACCTTCATTGTGAAGAAAATCTCACAATTCCATCGGTAGGATTATCCTCACACCACATCGTAGTATAGCATCATCTCTAATTCTTACTTGTGATCCATTTTCCATATTCCATACCATAAATTCACTTAAAATAGGAAAGGGTTTTACCAATGCTTTCCATTGATTTGTGTGGGTTTCCCAAGTAGGATCCTGCCTCGAAGTACTTTTGTTCAATGACCCTATATCGCAAACTCTTAGATGTAATTATCCTCTATAAAATATTAGTAAATAGTGAAAATACAAAGATATATATGTATTTTAAACCCCAACCTCATATCTTCTTCAATATAGAAATTTTGTACCACTTCACTAATGGAATTCCATCATATTCCTTCCTTTTGGACCATAGAAACCTTCAATATATTTCCCTCACCTTTTCTAAAACACCTTTCGAAATGTATATAATTGAGAGCCAATATATCAAAATGGATTCAATCAATGACTTAACTAGAGCTAAAAATCCCCCAAACAATAACCACTTATTACACCAAGTACAAATCCTACTTTTTATTTTCACCAACGACCATCCCCAATCCACTTTATTATAATTGTTTGGCTTAAAATTAAAATATAAGTATTTAAAATTTACATCAAAAACAAATAAATTAAAGGAAAAACTCCACCTCAAAGGTTCTTCCAAATTTTGATCCAACCATTGCAACTTATGGAAGAGTTTTGAGAATTTGATTTAAATACTAGTTGATATGTAGAGAGCATCCAAAATTTCATGCGGCGGTGTTTCCTCCCTCAAGCTACCATTTGAAAACAAGAGCACATCATCAATAAATAATATATGCGACAATACCAAATTACCTTCAAAATTTACACTCGAAATTAATCCCAATGTCTTTGCATATTTTATTGACCTACTTAATCCTTATGCCACTAGCACAAAAAACAAGGGAGAGAGTGAACTTCCCTATCTTAATCCCATTGTGTGTTTAAATAAGGAGGATGATGCACCATTAATGAAAATGATTAAAATACCAATTATATACAACCCATAATCCACTCAACACGGGATAACTAAACCCTAAATGAGTGAGCATTAATCTAAATTATAACTAGTAGACTTTGTCATAAACGTTTAACAAGCCAAGCTTCAAAACCATTGTTGATTTATTCTTGGATTTTAAATTTATACATGCCCTTCTAGGATTCCCCTCCTACCTCATAAATCTTCCTCCTTGGGTCACATTTGACATTGTCCATTCTTGGACCTATATTTTCCAAGATTTCTTCTGACCCTACCATATCCCCCTTCCTTGGTCTCAAATTGTATCTACAAGCACTTATGTCCTCAGATCCTAACATCCCCTCCAAACCACTTATAATAGAGTCACTTTCACCCTTACAACCCTTTAAAAAATATCCCAACTACCTCTTAGTATCTAAATATATATTCCCATCCCAAGGGTGGTGACAACCCCATCCCCCATTTTTTCATAATCATTACAAAAACCGAAAACAAAACCTAGGCATTTTGAGTTTGGATTCTTAAACCCTCCAAACTCGGCATCCACAAAATTTTCATTTGAAACAATGAGAGATGTAACTTCAATTAACGTACCACTAGAAATGAAAATCTTCTCCTTCCAACTTGACTAGGCTTCTATTGAGGGAATCTTCTCCCTTTTTGTTGAACTATAGCTAGGGGTCTCCCCAAAATATGAAGAGGAATGGACTTCTAATACTCCATTGTAAAACTCATGGGAGTTGTGATTATTTTTCAAGACTTTTAACTTCACCTATTGAATGTCTTTCAATCAATATTTTTATAGAGCACCACAACCTCCCTACATAACTTTTTCCTAGATTCTTTGACATCAATTTTTGTTGTCTACTTATCTTCTCCTCCAAATTTTTTGTTTTAAAGGATAAGTACAATCATTAACCACATGGTTGTGAATATGACATCTAGCATGGTGAAAATGCAACTTCAAATACCCAATAGCTACCAGTGGGAGGAATTTCCTACTACAATCTCTATACTCGGTGGAAATCCTTCTCTTATGTCCATCTCCACTAGAATCATTTCCATGAAATGTTGGACATTTGATTTAAAATATATATCTGTGGCCAAATTATTTTCCAAAATTATTTCCAGTCAACACTAGAACCTTCTTAGACCATATTTCTACTAGTAGGGCAAGCAATTTCACCCAAATTGGAAACTTGTTCAAGTACACAATCCTAGGTTCGAAACAAGCCTTCCAAGATTTCAGAGATAGATATATAATTCCCTCAAAACCAAATCCCTTTCAATATTTTCTATGTTTCTTCAATATATCTAAACTCTAATCATAACCACCCCTTGGCCATGAAATGAAATGATGGACCATATCCAATAAGAGGTTCCCAATTATTATGAATCCAATCTTTCATTATAGCCTCCACAATATACCTCCCCAAAAAAATTCCAAGTAAAATTGTTCCAAACAACTCCCTCGCCTATTCTAACGAAATATCTTCACCTAAACTCATTGATACCTTCAACTTGTATTCCTAAATAACCTTCTTATCACTTTTCTCAGACCAACTAGTCATGGGAGTAAAGGCCTTAGATAAGAAACACATATTACCAAAGAATTATTTGATCTGATTTCAATTTACTACAAACTCTAGTCCAAACTCCAAGCTATCCTTATCTATATTCCCAACCCCAAAACCTTCAACATGGATGCTTAATTCTAGCTTGATGATTTTCGTTTTGAGTAACTTTAGAGTACTATTTAGAGACTTGATATAGCTTGAATATCTCTAACAGATACCCCTCTCCATCCATTCATATCCTTCCATCCAAACCCAAGTATTGAAAAACTTTATGATCAATCTCATGATTTCCATAAGTCCTTGATGTGACAAGTGTCTTACCCACTGGTGGATCCACTTCCAAAAAGTTTTTTTTTTAAAGGAAAGTGGTTTTAGGTTCCTAATTGGTTTGTTGTGTCAAGGATACTACACATCATCCCCTAAGGATGAAACTATGGCTCGCCCCTAATAATTCGAGATAACCATAATTGGTATCCCTCAAGGGGCTCAACTAAATAATATACCAATTATAGTTCCATCGCAGCCATTAACTCTATCTCGATGGTTTTGGTTTGAGTTTTAACTTTAGAGTAATAGTTAGAGACTTAAGGTAGCTTGGATATCTCTAATAGAGTTAGTACTAACCCCTCTCCAACCACTCTCATCCTTCCATATATACCTAGGTATTGAAAAACTTTATGATCAACCTCATGTTTTCCATAAGTCCACGATGTGACTGGTGTCTTACCCACTAGTGGATCCACTTCCAAAATTTTTTTACTTTGAAAAAACGACCCTATGTTTAATTTCCTAACTAATTTGTTGTGAAAATGATACTCCACATAATCCCTTAAGGAGGAAACTATGGCTCACCCCTAATATTTGGAGATAACTAGAACTTGTATCCCTCAAGGGGGTCAACTAAATAATCTACCAAGTTTAGTTCCATTGCAACCATTAACTATAGAGTGATTATTTTGGTTTGAGTTTTAACTTCTGAGTACCAGCTAGAGACTTGAGGTAGCTTGGAGATCTCTAACAGAGCTAGTATCGACCCCTCTCTATCCACTCCCATTCTTACATATATACCCAATTACTAAAAAAAATTATAATCAATGTAATGCTTCCATTTAGTCCATGATGTAACTAGTGCTTACACACTAGTGGATCCACTTCCAAAAGTTTTTTATTTTTAAAAAAGGACCCCAATTTTAGGTTCCTATCTAGTTTTTTTGTGAAAAGGATACTCCACATCATCCCTTAAGGAAGAAACATAGGACTTACCCCTAATCATTGGAGATAACCAAAATTGGTATTCCTCAAGGGGGTCCACTGAATAATCTACCAAGTCTAGTTCCATCGCAACCTTTGGTTGTGCGTGTGTGTGTGTGTTTGAATGTATATATAACTCACCAATAATCATTGGAGATAACCAAAATTGGTATTCCTAAAGGGGGTCAACTAAATAATATACCAATTCTACTTCCATTGCAACTTGTGTGTGAGAGAGAAAGAGAAAGACATGCAACATTTATATATGGTTGTCTCATAAGAAAATATCCTACAATTATTATATGTATGGTTCTAATGGGGGGATGTATGAAAAAGTGATGAGAACCTACATATGTAAAGAAAATGGCTATTGTGTATATCTGATAAAGAAAAAACAATCCTTGAAGATGCACTACATTTGTTCACAACTTGGTCTATGGATAAATTATTCTATTTAAATGAAATTTTACCTCATTATGTACACACTTTCCATTAAACAAGATCAAATACAAATTTACATTAATGTAAGAAAAAAGGATAACATGTTTCCATTTCAAGTTATGTGTTGGGTCAATTTCAAGAAAACTAAACAAATAAACAAACTTGAAACTTTTTATCTAAAGTCAATTATTTTTCTTTTCCAATGTCATTGAAAGTGGACCAGGTCCCAAAAAGGGTAAGAAATCAAATTTCCTAGGATATATTTCAAGAGGGATGCCTCTTTCTTCTTTTTGTTTCCTCACATCAATCTAATCTCCATGATATTCCTCAAAATGGATAGTCAAGGGAGGGGCCTCCTCTCAAGAGGATGAGAGAAGAGGATATGCAATGATATCAATGACCACCTCCTTTCGTGGATCCTTGATCCGGATTTAGGAGAGAAATGAATTGATTATCAGACTGAATACAATAAGCACAGAGATATGAAGAATAACACAAATATCTAGTGAACAATATCTTCTATTAAATAATGGAATAGGATGAAACTGTAAAACTACAAAACTGAAACACTTGCGTGAATGGTCGTAGTTATCTCTAAGAAGATATGTGGCTTCTACATGCATATATATTAGAAGAATGGATTACAATGAGGCTCCAAAGGCCTTTTTTATATTACTCATGAATTCCAAAACCCTAGACATCCAAAAACCTAACCCTAGAAGGTGAAATGTCAAAATTCATGTGGGCCCTATGAGTAAGTTGGTGTAATTTGGTACCTCAACTTCCAAGGGTCGTAACGTTTGCATACGACCTCCATTTTAGGCGCGTGATAGCTCGTTGGAAAGGTCTTTCAAAGAACTACACATCTTACCATCAAACTCTGACTTCGTTTACAGGTTGATTGTGGCGAGCCAAAAAAACAATGTTTAGGGCCCCAAAACGGACATGGAAGTACAGCTAGATGTGTTGACATGAAAACATACAAAATAAGCCAGTTAGATTAGGCGAGAGGCCACCCGTATACACCTAGAGAATGTGTGGGTATTCATACATCCCTAGAACTGTAGAATTCACAATAACAAAATAGTACAAAATAACATGCTGAACAAAAACAGACACAAGGATCTAGCTGGAATAGGTGTGTGGCCACCAATATCCACCTGGATCAATCATCCCCCCTTAGGAAGCAATGGTATCCATTGCAGTGAGTTCCTCCATCAAGTGAGGAAAATTCTATTGGATTTTTCCCGAGGTGATCCACTTGCCTTGGTGTAGGAATTTCCCTACGTTGACAACCCGATAAAGTTGGATTTGTTGTTGGTGCGTTCCCTTGACCTGTTTATCCACTATATGATTAGTGGATGCTTGTTCCATGTAGTCAGGGTTGAGCTCTATTGGTGTCATTGTTTTTTCAATCTAGAAGGTGTCCAATAATGGGGGAAGATATGGCCGAAGGAGGTCCACATTGATTACTGGATGCAGACCAAGGAAGGGTGGAGTGTTGAGCTCAAAATCATTGCTACCCACAACCTTAGTGATAGTGTAAGCCCCATAACGAAGTGGGCAAAGCTTTCGATGGGGCCCAGTGAGATGCACCTTATAAAAATGTATCCAGACTTTGTCGCCTACCTAAAACTGGTGTGGTTCCCTGTTTTGATCATGGCACTGCTTGTACTTAGAATTGGATTTCTACAAAATCTCCTGGACATGTTGGAAGATGTGTTGAATCCACTCAATGAATCTAGTGGCTTTTTCGATTGCATACTGATCAGGAGAAGAGTTTGTTTATGTGGTGGAAAGAGGAAGTGCAACATCAATGGCTCCCAAGGGTTGGAATCCCAGACCCACCTGAAATGGGATATGGTCGGTGGAACTATGGAGAGCCATGTTGTAACTATGTTGTAAATATGGGATACTCTCATCCCATGTACGTGGATGCTTAGAATTGTACATGTGTAGGAAATTCATAATCATCTGATTCATGACCTTTGTTTGGCCATCGGTTTGGGGGTGGAAAGCAGTGGATTTTGTGAGCTTGGTATCCAACAGAGACCATAGACTCAACCAAAATGTGTTGAGGGACCTATTGTCTTGGTTGGAGATGATGGTCTGTGGTATCCCAGAGTGGACCCACAATCGTTCAAATAATATCTTGGCATTATTTGACATTGTGACATTCTTCTTATGGGATATGAGGATGGCCATCTTCGAAAACTGATCAACGACCACAAACACGCAGTAATTTCCTTTCTTGGTGGATGGAAAACTAGACATGTAGTCCGTTGAGATGGATTCACAAGGATTCTCAGGAATAGGAAGAGGGGTGTATAAGCATTGCTTCTTGATGGAGAGCTTGGAAATAGCACAGGCAGTGAAAGATCTGATATATTTGTTGATGTCCTGTTGAATTTTTGGCCAATAAAATTGTTTCTGAAGAATTACCACAGTTTTCTCTACGCCAAAATTTCCTATCGCCCAACTATAGTGGGCTTCCTAGATCGTCTTTGCACAATCGCTTTTAGGAAAATAGAGATGGACCAGGTGGCATAAGAGTCTATCCTAAATGTTAAAATCGGTGATAGTTGCACCTGTACCCAAGAGCTGATATGTGGTGGCGAAGTCTGGATCTTGTTGATAAAGTTAGGGCCACTCAAATGCTTCATGTCCACATGAATGGAGCATAGTGTTGAGTGCAGCCACAGGAGGTCAGCTGAGGAAGTCAGCGACACAATTGGAGATACATGTTCTATACTTGATGTTGAGATGAAAGTGTTGCAGGAAGGTGGACCACTTATGATGGCGGTCATTCTGAAATTTCCCCTGTGTCTATATGAACTGCAGCAGCTTTTGATCAGTGTGTATGCTCATCTATTTTCCCATAATGTAATGTTTCCATTGACGACAAGATTGTACAATGAAATACATTTCCTTTTCATAGGTGGGGTATTTTCGGACAGTATCAAAGAGTGTCTCATTATGGTATGCCACTAGATGCCCATGTTGAGTGAGAAATGTGCCCACGGCATAGTCAGATGCATCAGTCTCAATATTGAATGGTTGTTGCAAATCAGGAAAGGAGAGTACTGGAGTTGAGCAAAAGCGATGCTTTAGATCATAAATTGCTTGTTGTTTCTCCTTCCCCCACACAAACTTGTCCCTTCCACCACCCTTGGTCACCTAGCTGAGGGCCCATGCAATATTGGATAATCCCAACATGAACCGTTGGTAGAAGTTGGCTAGTCCCAAAAAGCTATGAAGCTCGATCAGTGTAGTCGAGGCTGGCCAGTCACAGATGACCTGGATCTTATCTAGATCAACATGCACCCCATTCCCATCAACAATGTAGCCCAAGTATTGGACATTGTTCATGCCAAAAGAGAATTTTTCCAAGTTAGCATAAATATTTTGTTGCTATAGAGTGCTCAAAACATGTTGAATATGCCACATGTGGTCCTCCCACGTTTTGCTAAAGATGAGGATTTCATCCAAATATACTACCACAAAGGAGTTGGTGAAGGGTCTCAATACATCATCCATCAACCTCATGAAAGTGGTTGGTGCATTTGTTAAGACAAAGGGCATGACTAGCCATTTGTAGAGACATTCTTTAGACTTGAAGGTTTTCTTCCTTACATAAGTTGGTTCGATGGGAACCTGGTGGTAACCATACTTTAGGTCAATCTTGCTGAATAAATTTCCCCCCTTGAGTTGGTCAAGCAGGTCATCAATCTTGGGAATGGGGTAGCGGTTCTTGACTGTGATTTTGTTTAAGGCTCTGTAATCAATGTAGAGTTTCCAAGTCCCATCCTTCTTATGCACCAGTACAATCGGGCTTTCGCAAGGGGAGGAGTTGGGTATGATGTGCCCCTTTTGAATAATATCTTGGATCTGATTCTTGATTTCATCATTCTCCATCAATGAGAAGTGATAGACTGGTCCATTAGGTAGAGGTGCATCGGGGGAAAGATCAATTGGATGCTTGACTTGGCAGTGTGCCAGTACCCTTGTAGGTGAGGCAAAGATGTCTCTTTATTTTTCCATGATCCAGTCCACTTGATTTTTATACAAAGAGAGGTGTTATGTAGAAGACATGGATGTGGTGGCGACCTTCTTCTTACTGTGAGAATAGATCATAAAGAAGACGAACTTCCCGATCTATGAAATGACCTTACTGCATTTCTTAGCAGAGATTAAAGAAATAACAGTAGGCAGTGCTACCTCTGGGATTCTATACAATTGTCTACCCAAAGTAATAACACTACGAGGTCTAGACTCATACACAACATGACGCTTGCACAAATATGGTTTTCCTAAAATAACATCAATAACTTCAAGGGGATAAATATCACGTAGTACCTCATCTTTGAAAGGCTTGATGTCGTAGGGAATATGGAATTGTTGGCTGACACAGAGATCTCTTCCTTGGCAAATTCAGTCAATGGTGTAGGGCTGCAGGTGTGGTGTCATTGGTAATTTCAACTACTTGAGGACCTCTACTGAAATCAGGTTTTTCTTTCGACCGTTGTCGACAATGAAATGAATTGGAGCCCACTTGACCCACATCTATGAGTGAAATAGGAGTTCCCCTTCCTCTAGTTCTTTTGGTTCGCTTGGCTGAACTTTGATGGTAGTGATAGTGGCACTGGGTTCAACATCAATAATCCACTTCCCTCCTTCAGGAATCAACTTAGAATCAGAATCGGCCTCTGAATCGGAAGCCTTCAGCTCGGCCACAAGGGACTTCTTGGAGTGGCATTATTCGTTGTTGTGCCAAGGAATTTTATGGTTCTCGCACCATTGTCCCATGTCCTTCTTCGTCTTCTCATTTCCCTTCTTTTGTTGTGGCTTGGACTAGTTGTCCTGAGGGAAACCATCTTAACTTGGTCCCTTTCTGTGTGGGTTGGGGATACCTTTTCCCTGTTTCGGCTGTGAGGGGTTTGTAGATCCAAACTCACATCATTTCTAGTTAAATTTATGTTCGATCTTGACAGTGTATCTATAAGTCATTCCCAATGAGGTGATGTCCAGGAACTCCATTTATGTTTGAATGTATCTATGCAAAAAACCACATTATTTGAGCACCAGATGACGCTTAGAGTATTTCATACCGAATTTGGTGCGTAGGGTACGAAAAATATTGGTGAAATATGGAATTGTCTGGTCCCTTTCTTGACATAGGGTGGTCCATCTGGTGTACTAGTCCTCGTAGCTTCCAACATGGCAATATTGTTCTTTAATGGCATCTTGGAAGGAATCCCATGTAAGGGCCACCAAAAACATTGTATATTCCTCCACGGCTCTTTTCTCAGAGTAAGTACCCCACCAGTCTTTAACATGGGGAACGACCTTAAGGAGTGCAAAAGTGATATTTTCCCTATCGAAAAAATTGTGGACCAAAAAATATCCTTTAATAAGATTCAACCATTTATCTATAGCATCCGCATCTATCAGTCCTTCAAATAATCGAATATAAAAATTTACCTATATCTTGAATGGGATTGCATGGCCGCTTGATGAAGATGCTTCTCCTGTGGGCAGTCGTTGAAGGATCTGCACGAAGTTGTCCATCATTTTCTTCCTTTGTCGTGCGAGGGCTTCCTTGAGCAACATTTTAATAGGATCTCCTGCTCCATCATCTTTCTTTTCATCCCCCATGGTTTTTTTTTGTTGGGCTCGGCACGGTCGATCTTGTAATGGCTCGATTGGTTTGAGTCCCAACTTCTTGTACCCAGATCTTGTCAGGGACATGCACGAAGAAAAAAAAATGAAGAGCGGATCGCTCTGATACCACTGATCTAGATTTAGGAGTGGAACAAATTGATTAATAGACTAAATACAATAAACACATAGATATGAAGAATAACACAAATATCTAGTGAACAATATCTTCTATTAAATAATGGAATAGGATAAAAATGTAAAACTGCAAAACTAAATCACTTGCTCGAATGGTGGTAGTTATCTCTGAGAAGAGATGTGGATGCTATGTGCATTCTTCTGGGCATAATGGATTACAATGAGTCTCTAGAGGCCTTTTTTATATTACTCATGAATTCCAAAACCCTAGACAATGTTGTTGGGAAAACACCCTACATACTAGCAAATAGAGTTGTTGCTCGTCTTGAATGCAGGTCATCTTTGGAAGGAGTATTGCAAACAAGTAATCAAGCACAACGGAGGATCGACATCAAACGCCAGTAACGAGGTAGGTTGATCTTTCCATGCATTTACTAAGAAAAGGGGATTTAAATCTAGGGATGAAGGTAGAAAGTAATTTCTATTCGATCATATCTGCATGCAAATTCTGAACTCTATTTGCTAGTCCGTAGGGTGTTTTTCCCAACAACAGAATTGGCGACCCCTATCCCTTCTTTTATATGCTAGAAGGAGCTAGGTATTTGGACGAACCCTCGGTCATGCATTGCCGGGAGTTTCAGTTAACTCACCCATAGCTTTTTGTTCCATCAACAACTTTCCTTTTTTCATGCTTTTGTCAGTCCACGTGGGCTATTTTGGGTCAGCCAGCGTGTACACACGTGCAGTAATGGATTAGGGCACGTGGGCCTTTATAAAAGAGGATTTTGAAAGAGTTGTTCAGAAGTGATTTGGAAAAGAAGGGATATGAGTTGGCCTGATGCCAGGTAAGCATGTGTGGTGCAATTTAGGGTTATAACAGACATCCAAAAACCTAACCCTAGAAGGTGAAACGCCAAAAGTCATGTGGGCCCTACGGGTAAGTTGGTGTAATTTGGTACCTCAACTTCCAAGGGTCATAACTTTTGCATACAACCTCTGTTTTAGGCATGTGATAGCCTGTTGGAAAGGTATTTCAGAGAGCTACACATTTATCCATCAAAACTTGACTCTGTCTATAGTTTTACTATGGTGATCCAAAAAAACAACGTTTAGGGCCCCAAAACGGCCCTGGGAGTACAACAAGATGTGTTGACATGAAAACATACAAAATAATCCAGTTGGATTAGGCAAGAGGCCACCCATATCCAGCTGGAGGATGTGTCCAGCTTCATGAATCCTCATAAGTGTATAACTCACAATTAAAAATTAGTACAGAAGAATGTGTTGAACAAAAATGGACACAAGGAGCCGATTGGAATAGGTGGGTGGCCACCAATATCCACCTGAATCAATCCTTTGTTACAGGGACCTCCTATACAATATATTTATGTGTGGATTCCTCCTTTTAATAATCTTATTTTGTGTATTCCTCATTTATGGTATTCTCCATCCCTATTAATTGATTACACTCCTCAACTCTTTTTCGCCAATTGAGTTTTCAATTTTTATTCTCTTTTTTATTTTCCTTGAAGGTATCTTCATTTACTCTCTAATTTGGGAAATATTTTGTGAAATGATCCTATCCAAAGTGTGAATGGAACCAAAGGCCCCTTTATCCCTTTAGATATAATTTCCCCCATGTTTGAGTGTAGGGCTTGGAAACTCTTCATATCTAGGCATTTTGCCCCTGTCTCATATCACCCTTCTAGTGTCAAGGATGTGGTGCAATAGGGAAACCTAGCAGTGGTGACTCATGAGCTACCTAAAGTTTCGATAGTTAATTAATCATCCAACCCATCAATAGAAATGGTAGAAGACACAACATAGTCAATCATCAGTGACCTCTTCCAAAATATAGGATATCTGCACCAATGGATCTCAACAAAACAAAAACTAGAAATAAAAAATGAATCCTTTGTCTATCAATATGTCAAGTGTTTCTTCAAAATTTAGTTCAACCTCACAAAAGATAAAGAGTGGATTCTCAACTCCAACCCTTATTTTGGAGAAAAGAAAGACTCTACATGAAGTCATGAACCCTAACCTTTGATCTTACATTGGACCCCCTTTCCACTACTCTAGTATAGATAAGAATGCATAACCTCCCCTTGAACTTATGGGGTTTTGAATCATTACAAAAATAGGAAATCCCTTAGGAAAAATGCATTTGGGTGTTGAAACATAGTGAAGTTATATGAATTTCTATGCTTTTTAGTTGAAATCAAGATAGTAGCTAAAGACTACACTTGGACCCACCATTTTTATTACAAGTAGGTTTCATTATGGTGTAGGGTTTTCATTGAAACAAAAAACATTGTCTCCCATTATGTCAAGAAACCAAAAGTCGGGTGCACCAAAAAACCATAGAGAAAACTCACCTAGTGGCATGGGGCAATGAATGACCATCATTTAATTAGAAAGGACCTACCATAGGTCAATAATATAGTCACAATGAAACCAATAGAATAGAAGACCCTAAACAACAAGTAAGACACCAATAAGAGGGTGAGAAAAAAGACACCAATGACACCCTCTTCCATAAGGATTTCACTAATGAGGGATCCAACACAACCATCTATGGTCTAGTTTCCTTCATAAGTAGTGACATCGTTGGATTCATGTCCAAATGAAAAGACATCAACACCTCCATGAGCACGGGGCCTGGATATGCATGCTCCTCCCCCACCCACCCTTTCCCTACCCCAAGAATATTCATCTCCCTCCCCCGCCCTTAGTGAACATGCTCTCTCATCCCTCTAAAAAGGATAAGACAAGTTATGTCAATATGGTGGAAAAATAAGATGGGGTCCTAAAAATTTTGGAAATCCCAAAAACCCTCTATGAAGAGGAAGAGAATAGTGATGAAGAACTAGAAGAATTTGAACTGCAAGAACTATTCATGCCATTCCAAGATCATATATTGGAATCGATAGAAGTATCCAAGAAGAAAAAAATCAATCCACCCCATCAGTCTGTTATAACCCTATATTTCATAGTATCACCTGGTGATTAAAATTTCTTCCTCTAGTCATATTTCATTGTAAATAATATTTTAATCTGCAAATGATTTACAAAAAGAAAAGAACAGAATAAAAATAGAAAAAATGAAAAGAGGGTATAAAAAATAATAAAAGACAAAATAAATAAATAAAAGAGAAAAATATAAAACCCCATCAAAAATAAATTTAGTTTGAATCATACTATATAATCATGATCAAACTTGTTGAATTTATGTTGATAGGTTATATGATTGATCCATATGGATATCGGTGGCCACCCACCTTTTCCAACTGGCTCAAAACAGTTTTCTGACAATTTTGGCAATTTACTATTTTTAGCAGTTTTAACTTATGGGGCCATTTTGAGGGCCTAAATGATTTTTTTTTCAGGATCGAACTCCTAAATGATAGCTAAAGAAATAATTGATCCCCCAAAATTAATCTCCTCGGTGATACCTTTCCAACGGGCTATCACACGCCTAAAACAGAGATCGTATGCAAAAGTTACGACCCTGGGAAGTTGATGTACTAACTTACCCAAACGGGGCCCACATGACTTTTGGTGCTTCATCTCCTAGGGTTAGGTTTTTGGATGTATAGGGTTTTTGGAATTCTTGTTTATTGTAAAAAGGCCTTCAGAGCCTCATTGTAATCTTCTTCTTGTGAATGTGTGCAACCATCACATCTCTTCTCAGAGATAAGCCGCCACCATTCCAACAAGCTTGTGTCCACTGCATTTTACAGTTTCAGCTTATTTCGTTATTGCATAGAAAACCACTTTTATTGTATCTCTGTTATTTTGTGTTAAGAACCTATTAATAATCTGTATTCATTTCGTTCTTCTCATAAAATCTAGATCATTAGAGAATAAGTTTGGTCAAACTATTATATCTTGGCCAAATTAGCTAGGTTAGAGTAATAATTAATCCAAAAGTTTAAGTTGGATTAATATGTTAGATGACTAGGTTAGGAGATAGGTTAGTGATTTTGTTTTCAATAAAAGTTGAAAAGGGATTTCAAAATACCCCTTGTTTGATTAAAATTGGTATTGCTAGCTTAGGTAAATAAGACCATGGTGTAAAAATGGAAAGGTAAGCTTAGCGCTACTCATCGCATATTTTTATCCTAAGTTTACTAGTGGAAAAGACATTTTTTCATATAGTGACTAATTTTTGCACAAGTTGTCATCATTGGCATCCACTAGCACCCATATGGACGGTCCTCAGTTCATTTCCACCCCCCCCGACCTTTCTTCCTTTAACGGTAGGCGGGGGGGGTCCCAAAAGTGGTTTCCTCCCACACCGATCCCACCTAATGTGGTACTCTCAAAATGTTTTGGACCCACCCTCCGAAATCCACTTACCACCTACCCCCCCCCCCTGAAATCCCCCCAAACCACTATCCAATACTTCTCACCTCACTCAGCCACTGTACCTTACTTCCACCTACCATATGTCCCATCCTACATGTTAGAAAATAATGGATGTGCGCGTTTAACCATAGATAGTATAACAATATTGTCACCCAACCATACGCTAAACCCACCCCCGAGCACCTTAACCTTGACAGAGAATGATTCTAGAAGCAAACTAATAGACAACCAAGGCTAATGCACCAAGAAAATATAACCAAGACTAATCAAAAAATCCAACCATAACCAAAAGAAAGTTCGAGCCTAAACCAGGAATATAGATTGTAGTAGTTGTCAGTTGCGGCTACTCCCCAGACTTGCGCACTTGCCCAGTTTCTGCAGTGTGCACTTCTTCACTGTTGAAATTTCGAGCTGTGTGTACAAAATGAGGTATGGCTACTTGTATTTATACTGTTTTCTTGAGTTGTCTGGGCCGACTTATCATTTTGGAGGCTAAATACTTAATATTAAATATTTCCTTAAGCCGACTTGTCTCCTAGGGTTAAGTTTAATTCTTTAGGGTTTCTTCTTACTTCCCAAAATATTCTATTCTCATTAGGGTTACACGTGGAGGTAAATACCTCCCGCATCTACCATAATGTTAACACTCCCTCCTAGCTATGGAGGTATTTAAGGAAATGGTCTTGAGCAAAAAAATACCATTCAATCGGTAGCATCATCATAGTCATTTAGGCTATCTCATGATTAGATCATGAGAACCATTATCACTATCATCCAATAGCATCAACTGCATCATATATAGAATCCATACTCCATCTTAGTAATCAATCATGATGTTGAATAGGTCACTCACTCCACATAGTGATACAAGGACCATTCTTCTAATCCAGACATACATCCTAGAAGAATGATTGTCCCAACAGACCTAGAAACTATGCAGTGGACTATAGAGACCATTCATATAGAAATGTCAATCTAGGATTATTTCCTAATCAAGTCCTAGAGATCTGTCTCAACCTATATTCCTTAGAAAATATCAACACAACTGATAGTCTACATGGTAATCAGAACAATGTCATTCAATAGAACACAATTGTATCTATCCATAGTAGTACACAACTACAATCCAATGGTACACTACCACACCAAGTATCACACATCTACTTAATCAGTGACACGTAGTCACAAATAGTGGAACACATCCACCACAGTAGCATACATCCACTATCCAGAGACATACAATTTCCATAGAAATCATATCATCTAATATCAACCTACATAGAAAAACAATATCATGATATAAAATGAGTCATTTGGGCCATTCCTCTAGCACTAAACATCAACCATGAGATATCTAGACTATTCTTCTCAAGCATAGAAGAATAATTTTCATGATTTCTGAGCCTGGACCATTCACCTAACTAGGCCATTCCTCTGGCACTAAACAAAGTGTAACCTAGAGAGAATGAGTCTGCCCTAGGGAATGTTTGTCCCTGATTGTTGAACCTAGACCATTCACCTAACTGGGCCATTCTTCCAACACTAAAAAAAGTGCAACCTGGAGAGAATGAGGCTACCCTAGGGAATGATTGTCGAGACCATTTACTAAGGAAATGATTGTGCTGCACCAACCTCCAAAATGAACCATTCTTTGAAACTGCTCACAACTATGAACTTCGAAAGAATGACTGCCCAGTGAGGCGGACCATTCTACTTTACCACTACAGAGAGTGGCTCTCAAGAAGAAATACTTTCCTAGACCATTCCCCCACACTGGCCACAAGTGGAATCACTATCTATGATACATCAACAATCTATCGAACCATTTTCATTACGAAAATGATTGTCCGATCTGGACCATTTTCCAAACTAGAAAATGTATGTCTGTCATAAATCTCAAACCATTTTCTAAACTGGAAAGGAACTACTCATCCTGGACCATTTTTTGAATTGAAAAATGATTTTCCATAAATCAATAACACATTAGTTCTCCCTCCCAACCCAGGAGTCATCTCTTCCTTTTTCAATAAGGAAGTCGTCTCCAAAATCTCCAGCTTGTTTCTTGAGTACACAAATTTTTTCATCTTGGACAGAGGATTTACCAAAATATTTGTTATCTGCTCATCTGAGGAGATATATTTGAGAACCACTTATATTTTATGGACCTCATCACAGAGAATCTAATGCTCGATCACAATGTACTTCGATCTTCCTGGATCATTGGTTTTCTCTGAAGGCTTCATATAGCTCTTGATCATTACAACATATCATGGTTGGATTCGGCTCTTTTATTTCCTGCTAGCTCGTGACATCGTGGCAAGGCTCAATCTGGAACATATTCAAGTGTCATTTCTTCTGTCATCATGAGAGTTTGTCATGGATTAGAAATCCATCATTCTGGACTTCTGAGTAACTATTCTGATACAATATCTTTGTTATAGAAAAAATTTCACCATGCTTATGTTGTTCATTGGAGGATCTACACCAAGTTGTCTTCTTCCATTTGCATACAAGAGTGTCTTTATAGTATACCTCAAAACCTTGAGGTTTCTCTACATACTCTTATTTGTTCAATTAATCTGTTGAGGAAAATAGTCCTTACATTCATCTGATGTAAACTCCAACCCATGGGTATTGTAGGAGATATAATGGCTCAGGTAGGGGTATGTATGGTTAATGGAACAAGCTATCATCATAGTCATCTCCCTCCATCTGGTAGAACCTTTAGTTTTGGACCTCGCAATGCTTCCCTTCATAAGTCATCCATACATTGTTCTCCATCACAACTTCCATTTACTCTTCTTGATTTCTTCTAGTGGGTTCAGAACAAGATGGTAGTCTTTTGATTCTCGATATAATGACGAGTTGCTCTGGATTTTCTTTCTCTCTTGGAAACTTCATGTTCTTCCTCATGTTTCTCTTTAGATCTTGGGTCCATGGCATTTTCTATAGATTCCATGCCCTGAAGATTCCATCTTCTTCCTTTCATCATAGGATCATGGATGTGGATGGATGACCAAGGATACTTTAAGGCTTCTTTTAGAAGAAGACTTATTCTAAAGTCAAACTGAACACATGATGTTTTTCATGGCTGCTACCATCAATGGTAACATGGATATATATTTCATAATCCTTGATGGATCATATTATTTAGGATTAGCTCCCTCCTAATCCTTGCTTCATGCGTGAATGCATTCTCTTATTTTGGAATTATATAATCGCCTCCCTCCAATTAAGAGAGTCCATGCTTCCATTTGCATCCTTATTGTCTTCTAGAAAGTGTCACAAGTCTTTTTCTAATTTCCTCTTGATTGTTGAATTCTTTCTATTTTCACTTATTCCAGGTTTCTTCAAGTTTGATTCTGATTTTGGCTTATCTTGCAGTTGTTACTTATGTTAATAGCTTCCACATGAATTGTTACCAAGGGTTGTTGATGTACCTCATCTTTTCATGTGTATTTATTGACTTGTAGTCATTGTGATAGCAATCCTTATCTTGTTATTCTTCCATAGGTATTGTTTCTATTTGAACATATTATCTTCTAAGAAATAGATATGCAAGATATGTATAGAAATTATGTAAACATGGTATGTACAGGAATTATGAGGAATATTGTTACCTTGTCTTAGAAGAAGAAATATGTTTTATCCTACTTGGCCTTCTTTGAGATTTCCCTTTCTTCAACAACTAATGCTTTGTGCGTTTCCTTCCTTTTCTTTAACTTGGGACAATGACTCTTGTAGTGACCATATTTTTGAGAGTTGAAGCATTGTATTTTTGACATATCTTTCTCTTGATTTGATTTCTTCCTTGAGACAAACCTCTTTTTATTCCTGAAATTCGTCAACCTTGTTGTGAAGGCTTGATCATCATATTTCTTTTGGGGTTTCTCTTTTTCACTAATCCTTTATTCTTCTTGTGCACAACAAGTCCAAAGTTCTTCAAATGTGGGATACTCCTTTCTTGAGTTCATGCTTACGGAAAATGCATCACATGTCTTGGGAAGTCTATTGAGTAATATATTTACCAGTTCCTTCTTTGAAATGATTTCTTCAATATCTTTTAGTTGATATCTTAACTAAGAGATTCCCACAAGGTACAATGTTATGATGTCATCATCATTCATTTTCATGTCACAGAGCTCATTCTTCAGACTCGTTACTTGTCCAATGTTTCTGACAAAGAAGAGTTTTGTTAGGGAATCGTACATATTATTATATGAGTCAATATGGGATATGTAGGGTATCAAGTGGTATTTTATAGAGTGCACTATGATACTCATGGAATTGATGTCACTATATTTGAACTTCTCTATAGCTACAACTTTCTGGGGTTCCTTCTATTTTTCTTCTATGAATTATGGCTCCATGATCTTTCCTTTCATGATATCCAACATTTTATTTTTGGCAAGCACGAGGCCAATCCTTACATTCCATGCTCTGAAGTTAGAATCCCCTTCTAACTTGTTTTCCAACATCATAGAGTAAGTCATAATTTCTTTGACTTTGTCAACCCCTGATGTTTTACCAAAAAACTCAAACTTGACATCTTAGCTTGTTGAGAGTACCAAGAGATGCGCTAGGGTAGGGCGCACTAGGATATCTAGAAATTAGTTCAATATCTTCACTTACGGTATCTCGACAAGAGGGTTAGGGTTTCATTTCTATAGGAAAAACTGGTTGCAACTGCAACTGTAACTGAGCAAATCCTCCCAATCTATCTTCCAGTGGTTAGACTGTCCGGAGATAGTGTGGGCCCATAACCTATTAGAAAATAATGGATGTTATCATTTAACCATAGACAATATAACAATATTGTCACCCAACCATAGGCCGAAGCCACCCCCAAGCACCTTAACCTTGACAGAGAATGATTTTGGAAGAAAACCAATAGCCAACCAAGGCTAATGCACCAAGAAAAGATAACTAAGACTGATCAGAAAGTCCAACCATAACCAATAGAAAGTTCGAGCCTAAAATAGGAATACGGATTGCAGGAGCTACTGGCTGCAGCTACTCCTCATACTTGCGCACTTTCCAAGTTTCTCCAGTACGCACTTCTTAACTGCTAAAATTTTGAGTTGTGTGTACAAAATGAGGTCTGGATACTTGTATTTATACTGTTTTCCTGAGCTGTCTGGGCCAACTTCTCATTCTGGAGGTCAAATACTTAATATTAAATATTTCCTTGAGTCAACTTGTCTCCTAGGGATAAGTTTGATGCTTTAGGGTTTCTTCTTGCTTCCCAAAATATTCTATTCTCGTCAAGGTTACACATGGAGGTAAATACCTCCTGAAGCTACCATAATATCAACACTACATACACGTTACCCAGTCAAATCATCCCATGTGACCGTTAACTTCCCCATCATCACCCCACACCATAATTAACACCTCCATCATGCTATAAAACCCCGTTACATCACCCTGCATCACCATTTTCTAATGCAGACACTGTGGATACCGTGCCAAAACAAATTTTCAAGCCAACTGCCACGACTGCTCACCGTCAACAAGTGCATTTTACCCTGGTAATCACAGTTATGCCATTACTCTACCTTAAATCTCTGCTAATCATGGCCCCCAAGGTTAAATATGTTGATACGTCTGAGAACTCGATCCTACCCCCTCCCGTCGACCTAGACCATATACCCCTAGCGGATAAGGACTATAAATTCATAGAGCCGAGGTGTGAATTAGACTTCTTCGAATTGCACTCTTTGCTAAAAGAACTATTTTAGGAACATAGCGATGAAATTGGACTCTGGGAGTCCAATTTACCCCTGTGCATGTTCCCTCAGACCCATCGTTTCCCTGAATTCACCCTCAAATGCCAAGATCATTATTTGCTCGCCCAAAGGGCCATTGTTTCCTCCTTTGGTGAAACCCTGTTTACAATTACCCCTAAATACATTGATCAGATGCTGCAAATCCCTAGAAACGATGCAACCATCCCATTTTCCATTGAATCCCTAAACGACCTGTACTAGAATCTCACCTTTCTCCAAAGAGCCCAGATTTTTGAGATTTTTCTACCAGAAGACGCTCAATTTCCCAAGAAAATGCCCCTTATTCATCCTCCATCTTCATTGTCAAGGCCAACTATATCATATTCGTTATTTGCTACCTGTTGGGTTATTTTTTAGATGAATGGGTAGATGAGCCTATTTTAGGTTTTCTATCTATCTTTTCTACAGAAGAAAGAGACACAATTAAATTTAATTTTAGTTAGTTTCTAGCTGATAACATTCATGATCATCTTTTCAAGTTTGCAACAGAAAGAATGTCCATATATTCCTCAGTCCTGGTGTATATGTTCTTATTTTTTCAGTCATCCAGGTTTCCATGTGCATTTTAGAAATTAAATCAAGAAGGAAACCCACAGTCAGTGACCTCATGGACCTCATGGGTGAGGACAAATTCAACAGAATACAGCTTCAAGGACTTCATAGACCAGTTCTATCACCCAGTTGTTTCCATGTTGAAAAACAACATGGAGCCAAGGATCAATGAAGAAATTCATAGAATCCTTCACCTTTCTGATTTAGCCAAGACAAGGGATTGGTATTTATACCAAAACCACACAGATATAAGAGTGTATGGGTGTGAGTTTCCACCTTACAAATTGCCAAAATACCTCCCTGTGAGGATTTTTTCCCTAGAATACATAAGGCAGATCGTGAACTCATATGAAATCCACTTCATTGCAACAAAGAAGAAACAATAGCTCCGAATTAAGACCCATATTGGCCCTTTCATCTGCAACAACAGATCAACAGGAGAAGAGGCAGATAACCTCTTGAAACATATGAAGTTTACTCAGAGCTCCACTTGGGATTATGACCCTTTTGGTGTCATCTCAGAGCTCAAAGTCAAACAATGGAGCACTCCTTATGCTCACACACAGAATCTAGAAGTGGAGAAGTATATGAACTAGACAGAATGGTAAGAAAACACATTGCTAGAAATAGAGGAACAACCTACCCCTGTCATTGCTTCACATGCAAAATCAACATCAAGGATCGAAGCAAATCAACAAATCCCTATATTTTGTATTATAGAGATCTAGTTAGATAGATATTCCCCCATAATATCCTATTCATTTATGACGGGATCTGATTTAAATAGTTTTATAAATACTTCTCCATTCGAAGTATTGAGAGTTGATTTTTGCACCCAGGAGATATTATGTAATTTTTCAAAGGATCAACCAGTAATAAAAAAAGGCTCATTCACAAGATTCTTGTGTCATATTGTTGGTGATGTCTTTCTCTCCTTGTCAAATGTTTTCTTATGCTCTGTAATCATTTCATGTGCTTTCAATTCTAATCATTAAAAGAAAGTCAAAAGAACATAATTTATCTTGTATACTCTGTCTCTGGTTTTTTAATGATCTATATTTTTTCATCTGAAACTGAGTGAAGTAATTCTTAACTTCTCCTTTTATTAGTGGACTTTCCCCTCTTGTTCTCCCTTATTCATCTTACTTAATATGAATAGATACAACAGTTTTATCACCTTTCCCTGTGAAGATAACCTTATAAAAAGTTGAATATGATCCTCATCTTTAAATATAGACCCCATAGCCCAATGAAAAATTAAGCATTATTTCAGTCAATCATTTCAAACAAAAAAAAAAATTGAACTGTCATAACTAGCCTAACATTTAAAACTCAAAAAAATATAAATATTATAGAGATATCCCTCTCTAAAGCTGGCAGGGCTAGATCCCATATTCCAAAGTGGTTTGGTAGTTACCTCTGTCAATTTCTTCTACAACCTCTATAAATTACAGAGCGATAGCATAGTGGAGACCATACTAGGGAACTGAACAAATTTTCCAACTTTATGAATTGTCTTCCCTAAGTAAGAAAACTTTATTTATGAACAATCAAAGATACAAATTTCAACAGATAAATGTTCATAGGTTGTAAAAATTTGTAAATAGTTAAATTAGGTTTTTAATATTTATGTTCTATCTCCAAAAATAATTCACACCAGATCTCACTCTAATGCAAAACCTGTAAAAGTAGAAAATAATATTGAAAATTTGATTAGAAAAAGAAGTACAACAGAAAGTCAAGGGAGTAATAGTCCTCCTCCTAGAGCCACCTCTCTTCCAGAGAATTTTGTTACAATCCAAGACATCCAGTTTGATCTACCTTTTGAGCATAGCATGTTCATAACCAAATCTGATAGCTTTGTAAGTGCTACAGTTTTAGATCAAGATATCCTCCAACCCAATAGACCTGAGCGATATTCTCCTAGATCAGATCTTGATAACAAAATCCTACAAAACTTTGAGAATTTAAAAGATCTATCATCAGACTTTGATCAAGCTTTGCATAAATCCTACATTCAACAATCTGTTGAACTTTCTTCCCTGACCATTTCTGCATATTCCATCAATACTCAAGTAACGCATCCTATATCTTCCATCCCTGCTTCTTCCACATCTTCCACCATTTCTCCAAAAATTTTACAGGTTACCATCGAGCCTACCACAGGAGTTCCTGCTATCCATCCTCATCCACCAATCATGGAAGAAATATATGCTCTCCTTGTTTTGGTTTCTCCCTTACATAATATGCCCCAAGATTATCAAACTAGGATTCCTCAATTTGATAGCACTGGAAGTTGAATTCACAAAAACATGTTGACAAGATGAATGACTTCTTTGACCTACAAGAAGTAGATGAGGAAGATGTAAAAATGAGGTTGTTTGCCCAAATCTTAACTGGTGAAGTCAAGAAATGGTTCAAAACTTTACCAGCTACTAGCCTTAATGACATTACTTCCTTTCACCAATTTTTTCTCAATAGATGGGAAGTCAAGCAAAATCCACTTCAAATATTATCTGAATATGAAAGTATTAAAAGGAACCAAGGGTAAAGTGTACATAATTATTTCACCCGATTTAACAATATTTATAATGCAATTCCAACAAACATTCAAACTCCTCAAGGCCTATCTTTGATCAAATTTCCTAATGGTTTTGATGCTGACATGTCTTATCAATTGAGAGAAAGAAACCATGCAACTTTGGAAGAAATGTAAATATGTTTTATGAGTGTAGAGGAAAATCTGTTATCTAGGAGAGCTAGACAGAGAACCGAGAGGACAGAAACTATCAAAGAAGAACCATCTACCTCTTATGTTGATGCTAAAATAGAATCCTTAATCAAAACTTTTTAAAGGATGATGGAGAGACTAGATATTATTGATAGGAATCCACCAAGATAAAATCAACCTGGTCCCCAAATCATAAATCCTTATTTCAGGAGAAATCCACCCCAAATCAGACACAGAGAACCTAGAGAACCTAGAGAACAAAGAGAACAAAGAGGCCTAGATAAACATATTAGGCCACCTTTCCAAGAAAATTATGTTGATGAAGGGGAAGAAAAAATTGAGGGACTTGATGATGTTCACATTAATATTATGGGAATAAATAATAATGATTATATTTTTTTTACCCAAGAAGAACAAGATCTTTTCCTTCTTTCACAAACTGAAGTTGATGAGGAAGAATCAGAACAAAAAGCTTTTGAAAATTCAATTATGGAAGTTCATAGACAACATAATTTGAGAAGTAATAAGTCCAATGATAATCCAAACAAGAAAACTTATGACTTTAAAAAGACAACAGATACACTTGCCAATAAAGTTATTGATAGCCCTCCAAAGAAAAACTCAGAGGTCGCAACCAAAGGAATATCTAACTCTGTGTCAGAAACAACTCAAATTGTTTTTCCCTCCACCAGCCAGCCCAAAGATACTTCATAGAAGAATGTGGTTGAGAAATCAGATCTTCCTAATCAAAATAAAACTCAAACCTCATTCAGCCTGGAAAGTGAATTGAAAAAACTCAAAATATATATTCCTCTAACAGAGTTAATGAATAAGAATGCTTACAGATAACAAGTGATCAAAGCACTGAACATAGATCCAGGAATAGGTACAAATACAGTAAATATTGTTGACGACCAACCAGAGTTATTATTTGGGCCTGAAGTTGATGGAAAATATGAAAGTGGTGCTATACCTCCTTTTTATGCTAGTTTGAATATTCATGACAAAACTTTGTGAATTACCATGCTTGACTCTAGTGCTTCTCACAACCTTACTCCTAAGGTTGTTATGGAGAAATTAGGACTTGATATCACTATAACTTACAAGTATTTATATTCTTTTGATTCAAGTAAAGTTAAATGCATAGGTCTTCTCAAAGACTTATGTATTAATTTGGCACAAATCCCAGCCAAGAACATAGTAATGGACATAGTTGTTGCAAACATACCTCCTAAGTATGGCATGTTACTGCCTCGCTCATGGGGAGCCAAATTACAGGGTACTCTACAACTAGACATGTCTTATCACACCATCCCATTATTTGGTCAGCAAAGGAGATTATATAGGGATACACTGATGAAATACATGGTCAGTAGTCAAGATAAACCGCATAATTATTCCTTATATTTTGTTCATTCATACCTTGATTCTTTTATTTTATATAATGATGGAGATATGGAAAGACAAATTGCAAATCTGGAGGATGATGTTTATAATTTGGAGGAAAACAAAACAGCCTGTGAAGAAGACAAAGCAGGGATGGTACAATTTTATGAACCAAAAGAACCTCTGTGGAGTTTAGACTTTGATGGTGTTATTAGTAAGGAAGGATCAGGAGTTGGAGCGTGGGTTTCAAATTAAAAAAAAAAAAGACATACAGAAATCCATTCATACAAGTTGAATTTTTAGTGTACCAACAATATAGCTGAGTATGAAGCCTTAATGCTAGGTTTGCAATTATTAAAAATACTTGGTGCTAAGAGAATTTCAATAAGGGGTGATTATAAACCCATCATAAAACAGAAAAATGGTGAATACTCTGCTAAACACCCAAGACTAAGAGCATACATAAATGTTGTTCTAGATTTCCTACAGTGGTTTACTGAATATGATTTGCAAGCCATTCCCAGAGACTAAGACATTCTTGCTTATGGTCTAGCTACTTCAACAGCTACTTGTAAAATACCATTTCATCCAAATCGCCGGTATACAATTGAGGTGAAGTGCAGACCTGTTGTCCCAAACAACATCAGGTATTGGCAAATTTTTGGGAATGATGAACAAATTGAAAAAAAAATGAAATCAAAGAATGAGTTTGAATGTGCCAATATAGATGTTGATAGTGATGATGAAACAGAAAGTGTAAATAAGATAGATTTAAAATAAATAAACAAGAAGATCTTGATTTTTTTCAATTAAAGGATATTTTTTTTCCTAGAGGATTAGTCCCATTGGAAGAATTGTTTGATTTTGGTGATGTAGCTAAAAAACCAAAAATTAAACCTATTGGAAAAGAAGTTGAGGATTGTAACATAGGAACTGAAAAATAACCAAAGATGATTATACTGTCAAAATCTTTACCTCCTAAAAAACAGAAATATATAGAATTGTTTAAAGAGTTTGTAGATATTTTTGCATGGAGATATGAAGATATAAAAGCATATGATACTAGCATTATATAGCACAAAATTCCCATAAAAGAAGATCAAAATCCTTTCAAACAAAAACTTAGGAGAATTAACCCAAAGTTGATGCCTTTGATTGAAAAGGAAATAAAAAAGATGTATGATGCTAAAATCATTGTCCCATTAAGATTTTCTAAATGGGTGTCCAATTTAGTTCCCACTAGGAAGAGGAGTGGAGAAATCAGACTGTGTATTGATTTCAAAAACCTTAATAAAGTCTCTCTCAAAGACAACTATCCCTTGCCCAAAATAGACCATATTTTGCAGAAGGTAGTAGGATCTAGTAGAATTTCTCTGTTAGGTGGTTTTTCTGGTTACAACCAATTTTTAGTCCACACTGATGATCAAGAGAAAACAATGTTTACTACACCTTGGGGAACTTTCATGTATGTGGAAATTCCTTTTGGTTTAATGAATGTTGGGGCCACATTTCAACAAGAAATGGATATTTCTTTTGTGGATGAACTTGGAAGATTAATCATTATATACCTGTATGAAATATCTGTCTTTTTGAAAACAGATGAAGAACACTTACTCCACCTCAGAAGAGTTTTTGAAAAATGCAAGAAATTTGAAATTGTTGTACAACTAAGAGGGGGGGGGGGGTGAATCAGTTGTTACCGAGCTTAAACAATTATGCTTATTTTAAACTCTTTGCAGATCATTGAATGGCAATCACAATAATGCAGGGAAGTAAGCAATAGAACATTCGGCATGATTCACACATATGAAATATACAGAGACAGATATTTCCTGAGGAAACCCATAAAGGGTAAAAAACTCTTCTTCTTTATATGATAAGTAATATTTACATTATGTACATTATCATACTTATGAAAACCAAATCATAATGAGGCTGCAACCTCTGTTTTGCAAGCTGCAACTTGTTGAGAGCACCAACTCTCTATTTTCTCTAGAACCTACTAGAAGGAAGAACCAACTCCCTGGTTTCTCTAGCACTCACTAGAAGGAAGCACCAACTCCATGGTTTCTCTGGCACCCACTAGAAGAAAGCACCAAATCTATGGTTTCTCTAGCACCCACTAGAAGGAAGAACCAACTCCCTGTGTTCAAGCACCCACTTGAACCTATGAGGACAACAATCCTCCCTAGCACCTCCCTCCCAACCTGAAATATAAATCTTTGCTACTGAAACTTATTATAGTGATATATTGTTCATCAATGGCTTACTAGTCTCATCACTCTTCTGCTACACTGCTCTACTCTCCTGTATCAGTGTCTCTCTGTCTGCATCTTCTTGTGCTTTCTGATCTTCTTCTCTTCTCTACAAGTGCACCTCAACCTTCTTTTACTGTCTCAGCTATGCATCTTTGTTCTTTTCTTCTGTTGCACTTTATGCTCTGCGTCTTATTTTGATTCTCTGAATTACGCCTCTTCTGTGTATTTCAGCTCCTGCCCACAGCATCCATTTCCCCGTGTGTGATTCCTCTCTACAGAAACACTCACCTCTTCTTTGTTCTGCATTCTTATAGTCTCTATGCACCTTGTGCATCCCATATGTGCAATGCTTATGCATGCTCTTCATGTCGAGTGCTCTGCCTGATCATCATTGCAACTCTTCAGCTTCTCTGGTTGTTAAACCCATGTTTCCATCATCACTGGGTGTTATGCTGAGATTCCTTAGCATGTCTACCAGTCAAGACTCTTTGTCTTCTCTATCACAGTCGAGCCCATCCTCTCTGTTGCAGTTACGGGCTTCAATTCTCTTCCATCTATCAATCGCCTCCTGAATAGTCTTCATTCCACTCGTAGATGCCTTGAGACTCTTCATCTTCTCTGGCAATCACCTTGAAGTCTCTTCCAATCCTCTGGCAGAAACAATCAGTCGTTTCTAGCAGTTACACTCTGAAACTCCAAAAACCGTATCAGCAACCGAATCACCATTGATCGATTAACTGTGAAGAGAAACAATAGCCCTTCGATCATATTCTTGATTAACCTACACTATTGGATTATAAATGATGGTTCTTGCGCTTATTTCGCCATTTCTCAATTCGACATTTCGGCATTTCGGTATTCCTGTGGTGAAGAGTTATCTTGACGCTTGAATCCTCGATCTCCCAGTATCTGAAACTCCACTTGACGTGCATGTTTTAGGATTTTCGGCGTTTCGCATTTAGGCACTTTGGGACTCCTGTGATGAAGAGTCTTGACTCCTCCAACTGCCGGTATCTAAAACTCCGGTTGATGTGCCTGTTTTGGGATTTCGACGTTTCGCATTTCATCACTTCGGGACTCCTGTGATGAAGAGTCTTGACTCTTGACTCCTCCAACTCCTGGTATTCGAAACTTTGGTTGATGTGCATGTTTCAGGATTTTGCTGTTTCGCATTTTGACACTTTGGGACTCCTGTGATGAAGAGTCTTGAGTCTTGACTCCTCTAACTCTTGGTATCCAAAACTCTGGTTGATGTGCCTATTTCGGGATTTCGGCATTTCGCATTTTGGCGATTCGGGACTCCTGTGATGAAGAGTCTTGACTCTTGAATCCTCCAACTCTCGATATCTAAAAATCTGGTTGATGTTACTGTTTTGGGATTTTGGGGTTTCACATTTTGCAAGTTTTTTCCGTGAGTTGCTTCCTTGACTCCTCCATCTCCCGGTCTCCGAAACTCTGAAATGGAGTCTTTGTTTCTGATACCCGAAATGGAATTTAGCTTCTGATCTTTCCATGCGATCATCATTGTGCTTTTGGTCATGATATTTTCCATCAATGACAAACACGCATACTCTGCACTCTGCGTGCACCTCTGCACTATCTCTTCTGGTCTTCACGAGCTTGCCCTTCTACATCTTCCCAAAATACTTCTGGTGCCCTCCTGGCACATTATACCTATACTCAAGCCATCATCGTTATTGTACTTTCCTTCAATGACAAGCATATGCTTCCTGTAAAACATGCCAACAATCTCCCCCTTTGGAATTGATGACAACAAAGGCACCCAGACCTGTTCTTTTCTCCCCCTTTGACTTCAATGTCAAAGAAAACACGCTCCCCCTGAGTTGTTGCAGTATTTTTCAGAGGTATCAGATATTCAAATAATACAAACTCCCCCTAACAGGATGGACACTCTTAGGTGTGAGATGGGATGACACCCATCTTCTGTCGGAGATATTCAAATGGTGTCTTGGCTAGGGGTTTAGTAAATATGTTTGCTATTCGTTCTGTGGTTGGAATGTAATGGACCTGAACAATCTGATTGGTGACCTACTCTCTCATAAAATGGTATTTTATGGGAATATGCTTGGTCTTGGAGTGGAATATAGGATTCTTGGACACACTGATGGCACTAGTGTTATCACAATGAATTGGGATCGGTGAAGCGTATTTTACCTCCAAGTATGAAAGTGTCTGAATCATCCATAATACCTGAGTGCAATAGGTAGCAACAACAATGTACTCTGCCTCTGTAGTTGATAAAGAAATGGAACCTTGTTTTTTACTCAACCATGCTACTAGAGAATCTCCTAAGAAGAACACACCTCCACTCGTGCTTTTCCTTTCATCCATGCAGTTAGCCCAATCAACATCTGAGTAGACCGATAATTGAAAATTTTGATTCTTAGGATACCATAGGCCATAGTTCATTGTTTCTTTCAAATATCTGAATATCCTTTTGACAACTAGCAAGTGACTCTGTTTAGGTGTAGACTGATATCTTCCTACCATTCCAACAACATGCATTATGTCTGGGTGAGATGTTGTGATGTACAACAAGTTGCCTATCATTAACCTATATGAACTTTGATCAACATCAGGTGAGTCGTCATCCTTGCTTAATTTTCATCCTGTAACCATAGGTGTGCCCACAGGTTTAGAATCTTCCATTTGAAACCTTTTCAACATTTCTCTTAGATATTTTTCTTGAGAAATGAACATCCCTTCAGACCTCTGAGTAATTTGCAGACCAAGAAAAAATGACAGTTCACCTATCATAGACATTTCAAACTCAGACTCCATGGAAGAAGCAAACCATTGTACCAATGAATCCTTATTACATCTGAAGATGATGTCATCTACATAGACCAACACGATGAGAAAATCATTATCCTCTATTTTGATATATAGATTGTTGTCAATTGTTCCTCTCTTGAACCCTTTGTCTATGAGATACGTATCCAGTCTGTGATACCAGGCACGAGGGGCTTGTTTTAACCCATATAAATATTTCTTCAACTTGCATACTAAGCCAGGGTTATCAGACAGTTTGAAACCCTCTGGTTGTTCCATATAGACTTCTTCATTTAAATCTCCATTTAGAAAAGATGACTTGACATCCATTTGATAGACTTTAAACCTTTTATGACAAGCATAGGAAAGAAATATCCTGAAATCTTCTAATCTTGCTACGGGCGCAAATGTTTCATCAAAATCCAGTCCTTCTATTTGAGCATAGCCTTTATAGACCAATCTTTCTTTGTTCCTGACAACTTGTCCCTGCTCATTCAAATTATTCTTAAATATCCATTTGGAACCAATGATATTTTTACCTTCAGGTCTATGAACCATCTCCCACGTATTGTTTTTCTCAATCTGATCAAGTTCATCATTCATTGCTTTAAATCAATGGTCATCTTTGCTAGCTTCATTAAAATTCTTGGGTTCCAGCATGGATATGAAAGCTATATTTGATTGTTCGGTGTTTTTGATTATCTTTCTCCTGGTTTGTACACCTTTGTCTTTTTCACCAATTATCTGACTTGCAGGATGATTCTTTTTAGTGATTTTGGAGGAGGAATTTGAAGTTGTCTGTTGATTTGAATCTGTCTGAGTATATGTGTCTTCATATGATTCAGAGTCTTTGTTTTTTGATTCTTGGACCTATTCATCTTCAGCTTCATTTGTGTCCTTTGTAGAAGACTCATTATTGTACACCTCTCTTGCTGGGATTCCTTCATCAACTTTTACGTCAATAGAGTAAACCATTTTATGCAGCCTCTTATTATAGCATCTGTATCCTTTAATGTTTGTAGAATACCCTAAGAATATACCTTCATCAGCCCTGTCATCATATTTTCCAAGGTTCTCATCATTATTCTTTATGTAACATTTACTCCCAAAGACTTTGAAGTGTTTGATTGAAGCAGGTCTCCCATACCACAGTTCATAAGGTGTCT
>ML777537.1:158769-195738 GCA_009831015.1 Picea engelmannii | reverse complement strand
ATTCATCATTGACCTGGCCATTTGTTGCACTGTTCTGTTTTGCCTCTCAACTACTCCATTTTGTTGTGGAGTTCTTGGGATTGTGTATTCTCTCTTGATCCCATGCTTATCACAGAATTCCTTGAAATCACTTGACATAAATTATCCTCATATGTCTGATCTTACTGCCTTTAACCTCTTTCCTGTTTGATTCTCAGTTAAAGCCTTAAATTTTTTAAACTTTTCAAATGCTTCAGCTTTTTCCTTGAGAAAGGCAACCCAAGTAATTATGGAGTAATCATCAATAATCAGCATGAAGTAGTTTTCTTTCCCTATGCCTTCCTGTCTTGATGGTCCACATAAATCCATGTGAACCAGTTGTAGTGGTTTCTCTATTGAAGTAGAGCTCTTGGACTTAAACTGTGTCCTGGTTAGATTTCCTACTTGGCAGGGTTTACACATAGAATCTTGGGGCTTTGATATTCTTGGAAGATCTTTTACTGCCTCAAGATTTTTGAGCTTGATTAAGTGGTCAAAGTTTATATGTCCAAGTCTCCTATTCCATAACCAGCTTTCATCATGTTTTCTTAGATGACACTCTTCTCTATCTTCTTTCAGCACATATACATTATTTTATGTCCTTATGCCTTTGGCCGCCACTTGTCTTGAGTTTACAGATTTTGTCTTGCAGTCTTTGGACATGAACATCACTTCACATCCTCTGTCACACATTTGACTTACACTGAGTAGATTATGTTTTAGCCCATCTACAAGCAGAACATCTTGGGCTTTTCCTTTTCCATTACTTAAACTCACCATCCCTTTACCCTTTATTTTACCTAGAGCATCATTTCCAAAGGTTACGTTTCTTGATTTTCTTTCACTTAGAGATAGAAACTTACCTTTGTCTCCCGTCATATGTTTGGAGCATCCATTGTCTATATACCAAGGTTTCGTTTGTCTTTGAGTTGACAACACTAATCCACACTTGTCACTTTCTTTCTTCTTCCAAACCTTAACATTTTTAGCAGGGGAATTCAAATCTGGTTCATAGTTCCTTAAGTGATAGTCAATAGATTTATGTCCATAGTTATGACAAATGTAACATTTTGGTTCTTCGAATAAAGGATCATAATGATTTTTATGCTTAACTTGTGTCCTTTTCCCATCCATCAAGTGATTTGCAGTCTGTGGTGGTTTGTTACTTGGTTGTCTCATTCTTTGTTGTGGTAGATATATATAACTTGATTGTCTTGATTGCTCATAATTTAATTTTAAAGAACAGTTTACAACTTTATGACCAAAATTAGAACAAAAGAAACAATATCCATAGAAAACATGTTGGTACCTGGAAAAAGTCTGTCTTCTTTGAGGATGTCGATTTATTTCATGTCGATAATTTCTCTGATCTACAGATTCGGTTCTAGTACTTTTTCTTTCATTCCTTCTTGGTGGCTGATTTTCTTTCTTTGTTTCTACAGAGTTACTGTTGTCAATGTTTGAGGATTTGACAAACTTGATAGGTTCTGTGTTTCTTGGCTAACCACTACTTGATCCCTCTTCATAACCCAAACCAGTTTTTAGCTTTGGATTCCTTTGTTGATTTAGAATGGTGGCTAATCCTTATAAGGCTTTGATACTTGACAGATTCTGATGATACAAGGCTTGAAACCTCTCCACCTCTTTCCTAGTTTTCACTACTTCTTCTTCCAGAGCTTTACATCTTGCCTTCTTTTCTGATAATTGTTGTTTTAGAATGTCCTTGATTTTCTTTGCCTCTTCTAATTCCACTTTTAGTAGGGCAAAGTCTTCATCAAGCTATTTATTGTCTTTCTCGAACTGTATCATCAATTGTTTTTTCTTTCTCTTCTTAATTCTAAGTCTATCAATCTCTTCTAGTGCACTGATCAGTTCTCCTTCCATATCAACCACAACTTCTTCTTCATTAGCCTCACTTCCTGTGATTTTATTATCATAGTCCTCTTTGGCCATAAGTATGAAGTCATTTAGTTTATCTTCAATAGAGGATTCATTGTCTTCATCATCTGAAGGGTCATCATCATTGTTTACACACAAACTTTTCTTCTTAAAATTATTCTCTTTAAAGAAATTTATGTGTTTGTGCTTCTCCTCATCATCACATGTCTGATAATTTATTTTGTGAGGACATTTATTTGCAAAATGACTTATCTTACCACAGTTGAAACTTTTGAAAGGAAGTTTACCTTTGTATTTGCCTGATCCCTTCTTCAGTCTCTTCACAAATTTTGCTTCAATTTCTTCAGGCTCAAAATCCTCATTCTTGTCTACCTTAAATGATGTTTCTCTGGAGGTGGGTTTATCTTTAACTATTCTCATTTCATATGTAGTCAATGTTCCTAGAAGTTGATCAAACTCCAAGGTTTTTAGATCATTAAGTTCTTCTATAGCAGAGACCTTCGGGTTGAACCTATTTGGTAGAGATCTCAAAATTTTCTGAACTAAATAAGGTTACTCAATTTTTTCACCAAGTGCTTTCATTGGATTTACCAGTTCTTCAACTCTCAGAAAGTATTTTCCAACAGTTTCATCTTATTTCATCTTTAGCTGTTCAAATTGTACTCTGTAGGTTTGAAGCTTGGTGTCCTTTACCTTCTCATTACCTTCATAACTGCTAATGAGTTTGTCCCACATTTCTTTGGCAGTTCCTAGGTGTATAACTTTTACGAATTTTGCTTCTGCAAGCCCACTTAAGATAGCATTCATAGCCTTAGCGTTGAAGCTAAATTCTATCTTTTCATCCTTATTAGCTAGTACAACTAGCTTTACATAACCAATATCTACCACATCCCAGACATCTGTACCTAAAGCCATTATGTAGGTTCTCATTCTAACTTTCCAGAAGGCAAAGTTTGTTCCATTGAATAGAGGAGCCTTATTGGTTGCATTTCCTTCATGGCTTGACATGTTTAAGCTCTAGGATCTACCCTTAGATAAAAGGAGCCGGATCTGATACCAATTGTTGTACAATTGAGAGGGGGGGGGGTGAATCAGTTGTTACTCAGATTAAACAATTATGCTTATTTTAAACTCTTTGCAGAGCACTGAATGACAATCACAATAATGTAGGGAAGTAAGCAATATAACATTCAACATCATTCACACATATGAAATATACAGAGAAAAATATTTCATGAGGAAACCCATAAAGGGTAAAAACCTCTTCTTCTTTATATTATAAGTAATCTTTACATTCTGTACATTATCATACTTATGACCACCAACTAATAATGAGGCTACAACCTATGTTTTTAAAGCTGCAACTTGTTGAGAGCACCAACTCTCTGTTTTCTCTAGCACCTACTAGAAGGAAGCACCAAATCCCTGGTTTCTCTAGCACCCACTACAAGGAAGAACCAACTCCCTGGTTTCTCTAGCACTCACTAGAAGGAAGCACCAACTCCCTGGTTTCTCTAGCACCCACTAGAAGGAAGCACCAACTCCCTGTGTTCAAGAACCCACTTGAACCTCTGAGGACAACAATCCTCCCTAGCACCTCCCTACCACCCTGAAATATAAATATTTGCTATTGAAACTTATTACAGTGATATAATGTTCATCAATGGCTTACCAATCTCATCATTGTTCTGCTACACTGCTCTTCTCTCCTGTATCAGTGTCTCTCTTCTTGCATCTTCTTGCGCTTTCTAATCTTCTGCTCTTCTCTACAAGTGCACCTCAGCCTTCTTTTACTTTCTCAGCTATGCATCTCTATTCTTTTCTTCTCCTGCACTTTATGCTCTGCGTCTTATTTTGATTGTCTGAATTACACCTCTTCTGTGTATTTCATCTCCTGCTCACAGCATCCATTTCCCCTTGTGTGATTCCTCTCTACAACAACACTCATCTCTTCTTTGTTCTACATTCTTATAGTCTTTGTGCACCTTGTGCATCCCATATGAGCAATGCTTCTGCATGCTCTTCATGTCGAGTGCTCTGCCTGATCATCATTGCAACTCTTCAGCTTCTCTGGCTATTAAACCCATGTGTCCATCATCACTGGGTGTTATGCTGAGACTCCTTAGCCTGTCTACTAGTCGAGACTCTTCGTCTTCTTTTTCACAGTCGAGCTCATCCTCTCTATTGCAGTTTTAGGCTTCAACGCTCTTCCATCTGTCAATCGCCTCCTGAACAGTCTTCATTCCACTAGCATATGCCTTGAGACTCTTCATATTCTCTGGCGATCACCTTGAAGTCTCTTCTAGTCCTCTGGCAGAAACAATCAGTCGTTTCTAGCAGTTACACTATGAACCTCCAAAAACCGTATCAGCAACTGAATCACCACTGATCGATTAACTGTGAAGAGAAACAGTAGCCCTTCGATCATATTCCCGATTAACCTGCACCGATGGATTATAAATGATGGGTCTTGCGCTTATTTTTCCATTTCGCAATTTGGCATTTCGGCATTTCGAAATTCCTGTGGTGAAGAGTTATCTTGACGCTTGACTCCTCCATCTCCTAGTATCCGAAACTCCACTTGATGTGTCTGTTTCAGGATTTTCAGCGTTTCTCATTTCGGCACTTCGGGACTCCTGTGATGAAGAGTCTTGACTCTTGAGTCCTCCAACTCCTGGTATCCGAAACTCCAATTGATGTGCCTATTTCGAGATTTTGGTGTTTCACATTTCGGCAGTTTGGGACTCCTGTGATGAAGAGTCTTGACTTTTGACTACTCCAACTCCCGGTATCTGAAACTCCGGTTTATGTGCCTGTTTCGGGATTTTGGTGTTTCGCATTTCGGCACTTCGGGACTCCTGTGATGAAGAGTCTTGACTCTTGACTCCTCTAACTCCTAGTATCTGAAACTCCGTTTGATGTGCATGTTTCAGGATTTCAGCATTTTTCATTTCGTCACTTCGGGACTCCTTTGATGAAGAGTCTTGACTCTTGAGTCCTCCAACTCCCGGTATCTGAAACTCTGGTTGATGTTACTGTTTCGATATTTCGGGGTTTCGCATTTCACAAGTTTTTGGCGTGAGTTGCTTCCTTGACTCCTCCAGCTCCCGGTCTCTGAAACTTCGAAATGAAGTCTTTGTTTCTAATACCTGAAATGGAATTTAGCTTCTGATCTTGCCATGTGATCATCGTTGTGTTGTTGGTCGTGATCTTTGCCATCAATGACAAACACGCATACTCTGCACTCTGCGTGTACATCTGCACTATCTCTTCTGGTCTTCATGAGATTGCTCTACTGCATCTTCCCAAAATACTTCTGGTGCCCGCCTGGCACATTATACCTATACTCAAGCCATCATCGTTGTTGTAATTTCCTTCAATGACAAGCATACGCTGCCTGTAAAACATGCCAACAAGAATTTCACTTAATCCAAAGAAAACATTTTTTGGTTTTGAGGAAGGTAAATTGTTAGGACACATCATATCCAAAGATGGAATTAAAATAGATCCTAGCAGAATTGAAGTCATTCAAGAAATAGATCATCCCAGAAACATAAAGGAATTACAGTCTTTCATAGGAAAAATAAACTTTCTAAGAAGATTTATCCCTAACTTGGCATAACTTCTTAGAAATGTAACAAATATGTTGAAAAATATATACAAAAATAAAGTGGACCATAGAATAAAAACATTCCTTTGATCAAGTGAAACAAGCCTTGACACAAGACCCTATGCTTATCATCATTGATTACACAAAATATTTCCTCCTATTCTCTTTTTCATCTGAGTATATGATTGCAGTAGTTATTTTGCAGAAGAATGGTGAAGGCCATGAACATCCTATTGTTTTCTTCATTAAATCCTTGAGAGATGTTTCATTGAATTATAACATCATGGAAAAGAAATATTTTTCTTTGGTGAAAGAAATCAAATATTTCAAAGTATATATTCTCCACTCACACATTATTTCTTATGTCCCAAATTCTGTGGTGAAAGATATTATGACCCAAGACAGTCCTGATGGAAAAAGGGGTAAATGAATGGATTTTATCCTTGAATATGATATTGAGATCAAACCAACCAAGCTTATCAAGGGTCAAGGACTAGATAAATTGATGGTTGAGTCCAATGTTCATGCTTTGGATATTAATTTTCTAGCTACAGTTGATGAACAAGAAGAGCAGGTGACTCCCCAAGTTAAGGAGGTTTTCTCAACCTCTCCCTGGTATGAAGACCTTATTTTTGTTTTACATCATCTACAAGATCCTCCTCGTTTAACTAAAACTAAAGCTATATTTTTTAAACTTAAATCTATGAAGTATTGTATTTTAAATGGCCATTTGTATTGGAAATATGTTGGAGGGATTCTACTAAATTGTTTGTTGAAAGATGAGGTTGATAAAGCTTTGCAGGAATTCCATGAAGGTGATTGTGGTGGACATATGAATTGGAAGACCACTGCCAATAAAATTCTAAGAGCTGGTTTCTACTGGCCAACTTTATTTGTAGATGTCCACAAGAAAGTGACCTCCTGTCATAAATGTCAAATATTTGAAGGCAAAAGAAAAATTTTGTCTTTACCCTTGAAACCAATTTAAGTTGAATCTTCATTTCAACAATGGGGTTCGGATTTCATTAGAGAAATCCATACATCATCATCAAGCCAGCACAAGTGGATTCTCACAGCCACTGATTATTTCACCAAGTGGATTGAAGTTGTACCCACCAGGCAAGCCACCGATGTTGTGATCATTAAGTTTTTGGAAACTAATGTTCTTTATAGATTTGGATGTCCCGGGAAAATTATCACTGACAATGCAACAACATTCAAATCAAATAAGATGATAGAGTCCAACAGTAAATATCATATCACCTTAGGACACTCTACTACCTATTACCCTTAGGGGAATGGATTAGCAGAGTCTTCAAATAAGAATATGGTCAACATCATCAAGAAGTTGTTGCAGGACAAAAAAAAATCCTGGCACAATAAGTTGGTAAATGCACTATGGGCAGACAGACTTACTACAAAGAGGTCAATTGGTATGTCCCCATACCAGTTGGTCTATGGAATGGATTTTGTCTTTCCTACTTCTTTAGGTGTCCCTGTCATGAAATTATTGCAGGAAGTATCAGTTGAACCAAATGGCATCTAGAGGAGAATTAATCAGACTATATAGTTGCAAAATTATAGAGAAGAGGTCTACAACCAAACTCAAGTGATTCGGGAAAATATCAAAAATATCTATGATAGAACGACCAAGGTTGATGACTTACAGATAGGAGATAAATTATTGAAATGGGACTCAAGGAATGAAGAAAAGGGAAAGCATGGAAAATTTGAGAATCTATGGAAAGGTTCATTCACAATACATGCCTACAGAGGAAGTAATGAAATTTTTATCAAGGATATGGATGGAACAGACTTGCCAGGAGGATTTGTCAATGGCAGAATGGTCAAGCACTATGTTTCACAAGATTGAAATTTTTTCTCACTCATTTCATTGTAAATACCATTTTACTTTTTCTATCATGAGTGGGTGAATTTTATCAGTGGTTGAAGCCCGAAGAGAAGGCCCTAAGCCCCTGATCAATGTCACCAGATTTACATTTACAACAAAGCTAATCAGAATGTAGAAAGTACTAAAGAAGAGGATTCAAGGCAACAGGTAGTTGGTTCTTGTCACCTCACAAGGAGAGCACCATCCCCAAGTGGAGCCATTGTTATAAGCCTATATTTCATAGTATCACCTGGTGATTAAAATTTCTTCCTCTAGTCTTATTTCATTGTAAATAATATTTTATTTTACAAATGATTTACAAAAAGAAAAAGAAAAGAATAAAAATAGAAAAAATGAAAAGAGGGAATAAAAAATAATAAAAGACAAAACAAATAAATAAAAAAGAGAAAAATATAAAACCCCATCAAAAATAAATTCAGTTTGAATCATACTGTATAATCATGATCAAACTTGTTGAATTTATGTTGATAGGTTAGAGAATAAGTTTGGTCAAACTGTTTAATCCTGGCCAAATTAGCTAGGTTAGAGTAATAATTAATCCAAGTTGGATTAATATGTTAGATGTCTAGGTTAGGAGATAGGTTTTGTGATTTTTTTTTCAATAAAAGTTGAAAGGGGATGTCAAAATACCCCTTGTTTGATTAAAATTGGTATTTCTAGCTTAGGAAAATATGACCATGGTGTAAAAATGCAAAAGGTAAGCTTAGCGCTACCCATTGCATATTTTTATCCTAAGTTTACTAGTGGAAAAGATGTTTTGTCATATAGTGACTAATTTCCACACAAGTTGTCAACGACGGCATCCATCATCACCCATATCAATGGTTCTCGGCACATTTCGAACCCTCCCCGACCTTTCTGCCTTTAACGGTGGGGGGGCTCTAAAAATTGGTTTCCTCTTGCGCCAGTCCCACCTAACGTGGCGCTCTCAGAGAGTTTCAGATCCCCCCTTCGAAATCCACTTACCACCTACCCCCCCTCTGAAATCCTCCCAAACCACTATCCAATACCGCTCACCTCACTCTTCCACCGTACCCTACTTCCCCCTGCCATATGTCCCATCCTACATACTCGCTACCTAATCAAATTGCTCCCCATGACCATTAACTAACCCTTCATCACCTCACGCCATAATGGACACCTACATCACACTATAAAACCCTGTTCCATCACCCTGTAACACCATTTGTTGATGCAAACATTGTGGACACCGTGCCAAAACAAATTGTCAAGCCAACTGCCACGACTTCTCACCGTCAACAGGAGCATTTTACCTGGGTAATCACAGTTCTACCATTACTCTACCTTAAATATATGTTAATCATGCCCCCCAAGGCCAAATCTATTGATACGTCTGAGAACCCGATCTTACCCCCTCCTGTTGTCCTAGACCATATACCATTGGAAAATAAGGACTATAAAGTCACTGAGCCGATGTGCGAATTTGACTTCTTCAAATTTCACTCTTGGCTAAAAGATATATTTCAGGACCAGAGCAATGAAATTGGAGTATGGGAGTCCAATTTACCCATGTACATGTTCCCTCAGACCCACCATTTCCATGAATTCACCCTCAAATGCCAAGCTCGTTATTCACCCAACCAAAGGGACATTGTTTCCTCCTCTGGTGAAACCATGTTCACAATTACCCCTGAATCCATGGATCAGATACTATAAATCCCTAGAAATGATGTAGTTATCCCATTTTCCATTGAATCCCTAAATGACCTATACCAGAAGCTCACATTTCCCCAAAGAGCCCAAATTTTCAATATTTTTCTGCCAGAAGACACCCAATTGCCCAAGAAAAATCCCCCGTATTCATCCTCCATCTTCATTGTCAAGGCCAACCTGATCATATCCATTATTTTTTACATATTGGGTTATTTTTCAGATGAATGGGTAGATGCGCCTATTTTAGGTTTTCTATCTATCTTTTCTATAGAAGAAAGAGCCACAATTAAATTTAATTTCAGTCAGTTTTTGGTTGATAACATTCATGATCATATTTTTAGGTTTCCAACAAAAGGAATATTTAGATATTCCTCAGTCTTGGTGTATAATTTCTTTTTCTTTTTTTCAGTCAGACAAGTTTCCATGTGCATTTCGGAAATTAAATCAAGAAGGAAACCCACAATTAATGACCTCATGGACCTCATTGGTGAGGAAAAATTCAACAGAATACAACTTCAAGGAATTCATAGACCAATTATATCACTCAGTTGTTTGGATGTTGAACAACAACACAAAGCCAAGGATCAATGAAGAAATTCAAAGAATCCTTCACCTTTCTAATTTAGCCAAGACAGGGGATTGGTATTTATACCAAAACCACACAGAGATAAGAGTGTATGGGTGTGATTTTCCACCTTATAGATTACCAAATACCTCCCTATGAGGATTTTTGCACTAGAATACATAAGGCAGATGGTGAACTCAAATGGCATCCACTTCGTTGCAGCAAAGAAGAAACAACAACTCAGAATTAAGACCCAGATTGGCCCTTTCATCTGCAACAACAAATCAGCAGGAGAAGAGGCAGATAACCTCTTGAAACAGATGAAGTTTACTCAGAGTTCCACTTGGGCTTATGACCCATTTGGTGTCATCTCAGATATTAGAGTCAAACAAAGGAGCACTCCTTATGCTCACACACAGAATCTAGAAGTGGAGAAGTATATGAACCAGACAGAATGACAAGAAAAAACATTGTTAGAAACAGAGGAACTGCCTACCCCTGTCACTGCTTCACATACCAACACACCTAAAAATAAAACAGATAAGAGAGAAAGAAAGGAGGTTTTTCCTTCAGTCACAGAGGTATCAACTGAGGAATTCCAAATTTACAAAAAGAGAGCCAAGACCAGTCATGCACCGGATTTTCTCGAGGAAGGAGAAATGCAGTTCACCATAGTCATGGAGGGACCCCACTCTTCATCTTACTCAGAAATTCATTTCATAGTGTCTACATCCTCACCAACATCTCAAACACAAACAAAAACTATTATGTCAGTTGAATCAACTCATGAGAAAACAGAGTCAAATATTTTTGTCAAGTACAAACAGATCAAACAAAGAAATGAGCTCCTCAACAGCAGCAATTATGCTCAGTTCTGGAAGCATACCTCCACTGCTCAACACAGGTTGTTTTCATCATTTGACACAAAGAGAGGAATAATGCAGATGGAATTCTTGCAGGAACAAGTTCCTCATCCCAAAACAGTTGCAGACTATAAGAAGACTTCCTTTGAGTTTGATGTAAAGGATGTCCATCCAGTGGACCAAATGGATATGCATAGGCAGAGAGGAGAGATGATATTCTCTACCTTGACTAACACCTCAATGACTACTTCAAATTTGCAGGTGTCCCTAAAAAACATTTAGTCCATATTGAAGATGGAGAAAATCTCTTCTTTGGCTAAGGACAACAAAATCAAATCATTAGAAGAACTGGTGTTGAAGATTGGGTATGACCCAACAAATGTCAAGGCAACAAAAGAGTTATTGAAGAAGAATGTTGATATAGCATATCTGAGAAAGAAGTTGAAGCTTCGAGCTACAAAAGATTCACAAGACAAAGAAGTGGCTGAGACTGAAGGCCACAAAGAAGAAATGTTGAAGCTCATCATGGAACAAAATTCATAGATAAGAGAAATGGAAGCAGAAATGGATAAATTGATCAAGGAAAAGGAACAAAATGTGCATATGGCCATGATCCCACTAGAGGCAGTCCCTCTGACTAGAATTAGAACAACATAAGCATCCACATCAATAGAAATTCCATCAGCAATCCTAGTACAAGTTTCAGATGCATTTGAGAAACTTGTAAAGTCCATGGAAGACATGTCCATCCAAGGGGAAGAGATTAGAAAACTGCATGAAGAGGTAAAGAATTTGCAGGAGCTGAAGTCAATATTCCAGGTCAGTCACCAGGGAGAGATGCATAAGTCTCAAAGGCTTATTCAACAATTAAAACAACTACAAAAAGAGATTGTCGTGGAAAATACCTTAGCCCAAGCTAAGGAAAATATCTAGGTAGATATCAGCAAGTCAATGTCATAAATCTGGGCATCCATGCAAATTATTTTTGAACAACATGAATTAGTACAGAAGTCTAGGGAAGAAATTGAGATCATCAAAGAAGAATTAGGAGAAATACCCACAGATGCTATTGAACTCATCAAATTTCTAAACTCCAAAAACAAGCAGGAGTTAGAATAACTAGAAATTGAAGACATAACAGAGACCATCCTTGAGATCAAAAAGGTCCTGACTAAGAAAGGATTGATGTTACAACTAAAAGAAAAGGCTCAAGTGATGGAAATAGGAGTGCATATATTTTTCAGTAAGTTTGAAGTGCTACATAAGAAAGGTCTTCCTGGATTATTAGTACTTAATGACAAATTGATCACTTTGTCTAATTACAAAAAAAAAAATGAGTACAGTGGAAAAGGACAGTTCAAAGTTTGCAGGGATACAAGGAAGCATTACTAGAAAATCTTTCCTGGAGACACTACAGTTTAACTTGAGTATTCAACATGAGATTAAGCATATCTTCATCACAAAGCCTACTTTCGCTAAGTATACTGAAATGGATGAGATATACAAGAAATTACTCAATATTACCATCCCAGGTAAAAAGAGGTGGGAAGACCTATGCGCTTTACTTGAGTAGAGACATTTTTTATGTTCTAGTTAGCATGGAGAAGCCAGCCAAAGTCAAAGAGATGAATCACCAACTACTTCCACCAAATCAGCACCAAGGATCCGAGCAAATCAACAAATCCCTATATTTTGCATTCTAGACATCTAGTTATTTAGATATTCCTCCATAATATCCTAATCATTTATGATAGGATCTGATGTAAATAGTTTTATAAATATTTCTCCCTTCGAAGTATTGAGGGTTTATTTTTGCACCCAGGAGCTATTGTGTAATTTTTCAAAGGATCGATCAGTAATAAAAAGGCTCATTCACAGGATTCTTGTGTCAGATTGTTGGTGATTTATTTCTCTCCTTGTCAAATGTTTTCATATTCTCTATAATCATTTCATGTACTTTCAATTATAATCGTGAAAAGAAATTCGAAAGAACAGAATTGATCTTGTATACTATGTCTCTGGTTTTTTAATGATCTATATGTTTTCATCTGAAACTAAGAGAAGGAATTCTTAACTACTCCTCTGCTTAGTGGACTTTCCCCTCTTATTCTCCTTTATTCATCTCACTTAATATGAATAGATACAACAGTTTTACTACCCTGCCCTTTGAAGACAACCTTATAAAAATTTGAATCTGGTCCTCATCTTTAAATACAGACCCGATATCCCAATGGAAAATTAAGCATTCTTTTAGCCAATCATTTCAAACAAAACAAAATTCAAACTGTGATAACTAGTCTAACATTTAAAACTTAAACAAATATAAATCTGATAGAGATATCCTTCTCTGAAGCTGGCAGGGCTGGATCCTAGCTTCCAAATTGGTTTGGTAGTTACCTCTATCAATTTCTTCTACAACCTCTGAAAATTACAGAGCGATAACATAGACGATGACCTACATGTCAAGAAACCAACATCAAAATTTATACTAGATATGTATTGCATCTGTATTCAGTTAAGTACTAAATTTATGCATATTAAGTCATGTCAAACATGTCCTAAAAAAAACTATGGAAGGAAAATAAGAATCATTACATGGGAATTCCCCCTTGGCAACAACAAGAGATTCTCCTATAAAAATGAATCCATAATGGCTTTATGTGTCTATTTTTCAACTAGGTAAAGCCACCAAATTTGACTCAATACAATATAACCATTTCAATCTTAAAAAAATATTATATATAATTTAATTGTGTTATGAAATCCAAGATATTAACAAAAATGAAAATAATTAATAATAATAAAATTTAATTGATGTTTCCCTTTTTTTTTAATAATGACGCCGAAAGGCGTACACCTATTGACAATGGGCACAATTAATGATCTTTTAACCTTATTTAACTTTAAACCCTAATCTGATGGCTATGCATTGAAGATGCTGGCATATTCTTAGTCATCCTCCAATATCAATGGGTCAGATTTATTATTCATAACTTTCTTGCATTTATCAAGGCATCCGTTAACATGTTTATTTTTTAACATTTACCTAATCACATTAAAAAATTATTGTAAGGATATGTAAATGCCACGTTTAAATGATTAAGTAGGATTAAATCATGCAACCAAACGTTTCATATTACCACAAACGGATTACGGATTACCACATACATTTTATATTGGGGGCACGAATTTTCAGCCGATACCTTTCGGCATTCTCAGCCGCGAGTTAGCAGCTGTGCTAGTTATTATCTATTTACATTTTTGGATGGAACAATTAACCTCTAGTAAATATTGTGCATAATGCTTAAGATGAGCATGCATGTGGAGGTAGTGAGGTAATGGTGCATTGTCCACTAATTATGATATTCAATATAGAGAACATGAAGATAAGGATGATTTGAGCACTAAGAGTGATCTCCACTTTATATCAAATTATGATAATCAATATAGTGAACATGAAGAGTGTTCTTGAAGATGAGAATGGTTTGAGTGATATCCACTTTATATCTAATTATGAAAATGTCAATATAGTGAACTTGAAGAGTGTTCTTGAAGATGAGAATAGAATATCAATATAATGAACATGAAGAGTGTTCTTGACGATGAGAATGGTTTGAGCAATAAGAGTAATATCCACTTTATTTCTTGATGTTTATAATGATGTTTAAATTTTATCCATTTTTCATTACATTTATATCATTTGTTATTGGATTTTTTTGTGTGTTTATATTTTGAAAGTAGTTATTTCGGTTACTTGTACAAGATAATTAATGAAATTTGTATATTCTTGTTAATAATATTTTGTTCATATTGATTAAAAATTAGTAATCTAATTAAAATTATGTATTTCAATTACAGTTAAATGTCAATTATTTTCAATAAATTAGAATTATTATTGAAATTAAATCTAAATATATTGGACATGCAAAGTCCTCTCCTCTCATTTACTTTTCCATCTTAATTATGTTTTTGGATGAGGTTAAAACCATAACTAAGGGATACAAAACAATATAAAAGGTATTTTTAATTTAACATTAACATGGTTAAAATGGAGATTCATTTAAGGATCAAAATTGGAATTTGAATTAGCCATTAACTTATATGTAATGAGACCATATCCCAAAGCGTTAACTCAACTGATCATTGCCAGTATTTCTAGGCATTTGGATAGATCCATGTTGGCAAGTGCCTAGTTCAAATCCCCCCTCGGTGAGGTGCACTAGTTTATGCCAACATGTTTACTAGGGATGTCATTCATAAATATGGATAACCATCCCTTGGGGTGCCCTACAAGGTTTTCCTTGGAAAAAAATGTAATAAGGTCATATTTTGGACATTCACAAGGATGTAACTGAAATCATATTCTATATGATCACCCAGATTTAATTGAAACAATTCTTTGTACATTATTTGGGTTGTAAATAAGACCAAAAATTAGACATAATTGCAACCACATCCTGAACGCTAAATTAGACATAATTGCAACATCCTGAATGCTAAATTAGACACAATTTCAAACTTTATTTAAGGCATTAGGTAGGATTATATTAAGGGCAGATCTTGGGATGCAAGAATGACCACAAATTACAACCATATTTTCAATGTGTTATTGTGGGTGGTCTATTGATTAATCTTTTAGTCATTATTTGGGACATTATTGTGGATGTTGATTGTGATGCAATAATGAACATTTATTGAATTAAAGAGAGACCACATACTAAAATTTTGGCCCTAACATAGTTATAAATTTGGACATTATTGCCATGTCTAGTTTGGTGGCTAGTAAAAAATACATTAGCCACCATATTAATAACCAATTTGCAATTTTTATAAAAAGATAAAAAAATGAAAATATTTTATTTTGATGGAAATTCAAACAAAATATGCAATGCAAGCATTTCCCCTTTATTCAAATGTTTTGACATTTATTCTTAAACGAGAAAGATCCATTTGACATTATACAAAATAATAAACACTTGATACAAATTAAGAAATCACATAAGACTTTTATAATTAATAAGTTTCAAATACATATCCAAATTTAAAAGATGCATTTCCCATACATGCGCAACCACACATTACACTTTAACTCACTTATTTTGAAATTATTTTAAGATCCATGTTTTTTTCCACAAGAAAATTGCACATTATATTGAGATATATAATCAGTACACATAGACATGTTCACATTACATACGAAGGCCATGCCTTAAGCCATCACCACCATCATCTCTACATAACAAAACTTGTATCCAAATGACTGCAAATACCACTGAGCCACCAATGTGATTGCTCGGATAAAACTATTATCTAAATTTCCATCAAAACCATGAAATCAAGAGCTTATGTAAATAAGTTTTTGACATTACATACAAACCCCAAAACATCAAAAAAATCTCATACATACTAAAGACCATTTAGGAAAGCTAGAACATATTAATAAAAATTATTGGTCCCTCTTGACCATCATTCCACTGATTATATGCTATATCTCTAGGGTGCTTGGATAGAGCATTTTTTGATAATGTATCGGCTTCCTGATTTTCTTCTCTATAAACATGGGCGAAAGTGATGATAGAAAAGTGCTTGATGAGATCCCTTACTCGGTCTTTCCAACAGACTATGGTAATGACCTGCAGTGAACCAATATTATTGATCCAATCAATAATAATTTTGGAATCCCCAATGACATGGATATATGTGATAGATAGTATTTGTGACAATGTAAGAACAACCCATGTGCCCATAAGTTTATCTCTTGTGTTAGTGTCGCCACCACAATTAAGAGTCCACCTATAGACAATATGATCATTGAGTTTTATAACACCCCCCTCTCCACTGTGTTCCTCGTTCCTTTGTGTTGCTCCATCAAACCATCCAATGATTCTGTGTTGTGGCATGATATGGATAGAATGTTGGATGGTTTTCTGTGTTTTCTGGGTACTATAGTAGGCCAATTCAACAATAGATAACAATATTACCTTTTCCATAGAAGGAGACTTTGTTTCAAAAATAGCCAAATTTGTTTCTTTCCAAATGAGCCAAGAAATGAAAATAGGCAGAGTGTGATGACTATAATACCTTTTAGCCCAAAATTCAAAACAATCCCAAACTGTGGTACCCGACCACCCAGTAGCTAGCTTGTGGTGAGCTAAAATCTTTTTCCAAACATAACTAGTAAAAGGACATTCAACAAATAGGTGGAAATTGATTCCTCAATACCTCTACAAAGTGAACGTAGGCCAGGCTCTTGCCAACCTCGCTTGCGCAAATTGTTCCAGGTAAGCAGTTTGTCTTCAATGAGAAGCCACGTAAACAGTTCGGTCTTTAGGGGACAATCCCAGGTCCATAGCTTTCTCCTCACACCCCCAATAGTGTTATTCCATAACTCGACAGATAATGCATTATAAACATTCTTTGTTGTTAACAGGCTTGTACAATCACCCCCCATCCATCTTAACTCATCTTGGTTATTTGATAGTCCTATGCCTGATTCCATCAAGCATTGTCTATAACGGTCCCACTCCATAGCCAGATCGCCCACCAATCCCAAATCTCTACTATCGATCCAATTGGTACAAATCATACACTGAACCAGAGCCTTTCTTGCTTGATAAAGAAAATATACTTGATTATTATTTAACAAATTTATCAACTCCACAGAAAGAAAGGATCTCTTTCCCAACCCCGGGATTTCATCCTTTCCTGAAATGATGGAGGACCCCGCCCCCGGTTTCCATGCCAACCAATGCAGTAGAAAATGTAATGCATTCAAAAAATTCCTCCAAGTTTGTGATCCAAAAAGAGTAGTTGGATCAATAGTGCGCATCCATGTTATCATTGTTAAGTGCATAAAATATTTATCTTTCAGGACCCGATGCCATATACCTTGATGCATCAACCTGTTCCAAAGGGATTTAGCAGCTAATTCTCTCGAGAAACAAAAAATGTTTCTGATCCCCCATCCACCGAACTTTTTTGGTCTAGTTAAAGTCTCCCACTTGCATAAGTGAAAGGATGAAGGATATTTCGCCCCAGACCACAAATAAGAGAACACCAACTTACAAATCCGATTCAAAATCAAATTTGGAATGTGTGACAAAGAAAACCAATGTACCAGATGGATTTCCGACACATCCTTTATCAAAACATATATCCTCCCATTGATAAGAATCGATTGCACCAATGTCTGATTTTGTTCTCATATTTTTGTATCAGCCACTGCCACTCTGTCGCCTTATATCTATCCATATTTAAAAAATAGCCTAAATATTTGAACCCTGTTGTAAGACTCATAATACCAAAGTGAAACAGAGCAGTCAAATTATCAAGAAAGACTTTTTGTGCACCAGAATGATGGAATTTTGACTTGTTTACGTTAATCTCCAGCCCAGAAGAACCACAAAAAGTATATAAAAGAGTATGAATTTATTGCCATTAAGTGAGGGAGGCATTGGACATTATTAATACATCATCCATAAAAAGGAGGTGTAGAATTCTTACCAACCGTGAGACTTTAATACCCGTCAAATGCCCTTCTAAAAGACTTTTTTTCAAGAAAAGGCTCAACCCCTCCATCACCTTAATAAACAAAAGAGGAGACAAAGGACAACCCTACCACAAACCTCTCCCACTGTTGATGAAATTTGTAGCCTCCCCATTAATCAGAACAACAAATGTAGTTGTGGTCATACATCCCATAATCCATTTAGTCACAAGATGACCAAATCCATAGTGAAGAAGCATCAATCTTAAATAATCCCAATTAGTACATTCATATGCCTTTTTCAAATCCAACTTCAAAATAACCGCATGTAGTTTCTTGGCTTTTATACTATGCAAGATATCCTGCGTGGTTCCAATGGCATCAAGTATGTGACAACCCTTTAGGAAACCCAATTGTTCCTCCGACAAAGAATGAGAGAGAATAGGTCGAATTATCCTTGCTATGATTTTTGTGACAATCTTGTAAACAAGATTACAAAGGGAAATAGGGCGAAAATCAGTAAATGATGAAGGGCAGTTGGATTTCAGAATAAGAGAAAGAAAAGTGGAGTTTATCGGACAGATAATTTCACCACAGGTTCTAGAATCCTCCACCATAGCCAATAGATTAGGTCCAACTAAATCAAAGAAGAAAAGGAATAATTTGATAGTCCACCCATCTGTACCGGGGCTCTTGTCTTTTGCGAAACCTTTAAGGATGACTGATAATTCCTCCATGGATACAACCTACTCTAATGATGGGAATTCCTCCTCTAATACCAACTTTGGAAAAAGACTGATAGTCTCCAGCTGTGCCCGAATAGTAGTATGCCTCGGTTCTTTAAAGACAGTTTTGAAGTATGAGACTGGTTCATCTTTTATAGCTTCCTTTCCCAGATGAACTCTACATGAATCATTCGTTATATCCCAAAGATATTTTTGTTTCTCCTATAGCTTGCAAATCTATGAAAAGAATTGGTATTTTTATCGCCACTCTTGATCCAAGTAGCCCTACTTTTCTGTCTCCAACTTTTTCTTCAACCAATAGAATTTTGTTACGATCTACCTCCATCTTCTTGTAGTGTTGTTAAAGATCCTTATTAAAAATACCAGCTTTTTTCTGTATATATAAGCATTCTAAGTCTTCTTCCAATCTGGTCAATAATTCCTTATCCCTAATTAGTTTTTCCTTTGACCAAGATTTAAACTAACTTTTTAGCAAAGACAGCTTTTCTACGAGCCTTCTTTGAGCCTCTTTAATTAACTCAAAACATTAGTCCAGCCAGACTTCTCTAGTTAATGCAGCAAAGGTTTCTTCCCTTAACCAACCAGGATTGAATTTAAAGGGATACTTTATCATTTTTACACCAATATCCATATGAAGAATAATTGGTGCGTGGTCAGAAATGAATGTAGAATCTACCCACAACCTATACCTCATCGTTGGGCCAATCAAATCCTCTACCACATAAAATCTATCGAGTCTCTTTGAAATTCTTGAATCTCCCATTCTGTCGTTGCGCCACGTCGGAACCAACTCAGTTGGAGCCACATCCACTAGAGGAGAATTATAAAAAACATATTTAAAAAATACCACCAAAGGATCAATCAAAGTTGTTGTTCCCCAAATCTCATCAGAGTTTAATGTAAAATTTAAGTCCCTAGCCAATATTAAATCTGGGTGGGCTAACAAGCCCCTTAGTTCGAGTTTTTCCCAGAAGATATTTTGATCCTTGCAAGGACCATATACATTCAAAAGTGTGAGTCTTCTCTTATCTAACAAACTGGAACATGTCAAAATAATTCCGCCACAAGTGATAACCGGAGAGAAAACAAAATCTTGTGGATCCCATGCTACCAGCAATCCCCTCGAACTACCGACTGAACTAACAGTGCACAACATCCAATCTGGCTTGAGGGAATACATGAAATCCCTTGCCTTAGCATCAGATGCCAAAGTCTCTTGGAGAAAAATAACATGTGGGGTGGTCCTATACAGGATCCTATGCATAGAAGCCAATTTAAGGGGTCCTCCTACCCCTCTTATGTTTAAGGAGAGAATAATCATGACTTTGACCTAGCGAGGGATTTGATGCCTCTAACCACCCCCTGGTCAGTTGAAGAAGGAGAAGGATTAGTAGAATGGGTAAGAGAAATCCCCCTTTTTTTACGGGCACTTATAGTCTTTAAAGGTGAAAACTCAAGCCCCAAACCCCGAGACCAAGCAAGTTTCCTACCACCCGAGCCCTCTATTTCTAAAGAGTTTGTACACATAGAACTGGAGACCCCCGGTAAAACCTTTGATTTCCTTAAAAAGGTAGTGATAGGAACAGGACTAGTAACTTCTTTATTGGAAGGTACTAAGTCTTTAAGAAAAATATCCAAAGAGTGATTACTGGCTTCAGGTTCACCATAACCTGGAAGAATGGGAGAGTCTTCCGACAACAACGGATATTTTAGAACAGGGTTAGTCTGAACTGTAGCTTCTACTAGAGGAGAGTATGATCGGTTATCAACTGTACAATTGACCAAGGGTGTAACAACTTGCTCAGAGTGAAAAACATTAGCCTCTGGCTTTCTACTCTGAGCCTCGGTAATATCTGCCACCCCATTTATAACCGTATCCACAGAAAAAAAGGAATCGAGATGATCTCTTTCCCATGAAATCAACGAGCAATAGATAGAAGGGATGTAAAAATGCAACTTACCAACAAAAGTAGAAGTCGAGGATGGAGTGTTGTCCAGTTCCCAAGATCTGGGGTAGTTATCCCGCTCCAGCGTATCCATCTCAGTGGGATAGCCATTTGAAACCATTTCATCTGTTAGAAGATCATCTGGGTGCACTCCCAATGGAAGTCGACAATCCTTTTTTAAGTGACCAGTCTAATGAGAGCGCACACATCTAAACGAAATCCTTAGGTAGTCTAACCTCTGAGTAAACACCATGTTGCACCACTCAATCTCCAAACTATCCAGTAACCCTCCATGCACGACCACTTCCACTAGAATTTTTTCCATGCGCATGTCCTTTGAAAGCAAAGATTCCTCATCCAACTTGATGAAGCGTCCCAGAACATTTCCAATGGCCTCCAAGGATTTTGTGTTCCATAGTTATAACGAAAAACCAGGTAATAAGACCCAAAGATGTCGATAGCCGAAGTATTCAGTTGTCGGGTCAATTTGAGCCTCCACCTTTTCAACATTAGGTTTCCGCCTTCAAAAACCCAAAACAAATTCAGGAATTTTTGTTGAATATTCAGGATTCTTGAACACAAAACCAAACCAGCCTCTCGGAAGAGTTAGCATCTCCGGTGAATACCCTAGAATGGGTTCCCATGTGTTCTTCATCCACTTAGAAACCGACATTTTGCAACGTAAATGATAGGATAGTCTACCCACCAATGCGCACATGGAAAGAGAGCACATCTCTTCCAACCCAATATCCACCCCCAAGACCATAGAGCGTTTTGAGCGTTTGGGCTTCCACACTTGCACAGATAGTTTTGGGGTATGCGTCTTTCCCACAAAACCTCACGTCGATTCCTCCAAGTTCGACTTCTTATATGTCAAAACCCATTCACAAGCCTCAGAATAAGCCTTTGATGTGTTCCCGAGAGTGTAGTCCGGTAAGGCCAGACCAACGCCACCCTCTGCCTTCGAATAACAACCATGAACACCATAAACCTCCTTACCAACTCGAGAGTGAGTCGGAACAGGCTTAGAAACAATCTTTGGCCCAAATGAGAGAGGTTTTGTTGTCTGCTGAGTTGATAGAACAGGAAGAGAAAAATTAAGTTGGCCATTAATACCTCGGTTTTTACATAAAGCATCAACCATCGATACGAAACTAGGGTGATCCCAAGGATCCCCTGTTTCCAATCCCGAGAGATCGCTGACCTCATCTCCCATAACCACCGTTGAACCTTAAAAAACTCAACAATGATTTCGTTTAATACATCATTAGAGTATGATGTGGCAAGGCAAGTAGAGTTACAGTCCAGGGTAAGTCTGAGCAACGAGACTTTGATGAGATAGCTAAACCTGTCGTAATAAAAGCACAGTAAAACCTATCAGATCTGGTTTAATGGTAGATAAACTGAAAAGACTTACAACAAGCCAAAGATAGGGGAAAGCCATTAAACAAGTCAGCAGATAAACTACAAAAACACCATTAAACAAGACGACAGATAAACTAAAACCCTATCTAGTCTTATGGAAAACCGGACCCACTAGAACTAAAGCCAAAGGATAACTAGAAACCATCCTAACCCTCGGCACAACCTTGAGTCTGGCTACTCCATAGTTTCTTGCCTAAAACCAAGTTTGAAAATATAAACTTCCATGAAACCTGCTCCGCCCTCTAGTCGGCATCTTTGATGTGTGTATTTTTCAACAAGGTTGGTCTTACAAGGGACCAAAGCCTACACAAGTCTTCTTAATTCCGGGGCTTTAAAATATATCTTCGTGGTTCCATAATCTATAAGAAATTTCAAAACATGCCCAATATTTGTGTTACTCATTATCTTAGAACTCTATTTTTCTTATTAATTTCAAGGTTTTAAAATATATCTTCATGGTTTTATAATTTATAAGGATTGTCAAAAACATGCCACATCATGGTATTACTCAATATTTTAGAAGTTTGTTATCGTCAATGTTTCTAATGTTTCTTATGGATATGCCTCTTTTGCACTCGTGAGATTTTTCTCAATAAAATAAGAGAAATACGTCCAATTCCACCCTATGCCATGACTCCATTTTTGGTTTTTATGATAAACATTTTCTTTACATAAAATATGAACAAGCATTCAATGCATTAGAGCATACAATACCACAATAGCTGGGTGGTCAAAGAAAAGAATGAATTGCAACCAAATTTTCAAGATAATATTATGGGTGTTCTACTAGTTGCTTTTAGTCATTATTTGGGGTGTTGTCATGGATGTTTATCAGGTTAAAGAGAGACCTAAAGAGAGACCATGTTTAAATTTGGGTTTTACTATTGTTACAACTATGAATATTATTATTGTTATTTGTATTTTGGTTTTTAGTAAAAAGATATTATTAGCCACCTTAATAATAATCAATTTGTAGTTTTTTTTGGAAAAAATGAAAATTTTGAAAATACATTGTTTTGTTGGTTATTTGAGCTTGTGCAAATCTTCTTCTTAATTTTGAAGAATTAGAAAATAACCTTTTTCTTAATTTCGAAGAATTAGAAAATAAATGTATGCTTTATACTTTATAAGAGTTTCAAAACATGGTCATTCAATTTGTTTCTTGATTTTAGAAATCCATTATTTTCAAAGTTTCTCATGATTATGTCACCTATACTTGTAATTTTTCTTAAAATAAATAAAAGCAATCTTCCAATTCCACCATATTTTGTGACCTCGGTTCTAGTTTCTATAATAAACATTTTTTTTGTATTATCTATACAAAATTTCAATGCATTATATCATACATACAAACCATGGAGAATGTATGGTAAGGGTAAAAAATGAATACAAAGTATAGTTTTGTTTCATTTCTGGTGATTTCTGGTAATTTTATTTTGGACATAAAATCATTATTATCTATCAACTCAAAAGTAAAATTTGTAATTTAATTAAGCCTATTATTAATGTATTAACAATAATAAAGAACGAAATGCACAAACTATGAAAAAAAGAAAGCATTTGGATGACTTGCATTACTTTTCAAGTGTGTAGTGACTCTCCATCTCCCAAAGTGACTCTCCACATTTCACTTAATTAAATCCTAATAAAAAGTGACTTAACATAATTCCAATGTATGCCATAATAACTATGTAATATGTACAAACATGTACTTTATTTACTATTCCTAATAGTTATGACTATTACACATACTTTATCATTGTCCTTCAAATGGTCATACTAGAAATTGCACCAAGCTTCTTTATAAACTATACAAACTTATTCGAATCGAAATGCTTGATAAGTGTGTTTCAAGTCTCCCCCCAATTGTACAATACTCCATCTCAATTTGTTTGTTCTACACTAATTATGGAAATAAGTTGCAATACACTTCCACGTGTTTGGTATGATCATGAAACACAAAGTTCTTTTCCATTTAAGTACACCCTAATTGTCATAGTGGAATGTTGTATAATCAACTTGTATGAATTGCAAATCGAGTATCATCCTCAACAAACTACCTCATAAGTTGCACCAACTACTACCCTATACTTTGCTTCTATGGAGGAAAATAATACCGTCTGCTTATTTTTACTTGACTATGAAAATATGTTGATATAGTGTTGAAAATGTATTGTATAGTGAATTTCTTGTCATCAACAAATATTGCACAACTTAAATTGGCAATACTGCAAACATAAAATCCTTACTTCTACTACACTAAATGCCAAACTCTTAGTTAACCTTCACATAACTTGAATCCTCTTCATTGGCATTAAATGATTAGCTTGCAAGGTTGTCATAAATATATATACAAGTTAATCGCAACGCTTTGATCCAACCTAATGGTCATAAGATATATTAAGCTTCTCCATAATTGTTTATCCACATTTGTTAGTTTTGAATCAGAGGTCATTGATAATTTAAGCCTAGCCTCTAGATGTGTACCTATTGATTCACAAATAGCAATTATAAACCTTTCAAGTGAGTTTTTGGAATTAAATGTGTTTGTGACATAAACACATCGACATTAATGGGAAAACATTCTTCACCTACATAATAGTGGAGGCATAAATCAATGATGTCAAAAGTTGAGAGAAATGCATGTTTTATCTTCTTAATTGTGTCAACCGCACTACATCTCATCATGATGTCAACCCCATAAACCACTACAATGACCACATCATCACCCATGCCTAACATAAATATCTGGATCATGACTTCCTCTAAGTCCAAATCATGTAAGATAACTATCAAATTTAGTGCACCAAGCTCTTATGGCTTGTTTTAAACCATAAAGAGTTTTACTTGGACTACATACCAAATGCTCCTTACCTACAACATAGAATCTTGTGGTTAATACATAAATAATTCCTCTTCAAGATGATCATTGAGGAATATTTATGTCCATTTGATACATTTTCCAACCAAAGAACATTATCATTATTGCCACCAATATGATTGCAATTAGCTTTAATGTTGTTGCAAACATTTGTGAATAGTCCACTCCTTCACACTAATATAAACCTTTGGCAACTAGCCTTTCCTTGTGTTTGTCCAAAAAAACAACTATGTTATGTTTTGTTTTGTAAACCCATGTATATCCAATGAGTTTCTTCTTGAGAGGAAACTCTTGCAACAATCAAGTGTTGCTCCTTATGATCTTGTCATATTTGGCTTTCATAGCCATTTCTCATGCATCATGTGATGTTGGTTCATCATAATTCTATGTTGTTTAAGAGTTATGAATCATAGTCATTCAAGAAAAGTATACATGTTCATGTTGGTGGATTTTGGAGAAAAACAAGATAAGAGAAGCACATACTCATATAAAATATATATGTGTTTATTAAAATGAAGACATTGAATGCATTCACATTGATTCTCCTTTATTTGGTTCATAGGTAATTGCTCTACATATATGACCTAACTACCTTTTCTTACTGACACCTATTAAATTTGTTAGGGTCCCACCCTAACTGCCCTAGTTAGTGGAATATATCGTTACTTAATGTATTGAGGGTCATCTCTATTAAATAAGGCCCTCAAGGTAGTAGAGTGTGAAATCAATAAATGTAAGTGGCCTCATTAAAGAAGGTCCAATAGTTAGTGATTGAGGACTCATTAGTGGAGGTGTACTAGGTGGTTAGGGTTTTGGTCAATTAGAAACTATACATTATAGTATAAGGTATGTAATCAATTGTCAACTGAATATTATTGTATTTGGATCTCTTCACATGTTGGAGGTTTCCCCCTCAAAGAGGCGGTTGAACATTGTTGATTTTTCATAAGAGATGATATTGTATGTGAATGAATATCTTATTACAATGATGAGAATTCTATATATAAAGAGCATATGGTGACCATGGTGACTATCCATGAAGAGATGTGTCCCTTGGGTAATAAATATATTTATACTTTATATTATATTATACATATAATATAAATACATTTTAAATTTATACTTTATACTTTATTATATATATTTATATAATATATTACAAATATATTATTACATTAATAATATTATAATTAATAATCATATTATTAATTATCAATCTAGTATAATGTCTTTTTGATGCTTCCCAAACATCAACACTCCCTCGCAGCGAGGGAGACATTCTACATTATGCCAAGATTACCTTTGAAGATTACCTGTGGGTAGCTCTCAAATAGATTCAACATGTCACCATGACATCCATTACCTCGCAATGGATATGTACTTCATCATGTGCACCCTTGTGACTTCACAGCCAATGCATCCAATGCATGTGGGTAGTTCTCAAATAACTACAAAATCTATCAAGGACATCCACTACCTTTCAATGCATATGTACCTCATCACATGCACCCTTGTGACTTTACAACATGCATCTAAGGTCGGTGGGTAGCTCTCCAATAGCTACAACATGTCATCATGAGACTATCCAATTTCCCACAGAAAAAATGGAAATCTTATGCATGACATCCAATACCCCACGATAACATATGTACCTCCTATGTTCGACATGCATCTAGGGTCGGTGGGTATCTCTCCAATGGATACAACATGTCATCATGACATCCACTACCATGTGATAACATCTGAAGCCACCACTCCCTCTGAAGAGGGACTACGTTGAGTTTGTCCCTGAAGTACTCGAACTTCATCCTTGACAATGACTTTATCAACACATCTGCAACCTTCTCATCTATAGCCACATATTGGAGCCTCTTTTGCACCATATTGGAGCCCCATTGTTCCCTTCTGTACCAAGTGTCACTTCCATGAGACACTGACTCAAAGTCTAATACCACACAAGCTCACATCCATTGATTGTTGAACCTGCGAATCTATACATCCTCATATATCCATAATGCAACATGAATTCACCCCATGCAACCAAGGTCTATGTGGAGCTCTCAATAGCTACAACATGTCCCCAGGACATCCACTCCCTGTGATGCATCATCACCTGATCATGTGTTCTCTTGTCTTAGTACCAGCCCTCGTATATCCATAGTGTAACATGACTTCACCCCATCCAACCAAGGTCTGTGGGTAGCTATTGAAAAACATGTCCCCAGGACATCCACTTCTTGTGATGCATCAGTACCTGATCATGTGCACTCTTGTGTTAGTGCCAACCCTTTTTCATGCTCGATGAGAACACTTAGTGCCAGCCCTTTTTCATGTTGGATGAGAACACTCAGTGCCATCCCTTTTTCATGCTGGATGAGTTCAACATGTCTCAGTGTGAATATGAATTCACCCCATGCAACCAAGGTCTATGGGTAGCTCTCAATAGCTACAACATGTCCCCAGGACATCCACTCCTTGTGATGCATCAGTACTTGATCATGTGCACTCATGTCTCAGTTCCATCCCTTTTTTCATGATGGATGAGAACACTCCCTCTGAAGAGGGACCATGCCAAGCTTGTCCCTGAAGTACTCAAAATTCATCCTTGACAACGACTTGGTAAACATGTTTGCAACTTGATCCTCTATAGTCACGAAACTGGAGCCTCACTTCTCCCTTCTACACTATATCCTTGATATTGTAATATCTGATCTCGATATGCTTTGACCAATCATAGACCATGGGGTTCTCTAAAAACTTCATGCAACTCTAGGTTTCACACCAAATGTAGGTCGCCTCCAGTCTAAGACCAAATAACCGAGACAGAATTTCTCGAATTCACACTACTACTGCACATGTTTCCAAATACTCATCTTCAGTCATACTGAGCGCCACACATGACTACTTCCTACATCCAGTGGAGCCTCATGCTCCTTACTGTAGTACCCATCTCCCTCTGGAATTGACTATCTGACTCCCTCTCGAGCACTGAATATCAACTGAATATTCAACTTGCTGACTTCATCACTTGTCCTCCAAAACAAGTCTCGTTGTCCTCTTTTTGTAGGTCTTACCTACAAGTCAAATTCAGTACAATAGTCATCAATTTATGAAACCACACTGCTTCGTTCCTTGCTTCACATGCTTCCACAAACCCTGCCTCAACCGTATTGAGTGCTACACACAATTTCTTCATGTTGCTCCATGAAACCATACTGGAGCCTAGACTGAAGCAATATGTCGAAGTACTCTTCCGATCAGGAATACTTCCAACCCAATATGAATCTGAATACCCATATAACCCAAACTCATGGTCGGTCACATACCATATGCCTGTATAAAGTAACATCCATAGTCTCTGAAGTCATGTCCTACAGCAACTTCAGATTTGGTACCAAAGGTGTATCCATTTCCTTGCATCTTCACCTTACATAGTAAGTCCAAAAATTTAACCTCTAGTACAGTTGTACTTTTATGCATGCTTCATTCACCATCGAATTGATCTTTTCATCCATGTAGTCACCAATGAAAATAGAATCAAAACAACATTTCCACATGAGACACCTATCCCATGTTTTTCTTTTCTCCAACACTTATCTATTTTATTTTCTCGGGCCCTCTGGTGAGGGAGTTAAGCCCAGTCCCACTCTGATACCATGTTGATTTTTTATAAGAGATGATATTGTATGTGAATGAATATCTTATTACAATGATGAGTGTTCTATATATAAAGAACATATGGTGACCATGGTGACCATCCATGAAGAGATGCATCCCTTGAGTAATAAATATATTTATACTATATTAAATTATACATATAATATAAATATATTTTATATTTATACTTTATACTTTATTATATATATTTATACAATATATTACAAATATATTATTACATTAATAATATTATAATTAATAATATTTCTTAATAATTAATAATCATATTATTAATTATCAATCTAGTAGAATGTCTTTTCGATGCTGCCCAAACATCAACAAATATTACATCTGATTCCAAATATCAATAAAGGTTTGTTTATTGTTGTTATTTTCCAATTATGGTTATATTTGTTTGATTTCTACAAATATATTTCCTTCTATCTTGCTCTATTTATTGTCTTCCCAAAGATATATTCAGTTTATTTTGCTCAGAATATTTTGTTTCAGTGAGCAAGGAACACCAAAGTGGTATCACAACACTATCTTATGCCAACACATGCTCCAATTTTAGAAAAAAAAAAAAGGCTAGAGAAGTGTTCCAACATATTTAAATAACACATAGATTTATCATTCAGTGGGTAAAACTATGGGTTGGAAAAGAATACACACGAAAAATATAAGAGGCATCACCTAGTTGGACACTCCTAATAGGCATCAAACAACATCTATACATGGAATTATATTCCATGTACCTATAATTATATTACAATCCCTCTAGGAGCACTTACAACTAGCCTTACATAATTCTATCAGTCTCCATGTTGCTATAATACATCATGAATAGTGCTTGGGAAGATCACTCACATGTACCAGGGAATCGAGTAGTACGGCTCAGGGTGAGGTCTATCCTCCTTAGTTGGTGTGATGAAACATTCGATCAAGAATTATTGTTCAAAACCATCTGATATATCAAAGAGATATAGAACTTGACACTATTCTACCATTAGGAACCTGCAAACCCTAGACTCTACAACACATGGAGCTAAATTCCTACACAATTTGCAATATTAGAAATTTGGGAATTTCATCAATGCAATAATACTCAAAAGGGAGTAATACTCCCCCAATATTATTAAACAAAAAAAATATTGGGGCCTACAAACACAATTGTGCGAGACCTAGCTCAAACCAATCCATGTGCAATGATAGTCATTGTGGTGTCACTTTACAGTTAACATTTTTTTGTGTGGACCTGCTCATACCATTGCTTGTGACCCCTCTCCAAAAATTCCTCTCAGAACACCAATTGTGTTGGGCTAGCTCTTAGGTAACCTCTTTGGTAGACCCAATGGTCCCAAGAAAAACACATGCATCATGTCAACCATGGATGAATTAAAGAAAGTGATTAACTCTCTCCTAGTCAATGAGAAAAATGGAACCAATATGTCTTCCCTCACTGTGAAAGCCAACCTTTATTTTGATCATATTGGACACTAAAGGGTAAAATTGAGGAGGGTGACATTGTCTTTAGTGAAGATTCCCATAAGGGTAAGCACATTGAGGATGAAAATTAATCCACTAATCGCTTCTCATTTTTTTATTTTTTTTCCCACAATCTAATGCCTCACCTCCCTAAAGTTGATCTGAATAAGTTTGGTGGGTCGAATCTGACTAGTTGATTGGATCAAATGGAGAACTACTTTTCCTTTCATTCCATAGAAAATGAACTATTTAAAATCAAGATTGGTGTCCTCTATCTAGATAGGGAATGTTGGCAGTGGTGAAAATGGCATAAGAATGCATCTCCAAGGGTCACTACATAAAGGTAGTTTGTGAAATCCCTGTTTGCTCACTTTATCAAAAATATAATATTATGGGGCTAGATTACTAAATTGCAACAAACCAACACAATGGAAGATTGTATTGATTGTTTTGAACATTTCGATGTTAGAACATAAATTTTAACTTATGAATTTTTAAGCAATGTTTAATTGATGGTATTAAGGAAGAAATGAAATCCCGAGTAGAGATGAACCACCCTGCCACTTGTTGGAGGCCACTCAACATGCTCATCATGCCTAATTTATATCCTATTCTCGGTCTAAACACTCCAACTTTGCTCTACATCCCCATCCAAATATGGTAGACCCTCAACAACATGTACCACCCTTGAAGGTCCATAAGTTAACACGAGTTGGAAGGGTGAAACAACAACTCAAGGGTATTTGATACAACTGTGATGAAAAATATTCTCCACAAAATAAATGTAAGGAGAAAAAATTATTTATGGTCATTTCTAAGGAAATTTCTAATCATGAAGTTGATGGTGGGACTCAAGAGGAAGTCACTTGCATCATTGAGGAAGTTCCTCTTCTTGACCAACAAGGTGAAGAATCCCAAATATCTCTTCATGCTTTGACAAATATTTATCCTCCTTAAATTTTAAATTTGATTGGCTACATCAAGAAATGGAAGGTCATTATCTTAATCAATAGCAGTAGAACCCATAATTTCATTCATCGCCATGTTTCCCAAGAATCACATTACTATATCCATTATGTTAAAAAAATTTGGATTATGATTTCTAATGGGATACTTATGAAATGTGATGGCCAGTATGAAAATGTGAAAATCAAATGGGTGAGTATTACCTAAAAAATCACATGTTTTCCATTGAAATGGGTGGATGTGATATCATTTTTTAAGTTGAATGATTAAGAACATTAGGCCCCATCAACATGGACTTCCTAGAGTTGTACATGAGTTTTCATAAGGATGGCACTTCCTACATGCTTAAAGGTCTCAAAGCATGCTCTCCAAAAATTATTAGCTCCCACCATATGGAAAAGCTTCAAAACTAATCATTATGGAATTATTACACAATTCCATGACATTTAAGCCTTTGAGGACACTTCTCATGCAGTTCATCTAGATCTGTATTTAGTATTGGACAAATACCACCAAGTCTTTTATCATACCCAACGATTACCACCCTAATATGGAGAGCATGATCATAGTATCCCACTACAACTTGGTAGCCTACCACCCAATGTCAAAGAATGAAATTGAAAATATTGTACAAGATCTATTAGCCATTTATAGCATCCATCCTAGTACCAATCCCTACGCTTGTCGAGTTTTCATGGTGATTAAAAAAGCAATAACTTGGAGCATGTGCCTTGATTTTTTCACTCTTAACAACTTCATAGTCAAAGATAAATTCCCCATCTGATGATCTATTAGATGAGCTACATGGAGCACAATTCTTCACTAAACTTGATCTTTTCTATGGTTATCACCAAGTTTGCATGAAGTTAGTATTCCCAAAACTACTTTTTGCACTTGTAATGGCCATTATGAGGTTTTGGGGATGCCCTTTTCTCTTTGTGATGCACCTTCCACCTTCCAAAGCCTCACAAACCACATCTTTAAGCCCCTTTTGTGTCATTTTGTCCTAGTCTTCTTTGATGACATCTTGGTCTACAACAAAACTATGGCGGCACATGTGGATTGGGTCTTACAACTCCTCTATACTCACCAATGATTTTTCAAGCATTTTAAATGTGCGTTTGGTGCTTCTAAAGTTGAATATTTGGGACACACTATTAGTGAGGAGGGTGTGCATGTTGACCCTAATAAAATTGAGATGATGAAAGATTGGCCTTGTCCTAAGACCCTTCAAATTTACGTGGCTTTCTTGGCCTCACTAGTTACTATCGGAAGTTTGTCAAAAACTATGGTAAAATAATTTCTCCTCTCACCACCTTGCTCAAAACGAATTCCCTCGGTTAGAATAAGGAGGATGAAAAGGTTTTTCAGTCTTTAAAAGATGTTATGCATACCACACCAATCATATCCCTGCATGGCTTCAAATAAGACTTATATTTTAAAATGTGATGCCTCGAAAAAAGGAATTAAGGTTGTATTAATGCAAGAGAATCACCCTCTTGCCTTCCCCAGTAAGAAATTATGTGATAGAAACCTGGGAAAATCCATATATGAGAAGGAAATGTTGGTTATTATTCACGCAATTGATATGTGACATCCTTACTTGATGGAGCATTGTTTCTAGATTAACATAGACCACCAAAACTTGAAATACTTCCTAGAATAGAGGATGTCCTCCCCGACATAGCAAAAGTGGGTCACCAAAATGCTAGGCTATGACTATGAGATTATCTACAAGAAGGGAAAGGAAAATGTGGTGGTTGATTCTCTCTATAGGAATTATGATGAGGAAGGGTCCATATTTTTCTTATCTTTCCTAGTCCTTGATTGGTTGTAGGTGGTATGTCAAGAATGGTCAAATGATGCCAAGATCATGCACATGAACCACTTCCTACAAGTCAATCCACAGTAACACCTATGTTACACTTAGAATGATGATCAGATCCACTATAAAGGCAATATTTTTCTTGTTCAGGATTCCACATTTAAATCCAAAGTGTTATCTAAATTACACTCCACTCCCGCAATAGGTCATTCTAGGTTTCAGAAAACATATGACAGAAATAAGTTTTCATTATTTTATAATGCATCAAGAAGGACATCTACACATTTGTGGAAAAATGTGATACTTTCCAATGACACAAAGGAGAAACAATAAAGACTCTAAAAAGCTTACAATGCTTACCCATTCTTGTAATTGTGTGGGATGACATTTCTATGGATTTCATTATCGGGTTACCAAAATCAAGCAACAAATTAGTGATAATGGTATTTTTTTATCACCTTTCCAAATATGTTCACTTATATGCCTTACAACACCTATTTAAGGCCTTCACAATAGCACGGGTCTTCATGGGCCTAAATCCTTTAAGACTGATCATGATCCCACCTTGACCAACAAATTTTAGTAGGAGTTGTTTTGGCTTCACAGTATCCAATTGAATCTCAACACATTTTATCATCCCCAAACCAATAGGCATATGAAAGAAATCAACAAATGTTTGGAAGCTTATTTATGTTTTTTTGCTTCATAATAGCAAGCCCAATGTGTCCATTGGTTACCCCTGGTTGAATGGTGGTACAATACCACCTATCATGGTGCTACCAAAATGGCCCCCTTTGAGCTAGTTTATCGAAAATGACCCTATTCAATGATCTCATAATTGATAGGTCTTTATAAGGTTCAGGAGGTGGACAACACCCTAACATCTTGTGATAACATTATTTGTGACCTCAAAGATAAAGTTTTGTTGGATCATAATCACAAGGAGAAAAAAGTTAATCAACATCACTCCAAACACCATTTTGAAGAAGGGGATTGGGTGTTATTGTGTCTCCAACCCTATAAGTAGACCTCCCTCAAAGAGAAGATCCACCAGAAGTTATCTCCTAAGTTTTATGGACCATATACTATACTCAAATGTATAGGTCCGGTGGCTTATAAATTAGCACTACCCAACCATTCTAAGCTTCACCCAGTATTTCATGTGTCCTACTTAAATAAAGTGATTGAATCATGTTCTCCCCGATTTTAGGGATAACTAAGGAGATGATGTCTTGAGGCCCTCAGAGTGCAGACATGGAGTACCAAGAGACAACTTGACCAGCAGTGTCCACTTGCACATATAGAATCCCACTTCACCACCACAGTTTCAGGTTCATCATGAGGGTATCCACCACACCAACTTGATTATGGAAGACATTCAGTCTTGCTCCATGAGGTACAAGCCAGGTATTATGGTGGGTGTCATTTCAACATTTGAGGCATTTGAGTTTGTTGCATTTAAAATTTCTTTGGATCATGTAACACATGCTTGTACATTATGCTATTTTCCATGTTTCACCTTGGTGGTTGACATTGTGCCCTAGTAAGTGGTCACCCTTAGGAATAGGTTTGTTACTGGGGGTCCCCTTGACGATTCATCTTGTCATTCCCAACCAAATTGTCACTTTCCACACTCCATCCCCTCATCTCCTTACCTTTTTGGATTTTCGGGTGTATTGACCCAAGAAGAGATTGTCCCTCATTTCATGGGAAGAAAGGAATAAAGGCCCAGAGGGGACATAGTTGGAAAAAGATAAAAGCATGATTATGAACCTTCCATATGCTCACCCAAAGAGGTCTTAAGAGAAATGAAATGCCTCTCCTAAAAAATCAAATGCTTGCAAAAGCAAACACATAATATAAATGTCCCACTTGATTGAGGGATTTACACCCACTTGATTCAGGGATTTACACAAAGTGTGTTACAAGCTAGAGTATACCCCCATTGAACTATGTTTTATTCTCCCTTCAAGTGACATTGTGGTACTGCCCCCCAAGATAACTGATTCACTCTTAGGGAGTACCCAGGTTTTGGACTATGATTAACTAATGGAAATAAATGGGCTTGGAAAAAGGATGCATTGAAAACAAAGTTGCATCTCACCCTCTACAAAGGCACCCATAGATGAGAAAATACGATCCCTTGTATGTCATGAACCCCATGCCCAAAAGTAGTTCCCCCATCCATGTCATTTTCTTCACCTGTCTTATAGATGGATTTCTCTTAGGAAACACTCCTTGACTTAGGGACGATTCACCCAATAGGTCACTTTGTCAACCCTCTCATACCTAAACTTAGCAAATTTCATAGGGTATTTGAGCACTTGTTTAGTTTGATGAGGTGGTTTTTTATGCATGTGATTAGGTGGATATTTTATTGACTTGACTTACTTATCATGATGCATTTGACTTGAGATCCTTGGAGGGTGGATTCATTGTCTTTGCAGGACCTTGTTTGGTGGACAATTTTGGAGGAACAAGCATAGCTTGGGCTTCCATGGGGCTTAGATCCCACAGGTTGGATACCATGTCCCACACACCAGATGAATAAGTTTTCCTTTGGAGGCTTGAGAAGACACCATGGAGGACCTAACCCAGTCCTTTTCTATCCCAACGATTTTATTTTGAGGCCAAAACATCACACGAAGAGGGCTTGACGTCACCCTAGGGATAGGGTCTTGGTGGTGAAGGGACACTTGGCACGTTTTGATGGAAAAGACTCGGATTGAAGGAAGAAAACCTAGCACATGAGAGGGAGGCCCTAGAAGGCCCAACGACTAACATTTTCTCCTTCAACAACTTACTAAAAGTGTCAATGCATCACCCTCTAGAGGGATGACATCACTTTAGGGTTTATATTGTGCAATTTTAAACTTTAAATTTGAATTTATCTTGTAAAGGGGAAAAGTAAGGGTTGTTGTCCCATTGCTTTGTGAATTACCATTAGTTTTGTGGAAAACTCTTTTTATAGGTTTTTGTATAAATAGAGATCATTTCTATCTCATTTTATCATAGCTCTGCCATTGTGAGAAGACTATATTGGTTGAAATTTGTGCCCTACTTGGGAAAATTGGTATCTCTCTCTTGTGAAAATTATTTTTGGTGATATCTATTGGTGAATGATTGAGATAAGGTGGTTCACATATCTTGAAGACTTCTTTTCTTGCTTATGAATGGTCATTGCTTGGTGAAACTAGGTTTTGATCTTGCTTTTCTCTTGAAATTGGTAAGGAAAATATGCAATTGTTAGTTCTTCTTACTTGTTTCATGGTTATTGTTGGTTGAAACGCTAGGAGAAGTATAAGTGCATACACCATCTATAAATTTGGATGAACCTGCACAGATAAGATCTAGTTAGCAAGAATACATACATAGTTTGGAGAGAAAAGAGAAAAGATAGAAACAAGAGAGTGGGAATCAAAGAATTTTCATTAACCAAATGAATGAATGATAATTTACACATGATATACTCTGTATAACTCAACTAATGTGCACTGGAGGAGAAGCCAATGCACCATAGTGGTGGTCTAGAGTGATCTGGATACACACCGATAGTTATGGGAGTAAACTGACACCTAGTAAGAGTTGACTAGTCTCTCGGTCTTCAATTAACTGATTGAAATAGAGTGAAGTGAGAGGAGATCAGGGAATCATGAGTAATGCACTAGTATAGTGATAATACCAAGGATAATGCGCATTATCAGGTGATGATCCCAATGTTGCATGGTGATCAAACCAATGTGGTGTCAAGACTCCACTGAATTGTTCAAACTAAAGTGTGAACTGAAGAGAATATTCTCCTAGAATGTAGGAAAAGGAATATTCTCTCTAAACTATAGGAGATTGAATAATGACTAATAAACATAGAGAAAATCTTAGGAAAAATAAATCCTAGGTGTATGTGAAGTATCTCCAACAACCCCCCTGAACATCACTATGGTGAAAATAAAGAATGGGTCCTGGCAATGAGGCCATGTTATGTACTCGAAAACAAAAGATACACTGAAATAA
>ML777537.1:146365-158727 GCA_009831015.1 Picea engelmannii | reverse complement strand
GTAAAAAAAGAACTGACAGTTGCTAGGAAACTGTGTTCTTCACTCCAAGATGACTGCGCAAAGAATGGAACTTTTGTTCAGTGAAGGTCTTGGTGAAGACGTATGCAGTTTGTTCTTCCTAAGGACATAAATGCAAGTCGATGATCCCTTTGTGTACTAATTCTTGGATGTAGTGCTTGTGGATCTCGATGTTCTTCATCCGCTTCCTCTGAATTGGATCTCTGTAGAACTTCAGAGTGCTCTAGTTTCCACACCAGATTACAATCGATCGATGAAATTGAATTCCCAACTCAGTGAGAAAATGTTGTATCCACATAGCCTGAATGGTTATGTTAACTACCCCTCTGTACTCTGCCTTGACTGAAGATAGAGCAATAGAATCTTGCTTCTTGCTCGACCAACATATGGGCTTGGAACTGAGATTGAGTGAGTAACTAGATGTGGACTTGCAATTAATGTTATCGCCAGCCCAGTTAGAATCAGTGAACTTGATGAGGTCCAATGTAGATTTTGTTTCATAGTGAATCCCAAAGGTGATGGTGCCCTATACGTATCGAAGGATACACTTTGCAGCCTTCCAATGTAGCTCATGTGGATCTTGCATGAACCTAGATACGGCCCCAAATACATAGGATAGGTATGGTTTGGAGTGTGTTAGATACAACAAGATCCCCACTAGATATCTATACAGTTTGTTTTCCACGAGTGGAGTGTCCCTGCCATCCTCAAGTATGACTCCTGATAGGAAGGGAGTCGGGGCATACTTGCAATTTTTCATGTGAAATATTTCGAGGAGATCTTGTGCATACTTGGTGTTGCGCCTCTTTCGTCACCTTGGTGAGCAAATAAGAGGTGCTTGCAAGCTCAGTTGGGTCTGCTGAGTAGGACAGCTGTAGAGAAAAGAGTTAGAGAAAGAAAAAAAAAACTATAATTAAGAATTAATCTAATAAAAACTAAAATCATAAGCATAGGGACATAGAGATAACAAGAACAAAAATACCCATGTCACCAATGTTTGAGGCTTGATCTATTGATGAAAACAAAGCACCAAGAAGAAAGGGGACTATGAGTCCCTTCTTCCTCCAAGGGAAGGCTCTTGGACCCTCACTAGTATCTCTTCTTACAACAAAGAAAATGAAAATGGTGATGAAAGAAATCTTTGCAAATCCACTCAATGGCGAGATGGATTGCTCAATGAAATGGTGCCAATGTGTTCTTGTCAAGGATGGAGTCCTTAAAACAATATAGGCAGCATAACATTACTTTGAATTCCTTGAGAAAATGAGCTGCATTCATGGTTTTTTATAGCATTGCATTGGGTTATTGTGTAACTATTTTGTAGTGTGAAAAGAGGCCATTTAGGGCATTATTAGGTCTTTGACCATCCCACCATTCGGATCCAGCCCGGATTTGGAGGTCAAATCAGCTTGGGAGCTGAACCATAAGTGGTTGGGAGGCTGACCACATTCATAAATGCGTCGTTTAGCAGGTGCGCGGATTTTTGCGCTAACAGTCACGCATCGTGCGCATATGCACACTTTCTACGTTCCTGTTCCGCGCATGTGCACGCGCACCCAATGTCTGCAAAGCGCTCTTCAATTTTTCACTACTTTGTATAGTTTTTTCCCTTTTTTGAATGTTGTGAGATTAATTCAGAGCCATGAATGACTTCATTACTTTTTGACGATGCTGAGTTCTTGTAACCATGTGCGGACGAAATTTCAGTGATAACAAATACCCCCTGATGGATGAGGTTAGGAGCATACGTATAGCTGAAATCCATCAATGTTTCTTCTACTGAGAATGTTGTTGTAAGATAGATCAATAGTGGGATTGTTCAGAGCGATCCGTTGGAGAAAAAAAGGAACCAGTCGGACCTGACCTTCGATGAGGTGTGCAAAATAGAAAACTATTTACAAACGAGGCGAGCATGCCCCTTGCTCGTGTCATGTAACTCTGAAAAAAAGATGACTGAAGTGTTGGTGTAGACAACTACAGCACCCTCGGGGGCGGTGATGATAAAGGAAGAAGACAATTCTGCAAAGGAACATACTCTGAATAATAGGCAACGATCGCGGTAATAAGTATCAGCGATGATGTGGGCACTGATAGCCCGTCCAAGTTCAGAGGTCTTCGGCAAATGATAGAAATAACTGCAATAGTCGCAAAGTAAGACCCATCGTAACACGAGAAAGTGTTGGCGTCGAATGTTATGGGGGTCAACGACAATAGGGAGCAATGGTGTTTCACCCTGTGTCGTCCGAGATCTCTCATTGAGTGGAGAATGAGAATCAAGATACTGTCACCCTTCTGGAAAATGTTGCTGATGTCGACAAAAGGGGAACGCGACTCCCAGAAGCAAAGTTCTTTGTGAAATCTACTGAGGTGAGGAAGTGGCAGAGGTACATGGACGAATTCAAGAAGTGGGACGACTCCAGACGGCCCTTGGTTGGAGGATTTATGAGATAAAGAGTGGCCACAACCGTGTAACGAGGTCGAGTGTCAGGGGGACGAAAAGACCGGTGATAAGTTGTGCCAGAGGCGGGACAAGGTGAACAAATTCAGAGGGTAGAGGTAAGTGACCTGTGGGGTACTCTGAAGATATGGACGATGCCGGCAAGGGTAGATGATGAGTAATGCTCCAACCAAGGGTGACATGGGTTGCGTTTGGCCAGAAAGAAGGAAACATGTCGCGAAAGGTGACGAAAAAAAAGATAATGTAATGAATGGAAATAAAGGCGTTTGTACAATAAATAACGAATGCTTGAGGAGAAATGTACAAATACAGAAACGGGTGCCCCAGTGTGATATGGATGGCCCATGTAGGGCATAATTTGTTTGGAAAACTGATGAAGGGTGGGGGCCCCAGTGGTGAGTTTTTGTATGAGGTAGGTGAAATGAAGGTAGGTTCGCAGATGGGCAAATTGATTGTGGATGAGATGGAGGGCTCATGATACTGTGGAGGTGCAGTTAAAAAATAGAACCGTAAAGAGATAATCTGGGAGTCCTGGTGGGAAAGCTAGCAAAATGAGGAGAAGGAGTATGTGGCTGATCCGCGACATGATGAAAGACTATTGGGACTCCCATCCCTAAAGGGTGATGAAAAACAACATGAGTGTCAAAAAGTGGAAAAAGGTGCTATGAATGGGACAACTCATGTGGGTAAGAATGCTACCAGGTAACAGTACCGAAGATGCAAATGGAGGCGTGGGTACTGCAGAGCCGGGAATGGGGATCCTAGAGGCCAATATCAGAGGGTATGACTAGAAATGTAAATGCGATACAGCAGGAAAGACTACATGCCAGTGTTGAGTATATACCTGAAGGGGTTGTGTCGATGTGTGATGATCAAATACCTGCACACATGAAAACCAAATACCCGAAGTGAACAATATCTGAAAAGAATCGAATATATGAGCATGTATTGAATGATAAGCGTGAAATATGTGCATGTGTACCTGACCATGGATAAAAAAGGTGCCCCGGGGGCGCAGGAGGAAAAGAGGCCCAGGAATGGCTGTGATGTAGGTGACAGGATGTTGATCCTGTGGCTAAAGACGGTTTGAAAAATGGACACCTTGGGATCCCGGAATGGTGAGTGGAAGTTTGGAAAAAGGCCTATATATAGTTGTAGGGCCCACATTGCCACCTCATTTGTACCTACTGCAATAGTGACTGGACGAGCAGTTTTCAGAGGGGATTGGGAGATTTGGGGAGGACGAGGCAGCTGATTGAGGATCTGCGAGTATCAGGTTAGTGGTCTGATCATCCTGCATAGAAATAGGTTTTCAATTTTTGGGCAGAGGCTGTACGGGGGGCCGTACAGGGGTATTTAGGGGGTGTGGGCCCCACATGCACGGGCGATTCGGTGATAGGCATGCATATGTGCGCGCCTGCCCACTGGATATACATGCATGGGAGCATGGTAGAGAGGGTTTATGGCATGCTCGAAGGGCGCGCCTGTGAGTTGAACAGGCACGCACTCGTGCGCGCCTGTGGGTTGAACAAGTGTGCACCTAGGCGTGCCTGTATGGTGAACAGGCGCGCATAGGGGTGTGCCTATGATACAAACAAGTGCGCACTGATGTGCACCTGTGTAGTGAATAGGCGCGCATGAGTGCGCACCTGTGTAGTGAACAGGCGCGCATGTGTGCGTGCCTGTGGGTAACAAAACCGCGCCTTGGAGGTAAGGTTGGGGTGTAAAAAAAATGAGTCTTTTGATGTTTGGATGGTTGCTTGAGCTGACATAGGACTCTATGTTATCTGTAGGTGGACGGCGGTGATGATGCCAGTGCAGTGGTGAGAGCGAGACTGGGCCGAGTTGCGAGATGCCGTGGCCACTGAGGAGCCTGGTGTGCGTGTGACTTTGGAAACCTGTGGGTTGCTAAAGTTCTTTGAGTACCCATTGATACGGGCACAGGAGTACCTATTACAGTTCCTTATCTAGATGTGGAGTCCGGAGCTGCACTGCTTCCTCGTGTGAGGAGAGAATATCCCCTTCACTGCGGTGGAGGATGTATATTTCTTGACTGGGCTCCCCTTTCAGGGAACGCCCCTACCGACGGAGCCAGTGCTACCTAGGAATAATTTTCTTGCCGATATAGGCCAAATATATTGTTCAGGTCGGGACTTTATGTTCGGGACGGTGGTGAGTATTAAATTAATAGTTAATAATAAAAATATAATACTAATTTAAGTTATGTTCTCGTAAAAAGGGAAACATAATAATGAATGGGATAAGGCATTTAAATATGGGATAAGGAATTTAAATAAGGGATAAGGCATTTAATAATAGGATAAGGTCTTTAAGAATGGGATAAGGTGTAATAAAGAGTTAGGTGGGAGTTAATGTAGGGGGGCGGTGAAGGAGGAATAAGGGGGGGAGAAAGGAGTTGAGAGGGGGATTATTCATTCTACGAGAAGAGAGCTTGGAGTATTGGAGAGTGAAATTAACAGTGGAATTTACAGTGCACCGGGGGGCTATAGAGGTTTTGGGCTCGGAGGGCTAGGACATCCATTGATGTCCTAGGGCTAGGCGTTACTAGTCGACAGGGAGGTTGGTTTTGGGGTGTCCTAAAGAGCAGCATCAGGTTCAAGCTAAGGAAGCAAGCGAAGGGAGCAAGCTGCGGATAGCATCAGAGTGAGGTATTTAAACTCAAATTTATGGATTGTTTACTCATATTTAGTACTTACTTACGTAAGTATTGAGATAATTTTGAAAATTATGAAAATTTTACTTCTTTAAAAGCTTATAGAAATTACAGAAATTTGGTAGAAATTTAAACGTTAATTTCAATCCGGTCTTTACAAATTCGAAAGCACATGCACACAGAGAACGGCTGTCACTTAAGCGCATGCACGCACGATGCATGTTTGTGGGGTAGAATAACCGCGCACTGGTGACAAGTGGCCGAGAAAGAAAAATATGGATGGATTTCTCTCAATTCTCCTTTGAATTGGATGGTTGGCAGGTCGTCTTAGGCCGGTTAGTGCACCTGCAAGTTAAACAAACTAAAAGAAGAGAAAAATAAACCCAAATGAGGTATGAATTTGATACCTTTCCCCAGTGGAGTTGTCAATCTGTTGCGCCTCTTTCGTCACCTTGCTGAGAAAATAAGAGGTGCTTGCAAGCTCAGTTGGGTCTGCTGAGCAGGACAGCTGTAGAGAAAAGAGTTAAAGAAAGAAAAACAAAACTATAATTAAGAATTAATCTAATAAAAACTAAAATCATAAGAATAGGGACATAGAGATAACAAGAACAAAAAGACCCATGTCACCAATGTTTGAGGCTTGATATATTGATGAAAACAAAGCACCAAGAAGAAAGGGGACTGTTCGAGCCGCCCTTGTTTTTCACCTCGCTCAATTTTCAATTTTTGATACTTGAGATCTAAAGTTGCTTTTCTTCTCCTTCCGAAATCATAATACTCTGAAATTCAATCCCATGAATAGAAATGCTTTGTCACTTTCAAAAAAAAGGTCCATTTTTCGCAAGTATGTTTGTTCTTTTTGTTTTATTTCGGGGTCTCGCAAGTCGGACACTTTATTTCTTGAATTCACAAGTCCCGAGTCGCGAAAATGCGAACTCGGTTCTATTTTTTGTCCAAAGCATTAACTAGGATAAAACCTTTAACCCATGATTAAACGTCGTCGGGGTTTCGCGCCTCGGCATCTGGCAGACCTGAGTTTTTGTTCTTGCAGCCCCGATAGCCGAGAACACGATGACTTTGTGATAACCGTGGTCAGAGACTAGGGGTAAAAAATTAACCATGGTTAACAATTGGTTCTCGGCACATCGTCGCTCGGCACTTTCTTTCATCAAGTTAGGGTGTCCAAAACTCCGATTCACGAAGTTGCGACATACTTATAGCAAGATTAATTAGTTGCCTAATCTAAGATTTCTTTCTCTTAATTTGAGCCTTAATTATCACCACATCGCAATATCGCGACTCGGCATATCATTCTCCCAAAAGTTTGTCTTGAAATTCTCGAGTCGCAATATGAAGATTAGGTTAGTTATATAATTAAGAATGCTCCAAATCACGGTTATTATTAATTAAGGTAAAACCGACACTCGCAGCATCGCGAGTTAAATAGTCAAAGTGTGAAAAGGAAATTCACGATACAGCGAAAAACGAGAAAATTCTTTAAATCGTTAAGATTTGAAATTCTCGAAAAATGAAATTAAGCGAGATACGTCCCGCGCATTGAGGTTGGCACACTTCACGAGGGATTTACTTGCTCTCCATAACCCGATTGCCTGTCAAGCCACCGAACATTGATGACATTAATGAAGAATTAGGGTAAATCCTCGAATAAATAAGATCGGATTTATACAATAAATTTGGTTTTATTTGCGATTTCAAAGGTACAGGATTTTCAAATATATACGAGAGTTTCGTTCTATTTTAAACATTTCTCATAAACGCACAGAGCTCACCTTTCTCCGAGGGAACTCATTTCCGCATGTATACACAGGTCTATTGCAGAAGAGCGAAAAATCAAGCATCAGCCATGGCACCAAGAAGAGCAGCGAAAGCAAGTGTCGAGGTTGCAGCGCAGGGTCCAGACAACGTCTCAGATACTTCACCTCGGACTGGCGGCTCAGTACCCACCTGGTCGTTTATCTCAGACATCCTACAAACCGAGTTGGTTAACTACTCAGACTCCGATGACAATGAATTTGAAAAGGATGATCTGAACACTAAATATAAGATTATTGTTCAGTCTTGTATACACCTGGTTGCAACCAGACCACGGTTTCTCCCCTACTACGACATGATCCGATGGGCATTGGATCATGTAGACCTACCCACCAGGACCATAATAAACGATCAACGGAACACGGTCGAAACTTTCAGACCAGAGCATATCCGAGACATGTACAAGCTCCCAGCAACTTATGAATACACATATAATAATGAATTCATGGAGGAATTCAAAAAGAAGGAATGCACAGAATATGACAAAACTATGCCAGGCTTGATAAAGGATTGGGTTTCGTGCTCATCGACATTCAGAGCGAATGCAAGGGCATCTATTCGATTGCTTCACTGGAGCCACAATATATGTATGTGGCGATGATGATTTGTCGATTGTTCGGGAAGGAGGATACATCACATTTCTATGTTGCCTGGGTACCTCTTATATTCCGGGTAGCAGAAGGTTGCTCATTTAATTGGGCGAAGATACTCTCAGACAGTCTTTTCAACCATGTCACCGATTACCGAGAGCATAAAGAAAAGGGAAAACCATCCTCTTTTTTCATGTCTGCGTATATCATGGACGCGATATGCTCTATGACGCCATTCCCTCTGATGAGCTGGGCTTGGAGTCCAGCACAAGAAAAGCCGGTACACGAGTACCATGACAAACTGTGGGAAGGTAAAGCAGATAAATTTATTTATGAGGTTTTCAACTGGGTGATGGTGCCCCTGCACATCGTCATTTTTGGTCGTCCGCCACCTCGCATCTCGGATAGCATTGCTGCTAATCTGAGCGGTATCGCAAACTGGTACGTAGAAGCAGAGTTTTCTTACTTCAGAGTGTTCGGAGCTGCAGTTCCACCTCTTGTGCTACCACAGTTTATCCCCGACAAGCTGGCATGTCGCGAGATTGCTCGACAAACAATGATCGACGGCGTAAGCAAAGAGCTAAAAGCATCATCGAAGAGGGTATGGTCGTTTTTCCCCGTGCGGCTAAGCACTTATTCTTTATTAGATTTTGGACATGCTAAAGCTGAGGCTGCAACCTTAGAAGGCTTGAGTTTGGCCTATATTGAGTATAAAAAGCATGATCCTAAGAAAATTGTAAGCACCCATTTGTCAAATTGTGGGTTGAAGAAATTTGAACACGAGTGTTCACCCCCAGATGATATTTTCCGAGGGGCAAGGTCCTATGGGGAAGTGCTAGTTCGGATCAGATCTCTGGCACCCGAAGACAGAGATTCTGTTTTAAAATTTCAGGAGCATAGGAAAGGGTGTCTCCCCGTGGTGTTAGGAGGTTTGGGACTTTCCAAGGATAAAGAGAAGGAGGCTGAAAGCTCTGAGGGCCAAACTTCTAACACCGAAAAATGTCAGGAACGACAACAGGAAAAGAATCCCGAACAGGAGAAGAGTCCTGAGCAGTAGGAGAAGAATCCCGAACAAGACAAGAGTCCTGAGCAGCAAAAGAGTCTCGAGCAGGAAAAGAATCCCGAAACAGAAGAAGGGACTACTGACCCACCCAAGGAACATAGCCCAGAGGTGGAAGTAAAAAACACATACCCGCCAGAGACCCAGAAACCGGAGACAGAGACGAAGGCCTCCGATCCTCTGAAAGAGCAGGACTCACCCATCACACCAGGAAAGGCGGCGAAGCATATCGGACAACCCATCACCTCTGTCACACCCTTGCAGTCGGCACATGGAGACGTTAGAGAGGGATGGATATTTGGCGAAGAGCTGAGGCCTATAGGGGCAGAGGAACTCCCCCCTAATGAGTTATTTTTTGATAGAAAGAGAAAAGTTGTAGTAAAGTAGGAATTTTATCAAGAGGGAGAGTCCACTGTTAAAAAATTCAAAGTAATGACAGATGGGAAAAACAAGAAAAATGATGAATTCGCCACAGAGATAGCAGGGATGCTGGGAGCGTATGCATCAGTGAACCAATTCTCGGTTGTGATGTTGAAAAGTCAGCTCAAGAGAAAAAATCGACTGATCAAGACTCTTGAAGCCCGAGTAGCTTCGGCTGCGGAAGATGCTAAGAGTCAAGCGAGTGGAGAAATAGAGCTGGCCCAATTGGCCGATAAGAAAGAAATCGAAGTCCTCAAAACCAAGCTGGAACAAGCAAACTCAGTGATTCAAGAGGGTCGAGTGCAGTCGGGCCAGTAGAGGGATACGATCACACAGTTACAGGCTCAGTTAGAGGTCGCAGAAAGCAAGGTGATCGACATCGAAATTGTTAAATCCCGAGCAATCGACATTCGGAGCAGGATCTCTTCTGCTCAACAGAGTCTACTAAACAAAGTAGGGGAGTTTCGAGAAGATTGTCTGTTTATGCACGAGATTTCTGAGAATCTGATGGTCAAGGAAAGAAACACAGAAGCTGCTCGGATCGCCTTCCAAGAATCAGTGATAGCCACCAACAACAGATTTTCAGCAGGGGCCCCCGGACTCACCATTGCCGAACAAACTAGGGGTAATATTTTTTTCAAAAACTGGGAACATGATATTACTTTAAGCAAGGAGCAGGCTCAAAAAGTGACGAACTCGCTAGAAGAAACTTTCAAAGCCATGAATGGTGAGCTGTTGGGGATGGAGAGTGGAGGTGACACAGAGACGCTAATGCAGATGAATATAGAGCGGATCTCCCTCGACATGAAGGAGAAAAATGAGAGAAATTTGGCAGAGATCTCTAAGATGGACAGGGTAGACATAGCTCAAATTGATGGATATCTGATTCAACCCAGCGCACAACTCAACGCCCTTGATATGGTTGATGCACATATGGGGAATAAACTTCCACAATTATCCCGAGAGTGCTATTTTGCCGAAGCCATTTGTCAAGCAGAGCCGTCACAGCTTATATCCCAATTCATGGACAGATGTAGGATATGCACTGAGTCTATGCAAAGACAAACACCTGGCCCTTTTTGAAAACAAGGTAGAAGAGATGGAGTGTTTTCGCCCCTCACAGCTGCCAACCGGAGCTTTCACAACTTGTATCCAGTTTATGGACGAATGTATAATATGCACTAAGTCACGTAAAGGCAGGCAGCTCGCACTTTTTTGAAAATAGGGGTAGGGAAGGGCAAATTTGTATAAATAGATCACCAAAAGAAGAACCAAAGGCTGGACTTTTTGGTAATGAATGTAATAGATATCTTGCATTTGAGAAGTTAATACAAGCAATCTAAAGATTCCCGATTCCGTCACGACTGTGTTGCAAGTTTGTTTCGTTATGTTCTTTGTTTCTTTTCATTTTTCTCTACATAATTGATGTGTATCACTATAATTTAGTACGACCACTACTATAGTGAAGGGATATTATTTTCTGTAATTGTTTCTTGTCTTTCCTCTGCACCAGCTATCAGCAGGTGTAAGACCAATTCGCATTTACAGAATTTTATATTTATTTACACTATGTCAATTATTTCTATGTCAATTTCTTCTTCTGTGTATGTGTGAGTTTTCTAATGATAGGAACCTTACGTTACCCACAGCTAAATGTTTTTTCTCTCATTCCACATCTTTACTAAAAAATAATACAGTTACGGGAAAGGGCCTTCAGTTTGCATTCCTATTTTGTTCTTCATGCAAAAATTTCTCTTATTTTGACTAAATTGAAACAGCGTTGAAATCTCACGTTAAATCATTTCCATAATGGTATTGTTCCTCAATGACTGTCCCCGCAGCAACTCAACTGAATATTCAACCCGGGCTATCTAATCAAATATATATCTCTTTAAATCTTTTTGACATAATTCTTAAAACTGCGAACAACCGGGAGGAATTGGAATGTTCATGGGCAGCCATTGAACAAGATATTACTACCCAGGAACAGTTGGAAGCTATACAGGGAGAACGTAGAAACCTTCATTAGTTTCCTACACCGAAGGTTAACGTGTTCTTTGTATAAATTTTTAACATACTTTCGGATGCCTTGACACTGTACTTTAAGCCTTAAGTACAGACTCAGGAACAACATCTTTCTGGCGCCGTTGTCGGGGAACGAAGTTACGAAATATTTTCCCTGGGAAAACGACAAACTATTTCGTTGATAGTGTTACTCTTTGATAGTGAACATAGAGTGCACACCATTTTAAGGCTTTTTTAAATCTTTCACTTGGCGACTCCACTGAAACACAAACTGGCGTCTGGTAGAAGGCATACTAGATAGAACCCGGATGGCAGGCCGATTATGCCTGTTAATGATCCTGAAAAAATTTTAAAAGCGAGAGGCTCATCTAAGGTAACCGCTACCATTCATAAGCCCAAAAATCCACTTTTGAAGACTAAATGCCCTTCAGAAACTCCTACTTCCTGCAGCCCTCTGTCTGATACCAGAGATCCGAAAACAGACTATTCTGAATTTAGGAGTGAGATCCATCAATCTTTCCCATCTGTAAATAAGGGAAAAGGTCCTTTAGAAACATCATTGTCATTTGATATACCAGCCTTCCTTCAACAGAACTTCCTTGTCTCACCTGATTCAAAACAGTGTGTTACACCCTCATTCCCTACTCCCAAGTCGATGGCAGGCGTCGTAGGAGGAGGAGGTAATGTCCCTCCACCCAGAGTATTTGCAAAAGTAGAAGTAAGGTACGCTCCCCTCATTTTACCCGCTCACCCCTATGATTTACCTGACAATTACATTAAAAATCTCCCTAAGTTCACTGGGGAGGGAGATATAACCGCAGTCGAGCATATAAACTTTTTTGACCAGTTCGCAGACATCTGTGGTATTGAACACGAGGATGTTTATTCAAGGCTTCTTGTATAGACCTTTGAAGGACAGGTCCGAACTTGGTTTAGGAATCTTCCTGCAGCTTCTATTCATACATATGATGCATTAGAAGATGCTTTCATCACACAGTGGGGTGAGCGGAAAGATCACTTATATTACCTTACTGAGTTTGGGTCTCTAAAGAAAAAGAACTTGGAAACAGTTATGGAATTTATTCTAAGATTTAACAAACTGTATAATAAAATTCCAGCCGCTGTTAAACCTTCTGAACCATCAGCCAAAGTAACCTTTGCAGGAGCTTTCGAACCTGATTTTGCCCTACTTTTGCGAGAAAGAAGAGGAGACACCCTGAATAGAATGCAAGACGATGTTGTCGAAATAGAATCTAATATGATGGCTTCAGGTAAGTTGAAGGC
>ML777537.1:97788-135438 GCA_009831015.1 Picea engelmannii | reverse complement strand
TTCTCTGCACCAGCTATCAGCAGGTGTAAGACCAATTCGCATTTACAGAATTTTATATTTATTTACACTATGTCAATTATTTCTATGTCAATTTCTTCTTCTGTGTATGTGTGAGTTTTCTACTGATAGGAACCTTACGTTACCTACAGCTAAATGTTTTTTCTCTCATTCCACATCTTTACTAAAAAATAATACAGTTACGGGAAAGGGCCTTCAGTTTGCATTCCTATTTTGTTCTTCATGCAAAAATTTCTCTTATTTCGACTGAATTGAAACAACGTTGAAATATCACGTTAAATCATTTCCATACTGGTACTGTTCCTCAATGACTGTCCCCGCAGCAACTCAACCGAATATTCAACCCGGGCTATCTAATCAAATATATATCGCTTTAAATCTTTTTGACATAATTCTTAAAATTGCGAACAATCGGGAGGAATTGGAACATTCATGGGCAGCCATTGAACAAGATATTACTACCCAGGAACAGTTGGAAGCTAGATAGCGAGAACGTAGAAACCTTCATTAGTTTCCTACACCAAAGGTTAACGTGTTCTTTGTATAAATCTTTAACATACTTTCGGATGCCTTGACACTGTACTTTAATCCTTAAGTACAGACTCAGGAACAACAGGGACTATGAGTCCCTTCTTCCTCCAAGGGAAGGCTCTTGGACCCTCACTAGTAGCTCTTCTTACAACAAATAAAATGAAAATGGTGATGAAAGAACTCTTTGCAAATCCACTCAATGGTGAGATGGATTTCTCAATGAAATGGTGCCAATGTGTTCTTGTCAAGGATGGAGTCCTTAAAACAATATAGGCAGCATAACATTACTTTGAATTCCTTGAGAAAATGAGGTGCATTCATGGTTTTTTATAGCAGTGCATTGGGTTATTGTGTAACTGCTTTGTAGTGTGAAAAGAGGCCATTTAGGGAATTATTAGGTCTTTGACCAGCCCACCATTTGGATCCAGCCCAGATTTGGAGGTCAAATCGGCTTGGGAGCTGAACCATAAGTGGTTGGGAGGCCGACCACATTCATAAATGCGTCGTTTAAAAGGTGCACGCTTTTTGCGCTAACAGTCGCGCATCATGCGCATATGCGCGCTTTCTACGTTCCTGTTCCGCGCATGTGTGCGCGCGCCCAATGTCTGCAAAGCGCTCTTCAACTTTTCACTACTTTGTATAGTTTTTTCCCTTTTTTGAATGTTGTGAGATTAACTCAGGGCCATGAATGACTTCGTTACTTTTTGACGATGTTGAGTTCTTGTAACCATGTGCGGACGAAATTTCAGTGATAACACTTGGCCTGAGACAGTTTGATTTCTGATGCATCCTGACTGATCTCGAGACCAAGGAAGGAATGTAATGGACCCATGTCTGTCATCAAGAACCTGTCATGCAGAATCCTAGTGAATGTAGAAATCATTGAATTCGATCAACCAGTGATCCGAAAATCATCAACATATAGAACTCAGGTGTCCTGAGCATGTAAACATTTGGGTTTGAATTAAAACATACAAAGTTTTGTGACAGTAGGTAGGAGTCCATCTTGGCATACCATGCCCTAGGGTCCTACTTGAGGCCATAAAGAGACTTCTTCAGTCGACAGACCAAAAATGAATCATGCATGAAGCCTTGGGGTTGTTCCATGTAGTTCTCCTCAGAGATATCTCCATGAAGAAATGAATTCTTCATGTCCATCTGATGGAATTTCCATCCCTTGGTTTCTGCAATGGAAATTTCCAAATGTATGAAATCCATCTTCACTACTGGAGCGAAGTTCTCATCATAGTCACTGTCGTGCACCTACTAAAATCCTTTGGAAACTAGCCTGTATTTGTATCTACTAACCTATCCATCCACTATTCTCTTGGTCCTATAGACCCATATGCACTTGACAAGTTTCCTTCCTATAGAAAGGGGAACCAGATCCCAATTCTAGTTCTATAGGAGGGAGTTGTACTCCTCCTACATGGCGGATTCCCAGAAGGGATTCCCGACAACCTTGCCATAAGACTTTGGATATGAAGATTGAACCAAGAAAATATTCTTAGGTGGCATCAGTTTAGTGGCAGTGAGTGAAAGAGGAGGCTCCTCAAAATCAGATCGAGTCCTCCTAGTATCAGTTGGATATCCAACAAGATCCCCTGCATCCTTAAGAGTAGTCTTGGCCCACTTGGGCCTTGGCTTTGGCACTGCATCTAAATCTGCATGCACTGACTCTGCATATGACTATACTAACTTTGTATCTGAATCATATGAATCATTTGAATCATAACTCTCATATGAATAAGATTCGGCATGTGCATGCTCATCATCTGTAACAGGTGGAAGAACAAAAGTATATGCATGTAGTTGTTGAGATACATGTGAGATACTTTCCTCAAATTGGACACTACACTCAATGATGAGCCAGTCCGAGGAGAGATCAATGAGTCTCTATCCCTTCACAGCGTCGAGGTATCCAACAAAGATACGCTATGTACTATGTGGATCAAGTTCCTTCCTCTTCTCAGAGGGAATCTTGGCCCATGCACGAGAACCGAATATATGGAAGTGGGTCACTTCTAGTTTGAGGCCACTCCAAGCCTCGTAGGGGATCTTATCCTTGACATATCTATGGGGAGATTTTTTTTAAATGTAGGTTATAGAATTAAGTGTTTTATCCCATAATCTTTGTGGAAGTGACTTTGCATGCAGCATGCACGATGTCGTCTCTTTCAAGGATCTATTTTTCTGCTCAGCCACTTTGTTTTGTTCAGAGTATAAGTAACTATGCGCTGCAACTGAATCTCAGCCTCAAGAAAAAGATTGTGTATCGCATGGTTGAAATACTCCCCCCCATTATCTGTTCGGAGGACTTTAATATTATTTTCTGACTGTGTCTCAACAAGGGCTTTGAAATCTTTGAGGTATTGAAAGACCTCTCATTTTTGCCTGATAAATAAAGTCCATGTGAAGCATGAGAAATCATCAACAAAAATGAGCAAATATATTTCTTTACTAATTGATGGATGTAGAAAAGGGCCCATGAGGTCACTGTGGATCATATCCAAAGGAAAGGAAGCCTTTTGAGTCTTTCCTTTGTCGAATTTCTCTTGGGGGTGTTTTCCAGGAACACATCCCTCACAAATTCCTTTGGAGAAGTGGATGTCAAATATACCTTCAACCATTCCTTACTTGCTAAGTGGTTGCATATATATATAATTTAAATGCTCTAACCTTTCATCCCATACCATACTTCTTTCCTCGGCATGGGTAAGCAGTAATGCAGAATCTGGTTCAATAAATTCAGAAAAAGTGTAGAGTCTGGATTGATGATTTACATCACCAGTAGAAACCTTGGAATTGGTTTGCATGTCATAGATATCCACAACATCACGTGTGAATATTACTCTCTTCCCAGTGCCGAATGTTTTTATCTGATATACTGAGAGAAGATTGACGAAGATTCTGGGAACGTGTAGCACATTCTCAAAGCTTTCGTTTGTGAGTTCAATTCTCCCTTTTCCAGTGACCTCAAATGGAGAGTTGTCCCCCATCACAATAGGATGACCTTTTCATGAATTCAATGAAGAGTAGACTTATTTTGTGGCATCCATGTGGTGTAATGCACCTGAATATACAATCCAATCATTGGGAGAGGAGTTGATGGCAATCAAAGAATGGCTAGAATCACTTTTCTTAGGATTTTGATCTTTTGGCTTCTTCTTCTTGCCACCCTCAAAGATGCGATCTCCAAGGTTTTTTTGTTCAAGTATTTGAGCCATTTGATCTATCTCTTTCTGCATACATGTGGATTCTAAATGGAATCAATTATGGAAGTAAGTGCATTTATCCCCTTTTCTTCCCTTTCCACCTTTGGATCCAGAGGAATCATTGAAGGGTTTTGCTTATTCTTCCTTCTTTGGATTTGCATGTGCCTTCCTTTTGTATTGGTTTTTATATTTATGATTTTGGTGGCTGCTACCATCTTGCACAGCAAGTGCATGCACATTTGGGCCTTTGTTTTTTCCCATGTTGATGAGTTTGTTCTTCTCTTGCGTCAGAGACTCAATAAACACCTCAAGAGAGGGAATTTTCCAGGTGGCTCCAGAGGCGAGCCTAACTTAATGAAATGTGGATACAAACATCGATTATTCCAGACCAAGTTTGGAAAGAATGTTAATAACCATTTTTTTCTCCTCCTTAGATTTATTAACCCTACAAGCCTTGAGTTGCGACAACAAATCCTTAGATTTGGTAAATAAATCTTGGAGATTGTCAAAGTTTTTTGGATCCAAAGTGAGCAATTCCACCTCGAGTATATTTCCCCTCATCTCATCTTATTTTCAAAAAATTCCTTCCATGGTGGTCCAAACTCCATTGGGGGTTTTACAGGAGGATATGTGAAAGAGGATCTCAGGAGAAATGAGACTGCAAATAGTTCCAAATGTTTTATCCGTATGATTCAGATACCTGTATTTTTCTATGGTTGATGTGGGTTCGGTCTATGTTTTCATGATTAATTTGTATAATCCTCTGCTTCGAATATGCATTATCATCTTGTCCTTCCATGCAAATAAATTGTATTGTGTAAGAATGAATTCTTTTAGAAATTCCATTTTTCCTGTTGTGTTCAATATTCGGTACCTGCAAAAAGAATTTGGCATGTCTTTTTCTTAGCAATATGTCGGCTCTGATACCATGTAAATGTGGATGAACCTTCACAGATAATATATAGATAACAATAATACATACACAGTTTGTAGACAAAAGAGAAAAGATGGAAACGAGAGAGTGGGAATCAAATAATTTTCATTAACCAAATGAATGAATGATAATTTACACATGTTATAATCTATATAACTCAACTAATGCGCACTGGAGGAGAAGCCAATGTGCCATGTTATTGCATAATTTGTACTTTCCCAAAATCCCAAGGCAAGTGGATACAAAATTGGCATAACTGTGAATGACCTATCATTGTCACCTTAATAGGAAATCCCTTTCTATTTAGGAGTATGTTGCAGTACCTCAGGGGAGATGTCCCCAGTGACCTAGGGGTTTGAGAAAGGCTAAGGAAAATGACACAAGGAAATCCTTCCCCTCTCACAGATCACTCAAGATAAAAAATTCTTTAAATCTTATTGAAGATGCAGCAAATAAATAATATTGTGTACATGCCCAAAACAAGACAAGGAAAAAAGGGGAACTTTTTGTTAATGTTTAAGCCATTATTATAGTTCTTTGCATTTCAATAGATAGCAATAGGATAAGATAGAATCACTGAGAAGTACACAATCACAAGAGACACATAATTTATCCTGGGAAACCCTCATGGGGCAGAAAACCCAACAAAACTTCCTTAATATAGATAGCCAATACAATGCCAAGAGATAACTCAAACAAGTACATAAATTCCTCTCCCAAAGATGCGCCTCTCTCTCTCTCTCTCTCTCTCTCTCTCTCTCTCTCTCTCTTCTCCAACTGCAGCTCTGAAACTTATCTCTCAATGAACAAGTGAGTGTGTGTCTAAGTGAAGTGCTAGCCTCCTTATTTATACAAGTCTAGCACGTGTGGAAGTGTCTTTTCATTGGTAGGGCCGACTTCTTCTTTTGGGTGGTTATAACCACCTTTATTATATTTCGGGGTTTCTTTAATATATTCTGGGGCCGACTTCTCTTTCTGTCTATTACAATTACATTATGACCAATCCACAAAAGGTTTTTTTGGTCCTTTGCGGTAGTCGACATGATCAATCCACAATGAGGATTGATCCAATCAATAATATATCAAATAATAATTAGAATACACTTTGCAGTTACATTATTTCAACACTCCCCCTTGACAAGAAGGGTATTCTTCAACAACAGTAGAAGAGAGAGAGGCCTTTATCATCAACAGTATCAGGAGGACAACATCATCAATATCATCTTGGAACACTGACTGGCGTATCTATAAATCATCATAAATTTTCTTCATCGGCAGCATCATCATTCTCAAAGGAATGCAATCATCATCTGCATCAATATGAATTAGTATAAAAATAATACATCATCATCATCACAGCACGAGGTTGGTTCATCATAATATAGGACTGGCTTTACGTAACAGTTGTTAAGCTGGAAGCTCAATACTCATCTTGCTTTACATCACAGCAATCAAGCTAGAAGCAAGATACTCGTCTTGCTTTACATCACAACAATCAAGATGGAAGAAAGATACTAGACTGGCTTTACGTCACAACTATCAAGCTGGAAGCACAGTACTAGTCTCATCTCATCATCTTTCTTTACATCACAACAATCAAGATGGAAGCAAGATACTAGACTGGCTTTATGTCACAACTATCAAGCTAGAAGCACAATACTAGTCGCATCTCATCATCTTGCTTTACATCACAACAATCAAGCTGGAAGAAAGATACTAAATTGGCTTTACATCACAGCTATCAAGCTGGAACCATAGTATTAGTCTCATCTAATTGTCTTTCTTTACGTCACATCAATCAATATAGAAGAAAGATACTAGATTGGCTTTATGTCACATATATCAAGTTGGAAGCACAATACTAGTCTCATCTCATCATATTGTTTTACGTCACAACACTCAAGCTGGAAGCAAGATACTAGACTGGCTTTACATCACAGCCATCAAGCTGGAAGAACAATACTAGTCATATCACAATAGCTACTCCCCCTTTCGAGGAAGGTCCTTTCAGACTATACCAAGCTTATCTCAAAAGTGCTCAAACTTTACACGAGATAGAGGCTTGGTCAACACATCAACAACCTGTTCATTCGTGCTAATGCACTGAAGCTTTAAGGCTCCTCTCTGCACCATGTCATGGATGTAATGATAACGAATATCTATGTGCTTCAACCTATCATGGAATACAATATTGTGTGTCATCTTTATGCAGCTCTGGTTGTCACATAGGATCGTGGTTTCTTCCATATCTATGTCAAATAGATCGGTCAACAACTTTTGAATCCATATAGCTTCGCAGCTGGAAGAACACACAGCAATGTATTCTGCTTTCACTGTGCTGAGAGTAATGTTGGATTTCTTCCTACTCTACCACGAGATCATGGATGATCCCAAACTGAAAGAACATCCTGAAGTGATTTATCTGTCAGAAACACTTCCTACCCAATCTGAATAAGTGTACCCACTCAATGTGAAATCATGATCTCCATCATAATTGAGACCACAATCTAATGTACCCTTAAGGTACTCTTGATGGGGCTTAAATCCCCTGATTCAACAACAGGAACCAAACCCCCCATCGAGGCCCAATTAGACTCTGCATCATTTGGAGTGGAATGGTTCTCCAGATCTTACAATCTGGCCAAATTATCGATGAGCTTTTGTGTTTTCTGGCAAATGTTCTTCCTTCGGTTAAGACAGTTTTTTCAGTAATTTCTCTTAGGTGGGGAAGGTACAAGAGATGAAAGCTAGTATAAACCAACTTTACTAAGATAGGACAAGAGTTTTAACTATTGGGAAGGGGTCGAGCTTGGGATAACCCACTACTAGAACATGCAAACAATGATCCTATTCCAAAGGGGCTTAGTGATAATACTTTAACCGAAAGAGCATCCAACTGTTGTCTGAGAAAGCTACTTAACGGAAAGAAAACGCATATATGATGAAGATCAGGGTAAGAAAAATAATTCATCTACCGAGACATTCATCACATAGCTGAGGTAAACTACTTAGCACAGAGAAAGAAATACAACTGTAATCAATGTCACAGTAAGAAAAATAATTCATCTACCAATACATTCATCGCATAGAAGCACAATGAGTTACTTTCATCATTTAAAGCAAGGAACATTAAAACATTGCACCAGATAACTTGACAACAAAATTAATTGCTCTTACTCATTTACTACAACATTCATGGAACAGGAAAGGAATTAATTCTTCCCCAACTCCAATCACATACATCTAATGAAAATAGTTTGTCTTTGGTCCAGAAGGAATTCTAAATTCATAGCAGCTTCAAAATAATTCTTAACAGCCAGAAATAAAATAGTTCTTACAACAAACCATCGACCATTATTAATTGGTCGAGGCCTTTATTTATAATCTCAAGCTTAACCGAAGTTTAACGGAAAAGTACAGTTTGAACCAAACAAAATTTTCCACATGGCATTATCTCATAACAATTTCTTGATTAGTCTATCCGAGATATTTCTTTCAAAGGATGACTCATTTCATATTCACACCAATTGATGAACAGTTCTTCACAAGTCTGGGCCCACGGGAATTTTTGATGTTCCATTAGGACCACATATATCCCTCTGATGCCCGTTGCATGTGCTCGGTACTTTACCAAGGTGGAATTTAGTTGTTGCAACATGGTTTTAGCTCTGATTGGGTGTTCTGTGAATTGTTGCACCTGTCTTGGCATTGCATCGGCTACCTTTGCGCACTCTTCGGTCCATAGGGAGCCTTGTTCGACATACACCTTGAGCACATATCTTATGTCGATAAACTCACTGGGGGTGCCAAACTCGGGGAGATTGATATCCTTCATTACTTTATTAATTTTATCCCATTTCTTCTGGCACTTGGCATATTGTTCTTGGATCTCTCGATGTGGATCCAAGGACATCTTATTCCAGTATTATGCGGATCTCTTCCTGTGATCAAGGCTAATCTTGCCTATCAGCTGACTTCCATGTTCTTCCTTTTCTCGACCTTGATGGACTACCTCAATGTACTCGAGTATTTCCACCACTTGCAGCGCGAGGGCCATGAGAGTGTCCTCCTGGAATTCAATTATATTTTCGGTTAACAGGTTTCTTTCTTTCTTGTACTCGTTGTAAATTCCTGAAAACTCACTCTTCAAATATGCCACAGTCTGTGTGGTGCCTTTGTAATACTCAGCAAGATGGCGCAAATGTTCCAGTTCCTTCAGAGTATCAGCTAGTTCTCTTTCATCCCTCATGGCCCTATCTTGGGAAGCATCAGAGAGGGCTCTTCCCATGCCTATCAATTTAGACATGCGAGCACTTTCTATGTTGATCAATTTTTCCTCCATGGTAACCAAAATGGAATGGTCCATAGTAATCTTTCTCTTCTAAGAAATCCTTTGCATGATGGCCTTCCTCTTTTGATCATAGGAGATTGCATAGATGTCTACTACCTCGTCTACCAGCTCTGGTATCTGTTGGTCACCCCATGTGAGCGTGTTTCCCAGAATGTCGGTGGTATATATTTGTTCAAGATCAGAATCTTGAACCTCCTTATTTTTCTCTGAAGGCATAGCCTTCTCCCATTGTTTATCGAGGACCTGAGTATCAAGTGGAATAGGTGTGTCAGGAGGGAGCTCAATACTTGCTTGTATACTAGCCGTGGCATCGCCGACGTCCTTCTGCGGGAACCTTTCTTCTGACTCGTCCAATTCTGCCTTGTCCTTGGGACTACCTACTCGGGTCTCTGGCGCATCGGGAATTTTTGTGTCTAGGCCGCTTTTGGCTCCTTTTCCTTCTCGTGTGTCCTCTTGAATTTGAGCATTGGGAACAAGAGGTGTTTTTTCCTTGGCTCCCTTTTCTTCTTCTACATGCACAGAGGTTTTCTAAGGTGCCTCCAGACTCTCATCATCACTGTATATATTTATGAACTCAGTGAGAGGGTTAGGCACACTTGTTTTGACTGGCACCTATCCTGGCCCTGATTGAATCATTGCGACTGTCGATGAATCGGCTGGTGAAAGTGTAGATTCAGGGTCATCTGACCCGTTGACGTTACCGGGGTCTGTGATCTCGGAGCCGCCTACCCCTGCTGGGCTCTCTTCTGGGTTACAGGTCGAAACACTTGATAAGAGGGTCGGATCATTCGACGCCAAATCCATCATTTGCTGAGCATGTTTGATCAAGAGCGTTCATCTTTCTAGCGCACTCATATTTTCGAGAAAAATCCATTTCTGTACAGGGGCTTCTTGGGGAGCTTCCATTGTTTCAGCCGATTAGAGTATTACCCTTTCTTCCCTAGCCCTGATAATTTCTTGTGCTACTTGCTCCAAGGACATCGATTTATCTTCCCAACTCATGGCCTTGAAATTCGTTACTCTGGGGTCGGCCTTTCTTCCCACCACCTCATCCCAGTCTTGAGCATTTTCAGTGAAAATTTCATCCTCAAACCGGTCATGGGCATAAGGCTAATAGGACGATACTTGTGATGCATGTTTCGAGACCAAACCCTTGGGGTCGTGCTTGCAAAATCCTCCTGTTTGGAACCAAAATTACAATTGACTTAATCCCTCTTTCTTTTCCTACGCAGTGTCTTTAACCTGGTAGAAGCCGATATGAAACCCATAGGGGATGAATGCTCTCTTCTTATCCTTCACCAAAGTGGCGTTGTAGCCCTGCAAGATAGTTTGATAATATATTTCCCCTAGTACTAGTCGGTCGGGGACATATATAGGTAGAAAATTTGGTGCTCCAATGGCACCGAAAACCCTAATGTAGGTTTTTCTCTCATCCAGGTACCAATGACCAACTTTCGATATAACTTTTTGGCCTCATCAGAGAGCCTTGGGCAGTCTTTATTGAATAGTAAAAAATGAATAGCTATGATAAATTAATCACAAATAAGAGAGTTTTATACCTGTTCTCCCACAAAATGTCGAAGTAGACATGGACCAGGGGCTCAGAAGTGCGCCAGCTCAGGTTCATCCTGGCGAAGGCGTTTCTTTCACAGACAATGTCCAATAGATAAGATGCCATGTAGAAGGCAGTAGTTTCTCCTTCCTTTGGCTGCTGAGCCTGTAGAATGTAGGTGCTAAGATATTTGGAGATGATAGCCCCCCAGTTGAAGGTTGTTCCGGAGATGGAAACAATATAAGCCAAAGGCATCCATGCCTCCAAAAATCTGGAACAATATTTCTCTCCATGCAACCGGAAAAGGAGAGCCATTATATAGATATAAGGTTGTCTGAGGTTGGTTGTCGCGTACCAACCGGAGTTTCATTTGGTGAATTTTTTGTCCTCTCTCCACCAAGACGCCATGATTTTGCTGGTGTTGTGCTTCTGGTAAAACTTCACAACATAATCTGTGTCAAACATTCATCCGGGTCCCTGAGCTTGTAATAATTTTGGGCTTCTAGTGGGAGGAAAAACCCCGCGATTTGACCATTATCATCATTGATTACACACTTTTGTGCATCAGTGTGATCAATGAGCCATTTCTAAAGTTCAATGAAAGGGAAAATCGGAGTCCTTCTCGCCACCATGTGTAGGTAAGCCTTGTGGATGTTGACGGAGACCTCATCGTCCAACTTCCTTGTGTCAGGATCGCTATGTGGGGCATATTCTGGGAATTCTTCATGCTTGATTTTCTTGAAGAGGTCTTCCCAGTGAGGGAACATTGTCTTGGTCCCAATGTTCTCCTATGTGTCCCCAAAGGCCGGGGGCTGAGTAAAGGATTCTTTGGTGATCGTCTTGATGATGGGCACCAGCTTGGAAGTGAATCCTAATTTCCTTGCAATGGTCGGGGAGGAGCCCTCTCCTGCTTATGATTCTTGTAGCTTTGGGGCTCTAAGAGATTTCCTAGTGGTAGGTTTCTTCAGAGGCATCGTTTCTGCAACCGAAATCGTTCAATTAGGGATGGCATACAGAGTAATATTAGATCCTAATTTATATGTGAGGTGGAAACAACAAAACCAGATTGGTACATACCTGTATGCTTGCTAAAATCTGTTGTTTAATACTCACTGTACCATGGACGCCTTGTCCAGTTCATTCGTCTCGCTCCTCTAGATGTTCCAGACTTCTTTGCACGCAGAATGATCTAGCTTATAATAATTCAGGATAATATAACGAGAGAGAACTTACCAATCGCATCAAGCCGTTAATGCAAGTAATGGGACGAAATTCAAAACTACTTACCGCCTATTTTCTGTAATCATTTTTATGTAGGTTGACGGCGGAGGCATGGAGGGAGGTGCATTGTATATATAGGATAAAATGATCACTTTTCTTTGTGCATGAATTAGAAACTAATGCGTGATCTTGGAATTAATCAATCGATTAAATGCATCGTATCTAGCGTATCTTAGAGCTAAAGCATCCCATCGTGTCATTTTTGGAATGGGGAAGCCGAAGATCGGTGCATAGCTACGGGATTTTCGTTGATACCCTTTTTTTGTTTTACAAAAAGAAAAAAACCGTTGACACCGAAAAGTTTCAAGAGTTGGTGGCCTGGAAAATGTTTTATGCTCCTTACGGGTTTAGCTACTTACATTTTGCCGATGCTGAAATGATTTTACGGGATTGGCCATCGGCGATTCCTTTCTTTCCCCGCAAACGACTACTTCCTTTTGCATTTCGCCAATGCCAAATGAAATAGATCATCGACAACTTTCTTGTGCAATGCTTATCTCGAAAGAATAACTTCCCTTTTACTGACATCGACTAAAATCGGCGATCGGCGTCCTTAGTTTTCAAGGACGATTTTCTTTCATCTCTGATTCTTCTGGGTGTCAAATTTTGGATGCGTCGGGTAAAACGATCTAGTGGTTGATTCTTTAATCAAATGTGTTGTTGGGAAAAATACCCTACGGACTAGCAAACTAGGGTCAGACTTGCATGCAGATTTTGACTGTAAAGAAATTACTTTTTAACCTACAACCCAAAACTTAAACCCCTCTTTCATAGTACATGCATGGAGAATGACTACTAACCTTGTATCTGGCATTCGATGTAGATCCTTTGTTGCGCTTTGACCACTTTCTTGCGCTGCTCCTTCCAAAGATGACCTGCAATCAAGACAAACAACTATGCATGCACGCTACTTCTCTACTCGAGGGTTAGAAATTAAGGAAAAAATAACCAAACCATAGATAACTCATGAATTGGGACGGGAAAAGTATTCTTTTATTATTTGAAAAATGAATCAACTTACAATCAAAGTCGAGACCGGCCACCACTCCTTGATCCTGATCCTGGGCTCCTCTTCTTCTGTCCTCCAACTGCTTTGCGTTAAATATCCTTTGGCATGAGGAAAGGCTAAAGGGTTGGGACAATCGATTGCGTAAATGGGTAGAGTTTCTTCGTTGTATTTTTTCCTCCTCCAAATGGTACCCCTACCCCTTCTTTTATAGGCTAGAAGGAGCTAGGGTTTTGGACGAACCCTCGGCCATGCATGGCCGGGAGTTTCAGTTAACTAACCCATAGTTTTTTGTTCGATCGACAACTTTCCTCTTTTCGTGCTTTGTTAGGTACACGCGGGCTGTAGTGAGCCAGCCAGCGTGCACATGCGTGCAGTAATGGGTTAGGGTGCGTGGGCCTTGACACAAGAGGATTTTCAAAGAGTTGTTCAGCAGATGTTTTGGCAATGAAGGGATATGAGTTGGCCTGATGCCAGGTAAGCATGTGTGGTGCAATTTAGGGTTATAACAAATGCCCCCTAATGTGTGAGGTCAGAAGAGCATCTGATGGCCGAAATATATTACCAATCTTTACTGATGTGTTGAATGAGTGAGCCCAAGGATCAGAAACTAGGAGGTGCCATCTGCGAAATAACAAATGTCTCACTGAGGTAGGCATACCCATGCTCAGGATAAAATAGAACCATGGCTACCAATCAAATACACTGTAGATCCATTTCAAATAACTATAAAGAGTATCCGTGAATAATACACAGCGGAGCTACATCTCGAAATCAGAAATATATACATATAGAGTACCCATCTTCCAGAAGATGATTTGGCCTGATGGTTGTACTTCAGAGCCCGAGCAACAACTTCAAAATCTTCTAAAACTTGGGTAAGAGTGTAATATGAGTGTATGACTGCACTACCTAGAGGTATTTGATGGCTCGTCGGTTATGGACTTGATAATCTTGATGATCGGACTGAAGGCTTCAGTGATTTCAAACAAGGACTTGATTGGACGTTCAGGATGGCCGGGTATGTGGACAAGAGACACATTGCAGAGGGGCCGACTCAGGCTTATTGACAAACTTCCCTTGGACAACAGCACGACAAGTGATAAGACTCAGGCAGCATACATGTTAATCATAAGTCTACGAAGCAGGAGGCAATGCAAACTCTCCATATGTTTGGAAGAGTAACCAAACAGTGGAGGACACAACTCTATATAGCGAGAAAAAGATTCCTAAGGTCATACTACATCCCATAGTCTGATGATCAAACGAACAGATGTGCGTTCTCCAAGGGCGACTCATTATGCTGTCAATAAAGAAAATACTTTTCCCATCCTCTTTTTGGGGTATATTTGATTTTTTTGTTCTTTTTGATAATTTTTGAAAAAGAATGAAGGAATATGACGTTACAATGGAGGAACGAGTACTGCAAACATACAAGCTCAAGGCATAAGGACAAGACTGATGTTCTGGTAAAATGATACTCAGGAAAAATCCTCCAGTGGCCAAAGGTGTTAAGACGCAGAAGCAAAATGTCACAAGGCTGGTGGATAAGGTATGCAAATGTGGTTGATAGAACACACAATGGTAACGTCCTTCGATGTAAGTTTAACGAGCCCAGAGAAGGTAATCTCGGTGGTTTTTCATATTTAGAGAGTCTGAAAAAACATAAAAGGAGACTCCACTGGGGTACCTTTTTCGACAATAGTCTAGTCGGTTCGAAAAATGGATAAACTAGCACCGATTAGACGTCAATTCAAAACCATTTTAACGAGTGTGACAAGGACAAGACCACTCGGCTATTTTTTCACTTTTAAGGAGTCTGAAAAAAGCTTAACTATGGACTCCGTCAAGAATATTCTTCTGGACCAATTTAACGAGTGTGAAAGAATAAGGTCACTCGGCGATCTTTTCAATTTTAGGGAGTCTGAAAAGAGCTTAACTATGGACTTCGTGGGGGTTTCTTTTTCGTAAATTTAGTCCCTCAGGCTCGAAAAAGGAATAAAATTATACCTGAGAGTACTCTTCTAAAGAATGGGAATTCGATAGAGTATACCTTTGTTCGTACAGTTGACCATCCGGACCAAAAAAGGGGTAAACTACCGCCAGACAGACGTGACTTCAAATTTCAGTTTAACAAGCGTGAAAGATCACAAGATCGTTCGACAATCTTTTCATTTTTAGAGGGTCTGAAAAGGGCTTAAAAGGAGACCCATTATTTTTTGGGAGTCCTGAGGTTAGGACAAAGAGTGAAAAATACTCATGAAAATGAGGCTCAAACTCATATGTAGGAAAGACTATCCGGACTCCTGAGCCTACAGTGTTTTTAGAAACGGCATGGACACCATAATGCAACCAGGACCTACCTAGGGCATCCATGTTCTGGTAAGCTCTACCACCAAGTTGCAACACTTCTACAACAGATATGATGGTTCCATGTCACAACTGGATGGGATAGATCCTATAGCATAAGAAAAAGGCAACGAGATGCAAAAGTTGGGGCGGTATCCTAACCTATATGCTCAAGTTGAATTTTTATTTTTATTTTTATTTTTTTATGGACCGTCAATATTTTTTTTCGAAACTCAAAAAAAAATCGTCCCAGTACCTTATCAAATCCCTCCCATATAACTCCTAAATCATTCTAAATGGTTTTTGGTATAAAGAAACTGATAAGGGGGGCCAAAAAAGTGACAAAAAGAGGCCAAAAAGTCTATAAATAGAAGCTGGTAGCTCATTATCACCATTGTTGATTTGGAAATTGAATCTGGAGCCAAAAGATCCCCTTTGCCAAAGATAGTGATTCTGGGAGCTAGAACAAACGAAACGAACTTCTTCTTGGACCAAGTAAGTACAAACTCCCTTATCTAGCTAGTCAATACTTCATTTTAGTCATTTAAGTTATTTTTTGGGTCGGCGTCGGCCTTAAAAAGGTCGGCCCTAGGTACACGCGAGTTATCCAGATACATCCCGCGTGTACACGTGTGCAGAGTAAAGCCTGCACGCGTGTACACGCGACTGTCACCTCTACAGACCGCGTGTACCCCCCCCCCTATTGATGGAAAAGCAAATTAAAAGAAGTATTGACCCTCCTTTACCTTGTTGTGTTGGTAGGATGTATGTCCAGTGGAGGGAAAGGGAGCACGAGGCAATCAGTGAGTTGGTTGGTGAAGATCCGAATGTTGTGGCCGTGTTAATGCAATGCAGTTTGCTCAAATTCTTTTTATGTATGTTTATGCACGCGCAACCAAGGCTACTGAACACCTTGATTGATTACTGGCATCCTGATGCAGAGGCCTTTATGTTAGAGGGACAATCATTGGTGCCCACCACCGAGGACATTTACTTTCTGATTGGCCTCTCAAGGAGAGGGGAACCAGTCAACTTCCAAACTTTTCCTGTGGGGCCGAGCAAGATCTTGGAGTTGATAGTTGAGTACTGTGAGGCTGGGACCAAACGTACAAGTTCCCAGGTACCCATTAGCAATATTACCAACTTAGCACTACAAACTATCTTGTTACTTATTGGGTGGATTACAGGCTCAGCAGTCGTGCATCAGGCTTCGCGCGCACAGATGAACTGTGATATCCAGTGCATGAATGCACAAATTTTTGATTGGAGTACCACACTGCTGGAGTGTATGAAGAGACAATTGACAGATTGCCGACAACGGACACAGAGGAACTTCGGGTTCAGGACTATCTTGTGTTCATTATTTTTCGAGAGAGTTCCATGTTTCAGTCCTCGGGTTGTAGTACGAGGACATATGGCCTCTTTCCCTGCAGTATGTAGATGGATAGTGTTACTGCCACGACAGGGTGGTGGAAGGACCATTGAGGCCTTCAACGACGAATTTTTTGCTTGGCTGTCACGACAGATCCCTGCTATCAAGGACTACCCGTATGTAGGGATAGACTTCTCTAGAGATCCAGAGATACCCATGCCTCCTGGTGAGGAGCGAGGGGAGATGGGTAAGTCTCCTCCTTTGTAGTTTTTTTTGTTTGTTTGCATATGTAATTTTTATGTCTTTTTGTTATATATATCATTTTTTGTATGCCAGAGTATTTGACAGATACGTTTGTTGTGTGCAGATGTGGGACCCGTGTGACCTGCTGACTATGCACAAAACAGTCGTCGTCCACGGCCAGAGGTCGCGGCTGTCGCCGCTGGGGGAGAAGCAGTAGCAGGGAACCTTCCAACCGGAGAGGCTAAGAGGGTCCTTAGACAAGTTGAGCGGAACTTTACTGCACTCACTCGCACAGTCCCGATGGCAGAGATAGAGGACCTGCCGCCATCCATGCAGCCTCATGTTGTGGGGGCACCTCGGACATGGGTCCGATTATTTAGGTGTTTATCCCGTGCTGTAGATGATTATAACAGGGCCCATAGGCCCTGAACAGACTTTAGACTTTTTATGTGCCACGAGCACCTTGTTGTATATATTTTTTGAGGGCATAAGCCTGGTGACTCGTTACTATTCCTATTTTTGAGGCGCTTGCATCCATCTATGTACTCTAGTGATTTTATGATGTTTATATATGGTTTTTTATCTTTTTTCTTTCTTATGGATTATGTGTGCAAAAATGTATTTACATGTTTATGTCCATGATCTTTTATATGTGGGCAAGATGCCAATCTAAAATTTGATTAGCTAGAGTATCTGTGATTTGGTTTAATCTCCTAGGAACATGAAAATATGTAATATAATCAAAGTTGCATTCTAAGAGACGTACCCTAAGGAATCTTCGGTGTAAAGTTGGGTCATGAACCCGGTATATTCTGTTTAGCTGCGACACAACCAGTTGAGCGTCGAGATAGACCCGGAGATGAGAGATACCCAATGACAAGGCATCACGAAGCAACTCAATAACTGCACTATACTCGGAGACATTATTTGTGGTGTCACCTAAGCATATACCTCTGGAAGATAACAACTGACCCTGTGGTGTAAAGATTACCCAAGCTGCGGAGGCAAGCCTCCGCGTGTGTCGACTAGCACCATCCGCATACCCAACGAACACCTCAGACTCACTTGACATCTGCCATATTGACGGAAGATAACATCAATGACACGTCCATAACACTTTTAAAAGAAACGTAAAAAAGTAATAGTACAAAGACTATACATATGTTACAAAAAGTTACCCACAGTGACCTATCTATGAGTAATACTTCTTGAGGTAGAGCCCATTTCTAGGCTCCGCCAACGCATTCCCTTCAAAATCAACCAAATGATAAGCTCCCTTTTTTAATACCTCTTTTATAATGAAGGGTCCGAACCACATGGGTTTAAACTTTCTTGCCCCCAGGGGGTCCTTGTCTTGGTCATAGACTAGGACAAGGTCGCCTTCAGAGAAAATCCGAGGATGAACGGACCTATCATATTGACACTTGACCTTATGTTTATGAGCCTCGTTGGCTAGGGCCGTGTCGCGACGCTACTCATCAAGCTGCTCAAGGTGTACTAACCGTTCTTCAAGTGGAGAAGTATCTGGCAATAAATGTACTGTCAATTTCAGAGATGAGATTTGACATTCTATGGGAAAGACTGCCTCCAGCCCGTAAACGAGTTGAAAAGGTGAGAAACCGGTTGCAGTCTTAATGGATGTTCGGTAAGCCCATAATGCCGAGTATAACATCAAATGCTAGTTTGACTTGGCTGAGTTGATAGTTCGTTGTAGAATCATCTTAAGAGTTTTGTTTACAGCTTCCACCTGCCCATTGGCTTGGGGGTAGTAAGGTGATGAATGTTCCTGCCGTAACCCAAGCTTTGATGTTAATTCGGTCATCATTTGGTTTTGAAAGTGACTGTCATGATCAGTGACAATCTCTCTCGGGACGCCGAACCGTGCTATAATCTGGTTGAATAAAAAGAGAGCTGCAGTCTCTCCATCATCTTTAAACATTGGCATAGCTTCGACCCACTTAGTGAAGTAGTCGACAGCTACGATGATATAACGATGCCCCCTTGCTGACGGGGGGTTGCATGTAGTGTAATCAATCCCCCACTTAGTGAAGGGACCAACTGTGATGACAGGAAACATGGGAGCGGGATGTTCCCTCATCTTCTGAGAGAAGACTTGGCACGGATGGCACTTCTTGACCGATTCGATACAATCTTTGATAAGTGTCGGCCAGAAGTAACATGCTCGTAGAATATTTTGGGTTGTTGCCAACCCAGATAAATGGCCACCACAAGCTCCAGTATGACAATCGTTGAGTACTATGATGGCCTCCTCATGAGTGAGACACCGACGCAAGACGCAGTCTACACCTCTCTGATACAACGTATCATCGAGTATGAGATAATTCTTAGCCCGATGGCGTATCTGCCGACGCTCGTCACGAGAAGAAGAGGTGGGGCACTTCAAAGTCTAGAGATAGATAAGTATATCTTCGTACCAGGGGTTTGAAGATGCAATCAAAAACATATCCCCCCGGATAGGCGATTCCTCAGGCACAACGTCATCTGACTCAACCAGAAGTTCCGAAATAAGCTCTGCAAAGACCAATGACTTCTTGGACTTTGTTGAAACGAAGTCTAAGTCAAATTCTTGGAGGATGACCATCCATCTACTTATTTTTCCGCCGATAACTCGTCGTGTCAACATGTATTGGAATGGATTCACGACAGCAATGACGGTGGTCTTGCGAAACATAACATAGTGACGGAACCGTTGAACAGCATGAACTGCTGCCAACACAAGTTTTTCGATGTTAGAATAATTGAGTTCTGGTCCTACGAGGCCTCGGCTCAGGTAATAGATCACGTATTCTGAAAACAAATCATCTTCCTGGACTAAAACCATGCCTATAGTTGACTCTGCGGAAGCCAGATATAATAAGAATTTTTTGTTATAATTAGGTGATCGTAGCAGAGGTGCGGTTGTGAGGGCATGTTTTAATGCGTTGAAAGAGTGTTGAGTGGCTTCGTCCCATAAAAAGGGAACGTCTTTCTTTAGCAAACGCATAAAGCGCTTGGTGATTTCAGCATAGTTGGTGATGAAACGTCGTAAGAAGTTTGCCTTGCCTTGCAGACTTTGAAGTTGTAAGATTGTGCATGGGGGGGGGAAACTGGATTATTGCCTCCACCTTAAGAGGATCTACCATGATCCCTATTGTTGAAACGATGAAACCTAACAAACTTCCTTACGTTACGTAGAACCTACACTTGGTGGGATTCAAGCGAATCCTGAAATAGCGACAGCGTTCGAAGATTAGTCTGAGGTGCGTAGGATGATCCTTTCGCTTGCGAGAGTATGATGCTAAATCATCTAGATAGGCCTCGACTATATATTTGAGGTTGTGAAATGCAAAAGACATGGCCCGTTGAAATGTGGCTCCAACATTTTTAAGGCCAAAAGGCATCTTACGATAGGCGAATGTACCCCACAGACAAATGAATGTCATTTTGTGTTGGTCCTCAGGTTTGATTTGGATTTGATTATATCCCGAAAAACCATCCATGAACGAAAAGGCTTCACAACCGGCACATTCATCAATGATCTGGTCAATGAACGGTGTTGGAAAATTATCTTTGGGACATGCCTTGTTCAAATCATGGAAATCGGTACATACATGAATCGTGCCTTGTTTTTTATTGACCGACACGGGGTTTGACACCCATTGAGTCAAATGAATAAGATAAATGAAACCTGCCTTGAACAATTTCTCAACCTCAATCTTGATGGTTGCTGCTTTCTTAGGATTGACTGGACGAAGTTTTTGTCAAACAGGCTTAGCATCAAGATACGTTGTGATTTCATGTTCAACTATTTTCGGATTGATACTTGGCATTTCCTCATAATACCAGGAAAAAACGTCGCGGAATTCTTTGAAAATATCCGTATAAATTTGAATCTCTTCGGGGGAGCAATACGCTCTGACGAAGACATTCTCCACGATGCCAGGGTTTCGGGAGATGTTGATAGGTATAGTTGCAGCGATAGTCGCCATATTACCCTCAGCATAGATTTCCTATGTAGCTAAGAGATTAATAGGACATGGTTGATCTCCTGTCATGGTAATAGTGAATTTTCCTGCCTCGATTCGGCTTAACTCTGGAAGGAAATATGATCTGTGATGAAGATCTTCCCAAGGTTTTTCTGGACTAGTCATTGCTTCGATTACTGCTTCATCAGAAGGCAAGACTAAGTCTAACGAATCGATGTTAGCAAGATAACCTTGAGCCCAAATAGGCTCTAGAAGTGGATCTAACTCTTGTGGAGGAGTCAGATCAGGGTTAGCTGAAGTTTGTTGGACTAAAGAGTACGCTACTTCAGCGGCCGACAAGGGCATGGACATGCCTGAGTGCCCTGTCTCATCCATCGTGGCTGATGGGGAAGGAAGAATCCAAGGATCCTCAAAGTAAGTCATGCGGAACGATGAAACTTGGAAAATCTCAACCTTATGGTGATTAGATATAAATTTGATGTCATCGTGAGGAGGAGGGTAATCGAAGGTACCCATCAAGGATGGGCACAAACCAACTCCAACGTTAATGACACCTGGTTGAGGATTATCAATCATGGAGACCGTGGATGCCCCCAAAGGTGGGTCAGGTCTAGAGAAGGACAATTGATCAATGGTCACTATCCGACCCTCGTGTGGAAACAAAAAGACTCGGAAAACTGCAGCAACCACAGCTTGCATAGCATAATTCCAACTCCGTCCTAACAAGAGGTTATAGTCAAGGGGAGCATCGACTACTTCCACTTCGACGCACACGATTTTCCCTCCTAACTACACAGGGAAAGAAGGAACAATGCCATGTGGTCGGAAAGAACGACCGTCGAAAGCAGTGAGGAGAGTAGGTAAAGGAGACAAAGCGGGCTGGCCAATGGCCTTCCAACATGCTAATGACATAACGCATGTCGAGGCGCCCTCGTCGACCACCGTGCGGAAGATATTCTGTGTAAAAGTTTTCGTGGGATGAGCCACTACTATCTGAAATGCTACGTGGTAAGGCAGACGAGATTTTAAGTCGGTTGTATCTAACATGATGGTACCCGGGTTACAAGTCTCAGTAGAGCCTAAAGTAGTTAACAAGGCTTTCCTCTGAGCAGGGCAACTTTGGAGGACCTCCAAAGCAGACATCGCACAAGGGGTTTATGATAAATCCTCCACCACAGAGTAATTATGGGAGACCCTTGTGTTTGGGTTGTGAGAATATTTTTTAAACGCACCCTTTGGAATGCGTGTGATCATTTCTCCCAACGTATTCTCGATATGTAGAGGAAGAGATGGGAGTTTCTCTTCTTTACCCTTCTCATAAGCGCTTGGTTTACTATAGTCGTGCCCTCTAGTCGTCTTCCGCACACAAGTTTCATGGATACCTCGCCTTCCATTTTTCCGTGGTGTCCCCTCCAGCATTATCAGTCGGTTTTTTATCCCCCTTACCCTTCTTTTGTTGTTTTTTCTTCCCTTCAGGCTGTTGGGTAGCCTTTGGGTTAGTCGACTGCATGGAGTGTACTTCCGACGTTTGGGTAGGAGGAGCAGCCAAAGAAGTAGTCTGGTTGGCCACTGAGTGTTGTATAGATAATTGTTGCAATTGTTTTGTCAATTGCTCGGCGGGCTTAGTTTGTGCTGAACCAACAATACCATCGGCATGTGGTCCAGCTCTCTGTCTAGTTTTATTCAGTATCGATCATGGTGCATCCGGCAGGATGTTGTATAATAAACCAAACTGAGAATAGATGAGCTCAAACTATTGAGCCCTCATGATGGCATCTTCTTCGGAGAAAACTCCGGAAGTCGCGATGTCTTTGGATAATTGTGGGACTAGAGACTTAAGGAACCACTCAAGCAGGAATGCTGGTGGGACTGGTACTTTGATTAGACTCTTCTGGCATCTCCATTCTTGGATATGATCAAAGATATGGTCCGCTGTTGTCTGTTCAAAATTGGCGAGCAACTCTGTGTCAGCGTCATATCTCACAGGTAACTAAAAATGGTTAAGGAAGGCCATCACCAGTTCGCCAAAAGAAGAGTATCTTGAGCGATCGAGCTCGATGTACCATTTCGTGGAACTCTCGATAAGAGTGCATTGAAACAATCGCAATTGTACGGAGTTAGATGAACACCTAATATGGAAGGTAGTCACATGATCACCTGGATCTTTGTTAGGCTTGGCCTCGAACTTTGGAATGTCTGAAGGAAACTTCATTGGCATAGGAGGCCAACGTGGATCGTGAAAAATAGGATCATTTAACAACCTTGTCAAATCTGGCAAGTGTAACGTCTCTAGGAATGGGAGTTGGGTTGTTTCTGATAACCTGGGAAAAAGGGTCCTGGAGTTTGACTGGCACCAGGTTGCCAGGAAAAGTTTGGTTGCTGGCCCAGATTCTGGTAGAAACCATGGCCCTGACCAGCGTAAGGATTTTGCATCTGCGGAGACATCATCGACTGATTTCCCATAAAGGACATAGGATGTTGGGCATGCATCGTGTTTGAAGGACTTTGGGAAGGATTACCCCATGCCGGTCCTGATGGGAGAGGCATAGTAGTCTGTCCAGGGTTCCATTGATTGTGGAAAGAATTACCCCAGAACGACATTCTAGAGGAAGGAACGGATCCTTGTCCTGAATTCCAAGGTCCTGCTATATGTGCCCCCGGCGTAGGAATAGTACCCTGTGCCGGAGTAGACTGTCCAAAAATGGGAGTGCCCCCAGATGGGAAAGCGGTGGATGAGAAAGTGTTGTTACCAAATGTCTTGTTCCAAACAAACGATGATGAACCTACCGGCATACTGTGCGCAGGTGTTCCTTGACTCCCGGCTCCAAATAAACTAGTGTGTGCAGGCTGCCCAGCGGACTGCTGATGCAGACCACCGAGCGAAGGGGACAAAGGAGGTATATGACCTCCAGCGTAAGGACAAGCATTGAAAGGGACAGGAGTGCCCCCAATTTGACCTTGCAGAGGAGCGTTAGAGCTCCCTGCCCCCAGACCCAAAGTCTGTAAAGTGGAGTAAGTGAGTGCAGGACTTGTACCCGAACTAGGCATACCGTATGAGAACGGAGGGCCTGTCGCACTAGGTGTGAAGGGGGTTGTGGCCGCCACCATAGACAGGTTCGGTCCACTGTGCGACGTAGTTGCGGCTGAGACCATAATGGCTCAGACCGATAAGGGCAAGTCAGGAGATGCTTCTCCTATGGTAGCAACTATGATGGGAATGGAAGGATTCCCAGAAGAAGTAACAACATTTTTTTCCATAGCTGTGTGAGACACTGACAGGATTTCGTAGAATTGGATTGGTACAATAACCGGTGGCCAAGTCTCAGTGGTTGGGGTTTCAACCGAGCCACGATTGGCGGTTGATTCCTCCGGGAGTTGTTCGGGCACAATGGTTTGTAACCCGATCGCTTCGAAAGACCCTTGTTGGTCTAGCTTCCGCCTTAATGGTGGCGGGGGTGGCTCCAGTATAACCGGCGGCAGGCCCAGAAGCCTTCGTGACTGGAGGAGCTCGGGATCCTCCACTATGTGAGAAGATCCAAGACACGCTAAGGTATTCTACACGTTCAAATAGTAACACACACTAAAAAAGAATCCCCTAAGAGATAAGACAAGCAATCACTAAACTATTTGGAAGAACAGTTACAACAACCAACACTAGAGAAACTTACTGGTGCAAGTGAAAATCGAACACGGAAGCACCCTCCGGGTATACTATACAAAGCATGGCCCGATGTCTATCCTAGGTACCGCGGTATACCCCCGCATTCACCTGTGTATGTCCCTAAAAATATTGGCAATTAGGTTGCCAGCACGCGAACAATCACCAAGCAGGTACAGTCGAAAGTCGGGTAGACCACAATGAGCAGGGTATAAAGCCCAAAACCTGTCAAGGGTACCGAGAGAAAATGGTCTGGAAGACAACTGAGGACCTCGAATGGATTCGAGACCCACGGAGCCCCGTGGCAAATGCAAACGACGGAATCCCAAAACAAGCCCTCGATATGTGTTCTCCACTACTATTGGTCCGGCTTTGGAGGGGTTATCTCCGCTACCTTTCCGCACGCGACCTCGTGTTTATCCCCTGTGTTAGAGGGGGGTCCCAGATAACTTCCACGAAACTGGACTTCTACACTCCCTATCAAAGACTCTAATGTTTGGTTTTCAATGGCCTTGGAGAGTTTCCTCTCCAACCTAATCCAAGGCCCTAGTCCTGAACTAGTTTGTGAACCCTACAAAAAAAAAGTCTAATAGATTTTAAATTAGTGTTGTTTTTATGGGTTTTCTTACGTCACGGGGTATGAAGGTGAAACTGATGATGTGTAAAGACTTAAAGCAAAATGAATGAAAAAAGCTGGAAACAAAAGACTTTTACTAAATGCAAAATTTTCAGCAACTTTTCACAAAGAAAGATTTCTTTTTCTTTTCAATTTTTCTAAGATTTTATGCAGCAAACATAAAGGAATTTCACTCGACTATGAGCTACTTATGCTCTAAATGCACTGCAAAAACTTCTGAACAAAAAGACTTCTCCCTAGCTAGTGATGCAGAAACACACTCTTCAAACAAAGAAGAAAATGAAAAGAGATTTTTTTTTATTTACGTGCTAATAAAGAAACAAAGGGAAAATACCGACAAGCACAAAACCAAGAAAGACAAATTCTGGCTTAAAGCGCAGATCGCAAAGAATCAAAGTAAAGTCACACAATGGCAATAAAGAAAACAAATACTCTTACGCTTGTCTACAAACCATAAAACAAAATTTTCTTTTTATATTTTCTGTCAACTATCCACTGAGAAAAAAAAAATAGGCTAAGGGTAAGAGGCCCTAACCTGCTGACTGTTCACCCCTAGACTCAAACACCTGAGAGGAATACTTCTCATCAAAGGAGGGGATGATTGCCCCACCCTGATTAAAAAATAGCCTGTCAAGAACGCTACTGTCACTAGAACAGCATGCATGCAAACACGCATTGAGCTAAAACAGGAAGCGTGTACACGTGGGCTGACCTTGTACAGGCCGCGTGTATGTATAATTCTAAGATAAAAATGAAAACAGGCAGTCCAACTCAGGAAGAGGCCTCTGGTATTGATAACCAGGGTCCCTTGAAGGCTTGGATGATTTTTTTCTAACAGAAAAGAAAAAATAATGCAAGGAATAACAAAGCGAAAAAAGCAATCTGAAATAGGACTGTGAACCAGCCAGACTCAGACAGGATTCCAGAAAACCCCCTGAGAATGTATAATTCTGAAAGGGAAGAGGTGGACTACCTCTAAAGTTCTCTGAAATCCTACACGCTATTGTTATCCCTACAGCTAGCGTTCACACGCGGGCTGTAAGAGGATAGGGCGCGGGTACACGCGTTCAAGCCTTCTGCAGGCCGCGTGTACCTCTATGTGTCCCGACAACTACCATCAAGCAACAGTCAGGGAAAACTGGTATAAAGAACCAGGCTCCCTTCTAGCTCAGACCTAACAGAAAACAGATAGGTAAGGAAAAACAGAAAATCTAATCTTTTAAACTACCCAAAAACTCAACTAAATCCGGAAACCCTAAACAGTATTTTACGAAATTCTTTCACACTCGTTAAATTGGTCCAGAAGAATATTCCTAACGGAGTCCATAGTTAAGCTTTTTTCAGACTCCTTAAAAGTGAAAAAATAGTTGAGTGATCTTGTCATTGTCACACTCGTTAAAATGGTTTTGAATTGATGTCTAATAAGTGCTAGTTTATCCATTTTTCGAACCGACTAGACTATTGTCGAAAAAGGTACCCCAGCGGAGTCTCCTTTTATATTTTTTCAGACTCTCTAAATATGAAAAACCATCGAGCTTACCTTCTCTGGGCTCGTTAAACTTACATCGAAGGACGTTACCATTGTGTGTTCTATCAACCGCATTTGCATACCTTATCCACCACCCTTGTGACAGTTTTCTTCTGCATCTTAACACCTTTGGCCGCCGGAGGATTTTTCCCGACTATCATTTTACCAGAACATCAGTCTTGTCCTTGTGCCTTGAGCTTGTATGCTTGCAGTACTCGTTCCTCCATTGTAACGTAATATTCCTTCATTCTTTTTCAAAAATTATCAAAAAGAACAAAAAAATCAAATATACCCCAAAAAGAGGATGGGAAAAGTATTTTCTTTATTGGAAGCATAATGAGTCACCCTTGGATAAAGCACATCTTTCCATTTGATTATTAGACTATGGGATGTAGTACGACCTTAGGAAGCTTTTTCTCGCTATATAGAGTTGTGTCCTCCACCATTTGGTTACTCTTCCAAACATATGGAGAGTTTGCGTTGCCTCCTGCTTCGTAGACTTATGATTAACATATATGCTTCCTGAGTCTTATCACTTGTCATGCTATTATCCAAGGGAAGTTTGTCACTAAGTCTGAGTCGGCCCCTCTGCAATATGTCTCTTGTCCGCATACCCAGCCATCCTGAACGTCCAATCAATTCCTTGTTCAAAATCACTAAAGCCTTTAGTCTGATCATCAATATTATCAAGTCCATAACCGACGAGCCGTCGAAGACCTCTGGGTAGTGTAGTCGTACACTCATATTACACTCCTACCCGAGTTTTAGAAGATTTTGAAGTTGTTGCTCAAGCTCTGAAGTACAGCCATCAGGCCGAATCAGATTCTGAAAGATGGGTACTCTATATGTATATCTTTTTTATTTCGAGATGTAGCTCCGCTGTGTATTATTTGCGACTACTCTTTATAGTTATTTGACATGGATCTACAGTGTATTTGATTGGTAGCCATGGTTCTATTTTATCCCGAGCATGGGTATGCCCGCCTTGGTGAGACATTTGTTATTTTGCAGACAACACCTCCTGGTTCCTGATCCTTGGGCTCACTCATTCAGCACATCGGTAAATATTGGTAAAAGATTGGTAATGTATTTCGGCCATCAGATGCTCTTCTGACCTCACACACAAAATAAATCTTGGGCCTTGACACAATAGGATTTTCAAAGAGTTGTTCAGCAGATGTTTTGGCAATGAAGGGATATGAGTTGGCCTGATGCCAGGTAAGCATGTGTGGTGCAATTTAGGGTTAAAACAAAATGTTAATCCCTTTAAGTTATGATAGTTTTGACATGTTCAGTGAATTTTTTTTAAAGAATCAAGGAGAATTTGTAGAAAATAATGATAAGTGAAAACACCATCGTTTTGAATTAGACAATACCAAAAGGTAAAGTGGTACCCAAAAAGTAAAAATTGGTAGAGACTTTTTAGGGTGTGTTGAGAGCTCAACAAATGGCAATTGACTGGGCGAAAGTAGAATCTCTGTTCTTCCTTCATACTCGGCTGATACGGAAGCTGGAGGGGGACCCAACAAGTTTTAAATCGGAGCTCCTTTTACCTTTGCATTTGAAATCCTCCAGTTAATGCTTTTGGGTCTGCCTGTGGGGTTTTTAACCTCAATTCCTCCTTCATTCCCAGTAAACCTGACTCATGTCCCTTCCTTCGGTTGTTGTTTATATTTATTTATTATTATTATTATTATTATTTTATTTTATTTTATTGGAAAAATTGTTTTAGGGCCTGACCATTTACTCAGAGGACGTCAAGTTCTCCCCTCAAGTTCTGCAATTGATAAGTGCATGCCCCTATATTTTCAGCAACCTAAAAAGGTCCAAGCCATAGGTTCTGAAACTTAGAATGTTCCCTTTTGGTTCATTCACTCTGACCCATTTTAGTACCAAGTCTCTTACCTCAAAACTCTTTTCTTTGGTCTTATGCTTATCAAACCAGCGTTTCACTATCGGTTGGTGAGATGGGAATTTTGACTTAGCCTTCTCTCTCTCTTCTTCTAACATGAGTAGATTATTGATTCTTTGTTGCATGGCTGATGAGGGTTCCTCATTGGAATCTTGGGCCAATTGAAGAGATGGAAAATAAAGCCCGTTTGGGAGGATGGCTTCTTCTCTGTAGACCAGAAAGTACAGGGAGTTTCCTATGGCTTCTTTGGGTGTGACCCTATCGGCCCATAGGGAATTATGAAGTTGATTATGCCAATTTATTTGGTTACCTGTAACTATATTCTTTAATATCCTTACCATATTTTTGTTAGTTGAATCTGCCACACCGATTCCCTGAGGGTAATAATTTGCATAATACTTGATTATGATTCCTTTGTCCAGAGAAAACTCTGTCAATAGCGTAGAGGAGAAGTAAGTTGCATTATCAAATACTAGAACAGAGGGGAGACCAAACCTTTTGATTAGTTGTTGTTCTATAAACTGGATCACTACCTTCTCGTTTACATGAGTTAGAGGGATGGCCTCTGCCCATTTTGTGAAATAGTCGGTGGTAGTAAGAATGTATTTGTGCAGTTTAGAAGAGCTAGGAGTAATTTCTCCTATGATATCCAACCCCAATTGCTCAAAGGGCCTCGAAACAGCCACAGGATGAAGTGGGGTTGTTGCCCTTTTCTCCTTTCCAGTGCTCATTTGACAAGTCTTACAGTTTCTAGCGTAAGTGTGTGTATCTTTGAACAAGGTGGGCCAGTAAAAGCCGGCTCTCAGAATCTTATGAGCAGTGGTGTTTCCATCAAAATGTCCTCAAGCGAGGTCATCATGAATTTCCTTTAGCACATTGTCAGTGTCTTCACGTTTGAGGCACCTCAATAATACCTCGTCATAGTTAATCTGGAAAAGCACCAAATTTATAAGATGATATTGTGTAGATTTTAATATTAGGGCTCTTCTCTCTCTGGGGTTGAGGTTTTCGGGACAAGTCTCGTGATGTAGTAGGTAAGCCAAGTCCTTGTACCAGGAGTCTCATCCTAGAGAGATGTATGCTACTTCTCCACACCATAGAGATATTTCATTCTCCCACTCGGAGTCTTCATTTAGTTGATCCTAGGCTTCGGTTGTGAGCTTGCATAGACCTTGTCCTTTTACTAACTTGGCTGGTTTTATGTCTAGATCAAATTCTTGGACTACTACCATCCAGTTACCTCTTCTTTCTTCCATTTCTTGTTGGGTGAACAAAGATCGAACTACAGGGTGTGGTACAATCACCTGAGTGTGATTCTTGAGGATGTAAGACTTGAAATGCTTTACTACCTTATAGACCACGTAGGCCTGCTTGTCTATGGAAGGATAGTTGAGCTCGGCTCCTTGAAGATTAGTGATCATAAATGATACTAGGGCTTTGTTGTTGTCATCATCCTTATGAATTAAAACCACAACTAGCGAATGGTCCAAAGCGAAAGTGTAAAGGGAAAAGTCCTTGTTGAAATCGGGACTTCGCGGCACCGGGGCCCGGGATATGGCAGCTTTGATATTGTTGAAAGAATATTTTTGTTCATCATTCCACTTAAATTCGGCATCCTTGCGGATCATTTTCTGTAAGGGTTTGATGATCTCGGCGAAATCGGGAATGAATTTCCTTACAAAATTGATTTTCCCGAAAAAGGACTGCATAGCCTTCTTGTTATGGGGTAGTGGAAGTTGAGCTATGGCTTTAATCCTTTCAGGGTCTATGTGAATTCCTGCTTGAGCTATAATATGACCTAACAAATTACCTTCTTCAACACCGAAGATAATTTTCTTAGGATTGAGTGATATACCGTCTTTTCGGCATCTTTCAAAAATCCGAGTTAAGTGTTGGATGTGTTCCTCTCTATTCTTCGAATACACCATTACGTCATCTAAATACACTACCGCGCACTTACCTATAAGTCCCCAAAACGCCACGTCCATTTCCCTTTGAAAGGTCGCTCCTGCGTTAATCAATCTGAAAGGCATGCGTTTATAAGAGAAGGTTCCCCATTTGGTCCGGAAGGTGGTTTTTAATCGATCTTCCTCTGAGACCAACACTTGGTTGTATCCTGATAAATTGTCTAGCAGGGAGAAAATTTGCGAGCCCGACACGGTCTGTAGGAGTTTCTCCATCTACGGGATGGGATAATTGTCCTTTTCTGAAGCTCTGTTGAGATTCTGAAAATCTACGCATAGTCGGATTTCTCTCGACGTTTTCCTTACTGGAACAAGATTTTTCACCCAGGCAGAATGTCTAGCCTAAAAAATTATCTTCGCATCTAGAAGGTTCCTTAATTCTTGATACATGAGAGGTTCTAGGGATGGGTGATACTTTCGGAGATTTTGCTGAAAAGGATTTACTTGAGGCTTCAACGGGATGGTGTGTTGAATAATGCGGGTATCATAGGTTTTCAAATCTTATAGGACCACGTGAAAACATCCTGGTATTGTCTAAACAATATGAGGTAGGTTTTCCTTTCCTCTTTAGATACAGTTTTGTCGAGATTTACAAGATTTGGGTTTTCTAGGGTTCCAAGATTTATAGTCTCATGGAGGGGGCAAGAGCTACCGGTCTTTGTATTCTTAGGTCTTTTGAATCGTTCCTTTAGATCAAACAGGTTTTCTAAATTATCTACCCCCTTCAGGATCATGTGAGCCTTTAATTCATCCACATGATGTTCTATCCGAGGCTCGTTTTCCGTCGATTTCTCTTGGAAGTCTTCATCGTCAATAGCGAGATCTTTGAAATTGTCTTGGTTGGTCAAGAAACTTACAATCAATTCATCTCCCTCAAATACTTTCCAATTAGAAACGTTCTTAGGAACTGATGGTTTGTAGAGAAGCTCTACAGTGAATTGGGAGGATTCATAATATTCTAAAGGTGACAACTTTGAAGCAGTTATGGCTAAGGAGTGAGCAAGAACATTCTTTTCCCTTGGGACCGCAGTGATATTAAAAGCCTCAAAGCATTCTTTTAGCCTATGCACCTCCTGCTGGTAGTTCTTGAGATGGGGTGAATTACAATGTATAGTATTTCTCACTTGTCTAATAACAATTTCGGAGTCTCCAAAAACTTTCAATTCCTTGACATTCAGATCCATGGCTTTCTTTAACCCATGAACTAGAGCTTCATACTCGACAGTGTTATCGGTACATTCAAATTCTAACCTACAGGTCAAGAAATGGCATTTACCCTTCTGATCAATGAGGATGCACCTTGCTCCTAAACCTTCTTGTGATTTAGATCCATCAAGGTAGAGGGTCCAAATTAACGAACAACAGTCGCTCCTTTCTTTTCCATCACCAATGTTTTGCTCTCCGATTTCCTTTTCCACAATTCCTAGCACGGGGTTGTGACAGAATAAAGAGTCTTTTGTCGGTATCAATGATTCCTCTTGAAAACTCACTTTGGAGTTTTGGGTAAGAAGAACATTGGATAGGAGAGGAGCAAAGTTCCCGAAGTGGGAATCAAAGGAATAATTTCCCAATATGGGGAAATCGGCGGATGTTGGCTTGTTTGGGGTTTCGAGGTCAGTGACTGTGTGCTTCAGATATCTCTTCCTATCAATTCTGATCATGTTCTTATATCCTTTTAGGGGTAGCCAAAGGTGTGCCCAGTCTGTATTGAAATATCCGTTTAGCTTCTCAGACCAATCCCGGCTCAAAAAAATGTCATATGGCTCAGGGATATCTACAACAACGATGTCAATCACATACATGAAATTAGGGTGTGTCGCTTACCTGATCATCACATATTTGAGTTCTCCCATGACCTTAACCTGGGTCTGGTCTAGTTGTATCACATGTCTATCACTCTTGAGGGGGACAACGCCTAATTTATTACAAACGGTCACGGGAATTACATTAGAAGACGCCCTGGAATCCACCAAACAGTTGTGAATATTCTTGTTGAAGACTTCAAATGTTAAAAGGAAAGGTGGGACAAAAGGTATTTCCTTCCTATCATTGGTGTAGGTATTTACGGTTAGCTTGTTGGCCGGATCTATTTGGGATATGTTCTTCTTATGACCATTTCTAGTCATCGAGTCTACTACTGAGCTTAAATCTTGCAACAGAAAGTATTTCTGCTGAGGAATCCTACATATGTCCATAACCGATATATTAGCCTTTAGCTTCTTTATATATTCTACTATGTTGTACTCCATTTTAGGGGATTCCTGGGTATGAATACTTATAGGCTTTTTACCGTTGGTGAGAGATGTTTTTGGGTGATCGGGAATTAATTTAACTTGCGAGGCCCAGGTGATATTGATATCTCTCCAGCCGGGTTGACCTGTGCTACGTGTCTGCATTACTGAAACTTCCGAGGGTTGTTCTCAAGACTTAAAAATATCGTCCAAAGGAAATATTAACTCGGGATCTATATCAACATGGTTGTGTCTCATGGTGGGTCAACTTCTTCCTGGTCAGAAATATACATGGCCGAACTGCTCGACTATTCAGTCAGGGAGACTTCGTCCAGAAAGCGATTGGCCATCAAATTTATGGCGTGAACCCACTGGGGGCATTCCCTCTTGGAGTGATTTTCCTGGTGATAAGTACAGAAAGAATCAGATGCCACATTCCCTAGGTCAATGTTTGAGTTGGCTGGGGGAGGTTCAATTGCTTTGAAAGGTTGGTTTCTCTTAAAGAAAGATTTATAGGGATTTTGGCCTTGGTTTCCCTCTCCTGTGCTTCTTTTCTTGTCTACGATATCGTTTGATAACTTCTTAACCATGTGTTGTGGATCCTCTATATATGCATCACCCTTGTCAGGAGTTTGTTCAGTCGGTTTCCCCGACGGCCTAGTTAGAAGGAGTCCTCTCCTGGGCGGGAGATGACTTTACCTTTTTACTAAAGAGGCCTAAATTTTCTTACATCCTTTCATCTGGAATTCTATCGTCTTGGCCTCCTCAAAAATTTCCTCAAGGGTTTGCTTGGCGACTCTTTTTACGAACATAGAAATAGAAGTCGGAAGCGCATTGGCATAAACCTCAATTTGCAACTCCTGAGTAGGCTTCACCGCGGTTTGGAATCTGTTTAAAATAGTCATGAATATTTGATTGAAATATTTAACCCTCTCTTTTGGGGACATGGTGGCTGCAAACAACTCAGCCATTAGAGCTTCCGTAGTAGTCTCTTCCGCAAATTTGTCTAGGAAGTCCTTTTGGAACTTAGTCTAGTTGGTTATGTATCCTACTGGCAAGTTAAAATACCAAGTGGAAGCTGAGTTCTCAAACGTGTAGGGGAAAAGTCTGCATACCACAGCTTCATGTTGAATGTTCATAAGCTTGATCGCAAGTATGAACTTCTTGATATGATCTTCTAACGATCCTAAGGTTTCAGGATCATACTTGGGGAGAAACTTTTCAGGGTGCCAAGGGAGATTGTGTACTCGTCCAGGGATGGCCACGACATCCCCGACCAACCAGGGTTGGTTGTCTTTGAGTGGAACTTCCCTCTCTTCTTCTCGATCGTTGTTCTCTTCCATTTCTTCGGAGTCAAAGTCAAGCTCTTCCTCTTCTGAAAGATCGTAAGGTTCGGAGATGTCACCAGCTGACGTCTCGGGTATGAGGTCAAGAGGTTCTTGGATTTCGGTGATCGCGAAATCTATTAAGTCTTCGATGGGGTGTACGAAACCTTCGTCGGGAGTGATGACTACTAGTCTTCTTTGTTGTTTTCTTCGAGGGAGGATGGGGGTGAAAGGAAACGCACCGATTTGTTGAGTGTAGGCTCTAGTAATCCTTCTGAACTGGTTCAGTTCCTCGTGAGGGAGGGCATAAGATATTTCAGGGTGAAGATGTCCTTCCTCAGAGTGGGGTGAGTTATCCGCTACGGGAGTAATCGGTAAAGGTGGGCTATCTGTTGGATGACTAGCCATGCATGTGGGCCATTACAAATCTATAGGCTCTTCGAAATATCATATAACTTACATATTCAACCATTCATTCTCAGGCCCTCCTTCTAGCGCCAATTCTGTTGATGGGGTTTAAATCCCCTGATTCAACAGCAGGAACCAAACTCACCACCAAGGCCCAATTAGACTCTGCAGCGTTTGGAGTGGAAAGGTTCTCCAGATATTACAATCTGGCCAAATTATCGATGAGCTTTTGTGTTTTCTGGTGAATGTTCTTCCTTCAGTTAAGACAGTTTTTTCAGTAATTTCTCTTAGGTGGGGCAGGTACAAGAGATACAAGACAGTATAAACCAACTTGACTAATATAGGACAAGAGTTTTAACTATTGGCAAGGGGTCAAGCTTGGGATAACCCGCTACTTGAACATGCAGACAGTGATCCTATGCCAAAGGGGCTTAGTAATTATACTTTAACCGAAAGAGCATCCAACTATTGTCTGAGAAAGCTACTTAACAGAAAGAAAACGCATATATGATGAAGATCAGGGTAAGAAAAATAATTCATCTACCGATACATTCATCACATAGCTGAGGTAAACTACTTAGCACAGAAAAAGAAATACAACTGTAATCAATGTCACAGTAAGAAAAATAATTCATCTTCCAAGACATTCATCGCATAGAAGCACAATGAGTTACTTTCATCACTTAAAGCAAGGAACATTAAAACATTGCACCAGATAACTTGACAATAGAATTAATTTCTCTTACTCATTTACTGCAACATTCATGGAATAGGAAAGGAAGTAATTCTTCCCCAACTCCAATCACATACATTTGATGAAAATAGTTCGTCTTTGGTCCAGAAGGACTTCTTAATTCATAGCAGCTTCAAAATAATTCTTAACAGCCAGAAAGAAAATAGTTCTTACAACAAACCATCGACCATTATTAATTGGTCGAGCTCAAGCTTAACCAAAGTTTAACGGCTAAGTACAGTTTTAACCAAACAAAAGTTGCCACATGGAATTATCTCATAACAGTTTCTTGATTAGACTATCTGGGATATTTCTTTCAAAGGATGACTCCTTTCATATTCAGACCAATTGATGAATAGTTATTCACAAGTCTGGTCCCACGGGAATCTGTGTTGTTCCATTGGGGCCGCATATATCCCTCTGATGTCTACTACATGTGCTCAATACTTTACCAATGTGGAATTTAGTTGTTGCAACATGGTTTTAGCTCTGATCAGGTGTTTTGTGAATTGTCGCACCTATCCCGGCCTCGCATCAGCTACCTTTGTGCACTCTTCGGTCCATAGGGAGTCTTGTTCAACATACACCTTGAGCATGTCTCTTATGTTGATAAACTCACTGGGGGTGTCAAACTCGGGGAGATTGATATCCTTCATTACTTTATTAATTTTATCCTAGTGCTTCTGGCACTTGGAATATTGTTCTTGGATCTCCAGATGTGGGTCCCGGGAAATCTTAGTCTAGTATTTTGAGGATCACTTCATGCAGTCGAGGCTACTCTTGCCTATCACCCAAATGTCATGTTCTTCCTTTTCTTGACCTTGTTGGACTGCCTCAATGTACTTGATTCTTTCCACCGCTTACAGTTCTATTTCATGCCATCGTTCCATCTCCTTGCATACTGCGAGGGCCATGAGAGTGTCCTCCTGGAATTCAATTATATTTTTGGTTAACAGGTTTCTTTATTTCTTGTACTCGTTGTAAATTCCTGAAAACTCACTCTTCAAATATGTCGCAGTCTATGTGGAGCCTTTCTAATACTCAACAATATGGTGGAAGTGTTCCAGTTCCTTCAGAGTATCAACTTGTTCTCTTTCATCCCTCCTGGTCCTATCTTGGGCAGCATCAGAGAGGGTTCTTCCCATGCCTATCAGTTTAGACATGCGAGCATCTACTGTGTTGATCAAATTTTCCTCTGTGGTAACCAAAATGGAACGTTCCACAGTAATCTCTCTCTTCTTAGCAGTCCTTTGCATGATGGCCTTCCTCTTTTGATCATAGGATATTTCATAAATGTTTGTTACCTAATCTACCAGCTCTAGTATCTATTGGTCTCCCCATGTGAGCGTGTTTCCCAGGCTGCCGGTGGTATATATTTGTTCAAGATCAGACTCTTGAACCTCCTTATTTTTCTCCAAAGGCTCGGCATCCTCCCGTTGTTTATCGAGGACCTGAGTATCAAGTGGAATAGGTGTGTCGGAAGGGAGCTCAATACTTGCTTGTATACTAGTCGTGGCATCGTCGATGTCCTTCTATGGGGACCTTTCTTCTTACTCGTCCAATTCTAACCTGTCCTTGGGACTACCTGCTCGGGTCTCTGGTGCATCATGCATTTTTGTGTCTAGGCCGCTTTCGGCTCCTTTTCCTTCTCGTGTTTCCTCTTGACTCTGACCATTGGGAACAAGAGGTGTTTTTTCCTTGGCTCCATTTTCTTATTCTACATGCACAAAGGTTTTCTGAGGTGCCTCCGGACTCTCATCATCACTGTATATATTTATGAACTTAGTCAAAGGGTTAGGCGCACTTGATTCAACCTGTTATCACTCCAAGAAACTCCTTAGGGTTGTAGGCTAAGGATGCTTGGTAACTTAAGAAATCAATAATCAATGTGTGTGGATCAATGGGATAACTGAGGATGGATAATGAGAAGAACAACTTATCATGCATTCGAATGAGCCAGTGCTTTTAGAAACCAATAATCAGATGTAGTAATTTGGAATGGGGTATGAAGAACACTATTCTAGATAACCAAGTACATTAACATGCAGGGTCATACAAGATAGTAAGATTTCATTCAATTTGAATTCATGAGCCAAATAAGAAGATGACAGTTCTTAATAGCTGAACTAAATTGAATCGGATTACAAAGCAATGAAACACATGAGAAAATCTGATATTAGTAGCAAAAGAAAACTGTGATTCATATCAAAATAAGAGTCTAAGTACATAGGACAAATGTATCCAAGATTGAACCCCCTAGTGCTCCAAATGTTTTTGGCTTTATAGCCTTTTACAATCAGTTTCAGATCCTAAAACAATGGATCTGATATTCTAAAAATAGAAAGTCAAAACTGATTTACAAAAGATAAGGAGAGATCCTCAAGATGAGGTCAACCTCTATCTTTTGGTCTTCAAA
>ML777537.1:71090-96589 GCA_009831015.1 Picea engelmannii | reverse complement strand
CATAGATCCAGTAGCCAATGCCAACCCCAGATGCCAGTAAGCCACAGCCAAATGCAGATATGGTATTCAACAAAAACAGTGCACAGATGTAGTTGTCTATATATATTCATCCCTGCCAAAGTTGATGCACCTTTTGCAGCTTCATCAATTCCAGATATGTTATCAGCAAGAAATGGAGGATCTTTGAGCAAAAAGTCAATGCCTGCCAAGTGTTGAACCCATTTAAATGGCCTTTGCGCTCTTTTCTCATCATATGCAAAGTTGAGACCTGAAGACAGTTTAGCTATCTGATGAGGCAGCTCAATCCCAGTGTTATCTGGAAACAAGTTTATAAGAAAATTGTTCTCACTGCCTCCTTGCATACCATCAACCCCAACACAAACAACATGCATCTTTAGTAAGTATTCAAATTTCAGAGTGACCAATTTGCTAGGATTTGTCCCACTAGTTAGTTCATTATCATAGACATGAACAATGACAGTAAGAGGGTGAACTTGATAATAACCGGTTGCATCCACATTCTCCTTGATCTGCACCTTTTTAGGCCTTTTTCTCCATCTCTGGGAATCATCCTCTTATTCAGGCACATCATCATCAAGTTTTCTTTCCTCGATGCCTGTAGAAGCACCTGTATCTTTGTTGGCTTGCTGGCGAGCAAACGACTGGGCATCCTTTGTACTTCCCACAATTTTAAGATCAATAGGCTCCTCAAAAGATTCCTTTTGTGCCAAGAGCTGAGAGTATAGAATATAAAGTGGGGCTGGAAGTAGCTCTGCCAATTGGTGTTTCTTTGTACATTTTGTATGAAGAATCCCTAGTTGTTATTGCACTAGTAATGATGCCTTCTTAAGAGATTTCAAATGTGAAGGAAGACTCGAGATAAACTTCTTACGATTTGCAATAGTTTCCTGCAGATTTTTCTTACGCTGCTCTAATTCTTCTTGCTGTTTACAGAGCTCCTTTCTCTGGAAGAGCTCAAAGTTGAGTCTATGTAACATTATCTTGTGTGGGTCTTCCTTCAATAAAGGATCTCCCTTGAGCTCCTCTGGTGCATCCCTGAAAAATTCTTCCTCCGGGACAAGCTCTATATCTGGATACTTTGACTTAAAATCTTTACAAGCCTTAATAGCTTTCAAATAGTGATTTTTCTCATACATCAAATTGTGAAGCTGTAAAGTTGTATGATCTACAAGTATCTTTGCATTTTCAGTTTCAGATTTTACACGATCTTCTTGTTGAAGGATAACATGATTTACCTGTAAACAGAATTTGAGGCGACAATTGCTCGAGCTTTGATTACATAAGAAAATTTTGAGTCTTTGATGATTAAAACGAGCACCTATGTGATGAGTTAGCTCTGCAAACTAGAGTTTTGACCATCTCTTTGGCGCTTTGAGCGAAACTGGAGCTGAGATTGCATTCCTGGATGAGAGATTTATGGCGCCAATTTGTTTGCAGAAGCAGTTAGCACAATAACTTCATTGACCTCATCTTCTGATATTCGACCATCTCCACTCTTATCATACATGTCAAAGAAGATCTTTATTCTAGAATCAAAGTTCTGGTCGACCATCTCCTGCCTGGCGATCTCTACGGTGTGTTGTTCCTCTTGTGTCTTTCCATAGAAAAATTTCTTCCCTCAAATTGCATTAATGTCCCACGAACAAGATTTTCAACATCCAGCCTTAGGAAAAGGCTGCATAAGTTCCATGATACGATCAATCACGGCTTCACAGATCATTTCAGAAGAAAAAACAATGCCATGAACTGGCAATTGCTGTTGATCATGTTGTCTATAACATGGAGCTATAACCAGGACCCATCTCCACTAATCAGGAGATGGAATTGTATGCAAATCATGCCTTAGACAACGGAGAGCTCTTTCCCAATCCATGCTACCTCTTTGGACCGCAATCGCAACATCCTCCCCGTGCAATGGCTCTCCAAGAACACTGGGATATGTTAAAGGGTCAGATCGAAATGTTACTAACGGCTCTCCCGGGATGCTTGGATATATTTGAGGTGCAACTCGAAGGGTTGCAAAAGTAGGACAATGCAGGTGTTGATCTAACATTTGCATATGGATAGCTATTTTATCCTACCTTCTGTGAATTTCCAGGATCAAAGCAAACAAGGCCTCATCATCGGGTACAATATCTACAAATTGTATGCCACTGTGAAGCAGCTCATAGAATGGTATGCGACATCTCTCCTTATCTACCAAAGCCCAAACAACAGCCAAGCAACTGTGCAGCCAATCAAAAGAATCACTTTCAAATTTTCTAATCTTAGTACTGTCATGTTCATCAACCCTATTTTGTTGTCTTGGGTTCCAACTAAGCAGCCAATCAAGCATGTGTGAAAACATGTCAGCATGAGTTACAGGTTTAAGATCGTGTTCAAGTCCAGTTAGCACAACCTTGCAAACGAGCTGTCGAAGACAACTCATTACAGTACCCCTTGAGGGGATTTGTTGTCCACTGTAGGATGGATCAGAACCCTTAACTGGAGATTGATTTACACTTGTTGCTGCATCAGTTACTACATGAGGAGGTGAGCCAATAATATGCAGATTGTTCATTGGGGAAGCCGGATTAGATCTCCTTCATGCTTCTCCATTTTCTTTAAAAGCATAATCCACATGTCCTCTTCTGTGATGAAGATTTGATTTATACTCATGTATGTAGTATTTGTCACAACCCTCATTAGGACAGGCGAAAGGGCGGACAGAGCCATATACTGGAGTTGGAACCTTTGGATGAAGAAACTTCCTTTCAGTTTGAGGGGGCAGCTTCACCGCATTTGCCAAATTGTTCTCATGCATCCCTACAACTTATTCAAACTGTAATAAAATGTTGAACACAAGTTTCTGCTGCAAACTACTAGACTGAAAATAATCTCATGCTCGATGACGAGCTTATTTTCTATATACTCTTACATCTAACTGCTGCAAATACATGTTTCAGGTATATACAAATTTCCAGAAAAATAATTCAAGCAATAAATTGCTTGACCCATCTTTATGTATACAACAAAGAACAGGGAAGGAGAACAAAAAATACCACAAGAGGACTGGAACCGACCAATGTTTGTTGCTGCAAACCATGATGCCAAACTCTGTAATATATGACATCAGTGAAGACCGTGAGTCCATCCATATAGCAATTGGATCTTGAAATTCATACAAAGCTGGCTGCTCAACATCCGACAGAAAAACATGCATCATAACCTGTTGATCTAATTATTTCTTCTCTCCATCAGCCTTTCTGGTCTCAATGCTGAATAAAGATTGCTCGAGATCCGACGGAGGAACATATAGGATGAACTGTTGATCTGAATCTTTGAGTTCCTCACTTTTTTCTTCATATTTGCTACAATTCTCGTGTGTTTGCAAATCTGAAAGCTGAACGCTGCCCTCATCATCTTCTACGGATCTGAAACTGTTACTTGCTGATCCGTCAATCTGCTCAACATCTTCAAAATTTTCAGAGAGAAAAATATGATCTTCATGACAAATTACAACAGTAGATGTGTTTGATATGATGTCAAAAGCATCACTAAGGTTGTCATAGTGTGGATTATTGATCTCCTGATTATGATGAATAGTATCCTCTACAGCAACATATTCTTCATGAGTGTTGGGATATTTATACAATAAACTAAACTCATGACAACATTGAGGATAGAGAAGATCAGCTGAAAATATGTCATTGCAAAACACATGAAAGGCAGAATGAAAATCAGCCAAAGAGTTGATACTAGCAATAGGCAAAGACAGGTACCAATCACGAGCAATCCCTTCTAATGAAAAACAGAATAACCAAATCTGAACATCCTCATGCACTACCTGCAACCGATGCATGTAATCATGAAAGTCCAACAAATGTTCAGCTGGCACTTCCCACTCTTCTCCTCGAAATCTGGGAAGACTATTCTCCCATTCATCTCTAGCAGGTACTTGATTAGGGAAACCAACGATATTTGAAAAATCACAGAACGCATACCTCTTGGCTAAGATCTTGTTCATATCATACCAGTGGAGTCACCACCGAATTCATCTTTCATGGAGTCGCCAGATAGATGATTACAACCGAAATAATGTCCAGGCTTTGTCTATCATCAAAGCTGGATCTTGTGTCATCTCCCAAGGAAGCTGAGCTTCAATCTCCTCTCCCCGGCAACGACGCCATTTTGTTATCACTCCAACAAACTCCTTAGGGTTGTAGGATAAGGATGCTTGGTAACGTAAGAAATCAATAATCAATGTGTGTGGATCAATGGGATAATTGAGGATGGCTAATGAGAAGAACAACTTATCATGCATTCGAATGAGACAATGCTTTTAGAAACCAATAATCAGATGTAGTAATTTGGAATGGGGTATGAAGAACACTATTCTAGATAACCAAGTACATTAACATGCAGGGTCATACAAGTAGTAAGAGTTCATTCAATTCAAATTCATGAGCCAAATAAGAAGATGACAGTTCTTAATAGCTGAACTAAATTGAATCGAATTACAGAGCAATGAAACACATGAGAAAATCTTATATTAGTAGCAAAAGAAAATTGTCATTCATATCAAAATAAGAGTCTAAGTACATAGGCCAAATGTATCCAAGATTGAACCCCCTAATGCTCCAAATGTCTTTGGCTTTATAGCCTTTTACAATCAGTTTCAGATCCTAAAACAATGGATCTGATATTCTAAAAATAGAAAGTCAAAACCGATTTACAAAAGATAAGGAGAGATCCTCAAGATGAGGTCAACCTCTATCTTTTGGTCTTCAAACATTGGTTGAAAGTTGATGAAGTGTAGCCTAGCCTTCCAAGGCTCTTTGATCTGTTCCTTTGAAATTGGAATTCCAATTTGATGATGTGTGCCAAAAATCCCTATCATTTTTCCCTTGAAAATCACCAAATCTAGTCAAAAATTCCCTTTTGACTTTTATCTCCAAGAATGGCCTTCAGATTTTGATTTGATAATTCATAACCAGCTTATTGAAAAATATTTCAAACCATTCAAACCCCAAAAATCCTGATCTGGGCGAAAATTTGGCTATTATGGCCATGACAGGCTTTCAACAGCTAAGTTACCCGAAAATCTGCTCCTTAGCTACTGAAAGGCGGAGCTTTCAACAGCTAACTAGTCATAATTCTGCCTTCTGCGCTGGTGAAAGTGCATATGTTTTAAAAATCAAATTTCTCAGTCATGGAGAGTCCGTTTTGCATGCTTAAATAGTCGATCGACATCTACAAATCCTAATCTTTCCAATGGTGCTTTCAGATATGCATTTGGATCTTGGGAAGCTATCAAAATTTTCACTACAAGATTAGGCATCACTCTTTCAAAAATGTTGGTGTGTTTTTTATCGCTAACACAACCGACACCTAGCCTGGCCCTGATTGAATCATTGTGACTGTCGGTGAATCGGTTGGCGACAATGTATATTCAGGGTCATGTGACCCATTGACGTTACCGAGGTCTATGAGCTCGGAGCCGCCTACTCTTGTTGGGCTCTCTTCTGGGTTACTGGTCACACTTGATAAGAGGGTCGTATCATTCGACGCGAGATCCATCATTTGTTGAGCATGTTGGATCAAGAGAGTCCCTCTTTCTATCACACCTAGAGTTCCGAGAAAATTCCAGTTATGTATAGGGGCTTCCTGGGGAGCTTCCATTGTTTCGATCAATTCGAATGTTACCCTTTCTTCCCTAACCCTGAGAATTTATTGCATTGCTTGCTCCAAGGACACCATTTTCTCTTCCCAACTCATGGCCTTGAACTTTGTTACTCTAGGGTCGACCCTTCTTGCCACCACCTCATTCCAGTCTTGAGTGTTTTCAGTAAAACTTTCATCCTCAAACCGGTCATGGGCATAAGGCCAACAGGAAGATACTTGTGATGCATGTTTCGAGACCATACCCTTGGGGTCGTGCTTGCAAAATGGTCATGTTTGGAAATGAAATTCCAATTGACTTAATCCCTCTTGTTTGGCATGCGCAGTGTCTTTAACCTGGTAGAAGTCGATATGAAACCCATAGGGGATGAATGCTTGCTTCTTATCCTTCACCAAAGTGGCATTGTAGCCCTGCAAGATAGTTTGATAACATATTTCCCCTAGTACCAGTCGGTCAGTGACATATATAGGTAGCAAATGTGGTGCTTCGATGGCACCGAAAACCCTAATGTAGGTTTCGCGCTCATCCAGATACCAGTGACCAACTTTTGATATAACTTTTCGGCTGCATCAGAGAGCCTTGGGAACTCTTTATTGAATAGTAAAAAATGAATAGGTGCGATAAATTGATCGCAAATGAGAGAGTAGGATCTTTTATACCTGTTCTCCCACAAAATGCCGAAGTAGACATGGACCAGGAACATGGAAGTGTGCCAGCTCAGGTTCATCCTGGCGAAGGCGTTTCTTGCACAGACGATGTCCAATAGATAAGACTCCATGTAGAAGGCAGGAGTTTCTCCTTCCTTTTGTTGTTGATCCTGTAGAATGCAGGTTCTAAGCTGTGTGGAGAAGATATACCCCCAGTTGAAGGTTGTTCTGGAGATGGCGTCAATATAAGCCAAAGGCATCCATGCCTCCGAAAATCTGGAACAATCTTTCTCTCCATGCAACCGCCAAAGGAGAGCCATTAGATAGATATAAATTTGTCTGAGGTTGGTCGTCGGGTACCAGCCAGAGTTTCGGTTGGTGAATTTTTTGTCTTCTCTCCACTAGGACGCCATGATTTTGTTGGTGTCGTGCTTCTGGTAAAACTTCACAACAAAATTCGTGCTCAAACGTTCATCCGGGTCCCTGAGCTTGTAATAATTTTAGACTTCTAGTGGGAGGAAAACCCCCACGATTTGACCATTATCATCATTGATTACACACTTATGTGCATCAGTGTGATCAATGAGCCATTTCAAAAGTTCAATGCAAGGGAAAACCGAAGTCATGCTCGCCACCATGTGCAGGTAATCCATGCAGATGTTGATGGAGACCTCATTGTTTAGCTTCCTTGTGTCAGGATCGCTATGTGGGGCATATTCTGGGAATTATTCGTGCTTTATTTTCTTGAACAGGTCTTCCCAATGTTCACCTCTGTGTCCCCAAAGGCTGGGAGCTAAGCGAAGGCTTCTTTGGTGATCGTCTTGATGATGGGTGTCGTCTTGGAAGTGAATTCTAATTTTCTTGTAATGGACAAGGAGGAGCCCTCTCATGCTTCTGATTCTTGCAGCTTTGGGGCTCTAGGAGATTTCCTAGTGTTAGGTTTCTTCGGAGGCATCATTCCTGCAACCGAAATCGTTCAATTAGGGTCGGCATACAAAGTAATATTAGATTCTAATTTATATGTGAGGTGGAAACAACAAAACTAGATTGGTACATACCTGTATGCTTGCTAAAATCTGTTTCTTAATACTCAATGTACCATGGACGCCTTCTCCGGGTCGTTCGTCTCGCTCCTCTAGATGTTCCAGACTTCTTTGCACGCAGAATGATCTGACTTATAATAATTCAGGATAATATAACGACAGATAACTTACCAATCGCATCAAGCCGTTAATGCAAGTAATGGGATGAAATTCAAAACTACTTACCACCAATTTTCTGTAATCAATTTTACATAGGTTGACGGAAAAGGAACGGAGGGAGGTGCATTGTATCTATAGGCTAAAACAATCACTTTGCTTTGTGCACGAATTAGAAACTAATGCGTGATCTTGGAATTAATCAATCAATTAAATGCATCATATCTAGCGTATATTAGAGATAAAACATCCCATCGTGTCATTTTCGGAATGGGGAAGCCAGAGATCAGTCCAGAGCTATGGGACTTTTTTTTATACCCTTTTTCTTTCTTACAAAAAAAAAAAAAAACGCGAACGTCGAAAAGTTTCAAGAGTTGGTGGCCTGGAAAATGTTTTACGCTGCTTACAGGTTTAGCTACTCACATTTCGCCGATGTCGAAATGATTTTACGGGATCAGCCATCAGCGATTCCTTTCTTTCCCCCCAAATGACTACTTCCTTTCGCATTTCGTCGATGCCAAATGAAATCGTTCATTGGCAACTTTATTGTGCAATGCTTATCTTGAAAGAACAACTCCCCTTTTACTGACGCCAACTAAAATTGGCGATCGGCGTCCTTAGCTTTCAAGGACGATTTTCTTTCATCTCTGATTCTTCTAGGTGTCGAATTTTGGACGCGCCGGGTAAAACGATTTAGTGGTTGATTCTTTAATCAAATGTTAATCCCTTTAAGATATGATGGTTTTCACATGTTCAGGGAAATTTTTTTAAAGAATCAATGAGAATTTGTAGAAAATAATGATAAGTGAAAACAACATTGTTCCGAAATAGACAATACCAAAAGATTAAGTGGTACCCAAAAAGTAAAAATTGGCATAGACTTTTTAGGGTGTGTCGAGAGCTCAACAGGTACCTCATCACATGTTTTGTAGCCACAAGGTGAACATGTCTGGGTTCTTACAGAAACTGACTCAAGTTGTTCATGGTAAAACAAATATTTAGTTTGGTGTTTGTCAGGTACATCAGCGATCCAATAATCCGTCTATACAGTGTGGCATCAATCAATTCTGACGAAGTATCGACCAACAGCTTCAACTTCATTTCCATGGGTGTATTCATGGGCTTGCAATCTAATATGTCGAATATCTTCAAGATTTCGACTGCATACTTCCCTTGGTTAAGGAAGATCCTCTCTGGACTCTGCCATACCTCAAGACCTAAGAAATAGTGAATTAGGCCAAGGTCTTTCATCTCAAATTCTGAAGCGAGTCTCTTCTTACATTCAGTGATGAGCTTTTCTTCTCCAATTAAGAATAAGTCATCCACATACAGTAATAGTATTACTGGCTCATCGTTCATAACCTTGAAGTAGAGGCTAGAATTTGCTTTACTCTTAGTAAATCCTAATCTCGTCAGAAAGCTATCTATCCATCCATACCAAGTTGTAGGAGCTTGCTTCAATCCATACAAGGATTTCTTCAACTTGCAGACATGAGACTTCATTTCTTCAACTTCAAATCCTTGAGTTTGCTCTATATACACTTCATCTTCGATAACACCATTTAGGAAAGTTGTCTCTACATCCATCTGGTGTAACTTCCACTTCATCTTAGTTGCAAGGGCTATGATGGTTATGATTGAAGTGTATCTGGCTACAAGAGAGAATGTCTCTTAATAGTCAATGCTTTCTTTTTTAGAAAAGACACGAGCTACAAATCTTTCTTTATACTTATCAATAATTCCATCAGCAGCATGTTTTATTTTGAAGAGCCATATGGATGATACCACATCCTTGCTATTAGGTCTGGGAACTATTTCCCATACATCGCTCTTTATTATGGATTGGTATTCTTTTGTCATGGCATCTGCCCATTCTTTCTTCTGAATGGATTCTTCAAAGTAGGTAGGCTCCTTTTCTAGGATATCACACATCAAATCCATATAACTAGAGAATGGCTTAGGTCTCTTCACATGTCTCATGATTCCTTCGGGAACACCATATTTCTCTCCATCTTGAATAAGCTCTCTAGCCCAAGCTGGATTTCTTTTATGGGAGATTGTCATCTGAGGAGGTTCTTGAAACTCCAATACGTCATGATCTTCTAGAATTTCCTCATTAGTGGAAGTTACAACTTCCCTCACTGGTTCAACAGCTCTGGGAACCTCCCTCACTAATTCTGCAACTCTGGGGATTACGGGTTCATCTTCATATACCTCTTCAAGCTGGCATTTTCTCGATTTCTTGAGCATTGCATATTCATCAAAGGTCACATCCCTATTGATCTCAATGTGGCAGTGACCTGGTATATAGATCTTGAAGGCCTTGGAGACCTCACAGTATCCCACAAATATTCCCTTCTTTCCTGAGGGTTCCAACTTGTTTCTTTTCTCTTTCGATATATGTGTAAATATTGGGCAGCCAAATATTTTGAGATGGATTACCTCTGGCTTCTTTCTGGTGAATATCTCTTCTAGGGTCTTGAACCCAAGTGCACTATGGGACAATCGGTTTTTCACATATACGGTTGTCATTGCTGCTTCTGCCCATAAGCACATAGGAAGATCTTGATATTGGATCATGGTCTTCACGGCTTCCATTATCGTTTTGTTCTTTCTTTCAGCCACACCGTTTTGTTGAGGATTATAGGGAGTAGTGAGTTCTCTCTTGATCCCAACGTATTTGCAGAAGTTCATGAACTCTTTTGAGGTGTATTCTCCTCCATTATCTGACCTGAGTATCTTGATCTTTCTTTCAGAAAGATTCTCTATCAAGGCTTTGAATTCCTTGAATTTGTTGAACACTTCATCTTTAGATTTCAAGAGATACAACCAGGTCTTACGAGAATAATCATCAATAAATGATACATAATATACATACCCACTAATGGAGGATGATGGCATTGGGCCACACACATTTGAATGAATGAGTTATAGGACTCCTTCTTCTTTGTTGTCTCTCTTCGGAAAAGGGTTCTTGATGTTCTTCCCTTGTGCACATCCATTGCATACGCCTTCATGGTCAACCTTGAGTTCTGGTAAACCTGTGATTGCTTTTCATATGTATGGTAGTGCCTTGTAGTTAATGTGAGCTAATATTCTATGCCAAATTTTACATGGATTCTCAATGGCATGGGTCGTGGCAGCTTCTGAGTGACCCTTTAGCTTATACAAGCCACCTTCTTCTTTTCCAATGATGATTGCTTCTTTTAAGGTTTCTCCTTTAGCCCACATAAGAACTTCTCCATCTATAAAGGAAACTCTGAAGCCTTTCTTCTCTAAAGCTGATATGGAGTAGGTTCTTTTTCAAACCTGGTGCATATAGTACGTCCTTCATCTTTATTTCATTTCCTGAATTAAGCTTGTAGTTTGATTCTCCCACTCCCTTGATGGGATATTGATAATCATCTCCAAGTGTCACTTTCTGAGAAAACTTATTTTTTGAAATGTAAAAGAGAATATCTCTTTGTCATGTCATGTGCTTGGAGGCACCACTATCAATGAGCCAAGTGTCCTCTCCAGGTGTTACCGAACCTGAGAGGGCCGAGATTAAGACATGTTCTTTAATTTGTTCTCTTAACATATTTGTAGGTGGATCTTCATCTTCAACTGCATGGGAATGGTGCCTCTTTTGTTTCCTCTTCTATTCTTCTCGTCTAGCTGGACAAAATTTCGCAATGTGTCCCATCTTGTCACAATGGTAGCATTGTACAGATAAGTAATCTCTTTCCTTTCGTTGTCCTTTCTTATGGAATCTCCTTGGATGAGATTCTTTATGACTAAATTTGTTTTGGCATTGAGACTCTTTGTAAGTCTCTTTATGGAAGTAAGACTTCTTTCTTCCTCCTTTAGTGTGAGTAGCTAGGACTTGATCTTCATCTCTTGCTAGTAAAGTCTCTCGGTTAGATACTCTTGTTTCTTCTTGGATGCATTCTTCCCATCGACTGTCAAACTTCAGTTTCTCTGTTCTGGAACAAATCATTTGGATGAATGCATCCCAAGGTCTTTTGAGACCATTTAGGGTCGCCATTATAAGTTTGTCTTCGTCTATAGTATCTCCAATTGCTTCTAGTTGTTCTTTGAAATGGGATATTCTGGAGAAGTATTCTTGGATTGATTCTCCTTTATGCATTCTTGTATTCTTGAGCTGAGTTCTAAGATTCACCTTCTGTTTTATGTTCTTTCCTTCATATAGTTTGTTTAGGGAATCAAACATTTCTTTCGGAGTCTTCTTTGATGACACATAGGGAATCAGGTGGTCTTTGATTGAATCTGCAATGATTCTTTTGGCCCTGATTGTGTCCTTTTGGTGCTTTTCTTTTTCTGCAGCATCGATGGGCTCTAGCACTTCTTCTTTGACGAATCTTGTTAGGTCATTATCTTCAATAATGAGACCAATCCTATACTTCCAGAAACAGAATTTTTCCACGCCTTCTAGATTATCAACAAGCTTAACGCTTGCAAACATCTTTTACTTGAAGCTGGGAAAATGTCCAAAAATGAAAATGTTCAAAATCAAATTATGAACTTACCAGGAGGTGTGATTTGCTGAGGCAAGTAGCCTGGTTTGCTTGGATCTAAGAAAATCCAACTTTTACCCCTCCAAACTTGATCTACGAATTTCTAGACTGGTGCTTCTAGTTTTTTGGTACCTCTGGTACTCTGGTACTTCTAGTACTTCTAGTTCTCTCGTTTTTTGGTACTTTTGGTACTTTGTGAAACTAGGGTTTCACTTTCCAGGAGATCCAGCCACTGAAAAGGTGTGTTGAAGGTGCCAAAATGATCCTTGAGGGAGGGCGCACTTTTCTAGATGGTTTTAGGGTTGAAATACCTCACCAACAAAAGCCCTAATTTGCATGTACAGCAATAGTGGCATTTTTCACTTTTCGCTTGTGAAAGAGGCTCTCTTCAACTTGGCTCTGATACCATGTTAATGTTTAAGCCATTATTATAGTTCTTTGAATTTCAATAGATAACAATAGCATAAGATAGAATCACTGAGAAATACACAATCACAAGAGACACATCATTTATCTTGGGAAACCCTCATGGGGCAGAAAACCCAGCAAAACTTCCTTAATATAGATAGCCAATACAATGCCAAGAGATAACTCAAACAAGTACAGAAATTCCTCTCCCAAATATGCACCTCTCTCTCTCTCTCTCTCTCTTCTCCAACTTTAGCTCTGAAACTTGTCTCTCAATGAACAAGTGAGTGTGTGTCTAAGTGAGGCACTAGCCTCCTTATTTATACAAGTCTGGAACGTGTGGAAGTGTCTTTTCACTGGCAGGGCCGACTTCTTCTTCTGGGTGGTTATAACCATCTTTATTATATTTCGGGGCTTCTTTAATATATTATGGGGCCGACTTCTCTTTTTGCCTATTACAATTACATTATGACCAATCCACAAAAAGGGATTTGGTCCTTTACAGTAGCTGACATGATCAATCCACAATGGGGATTGATCCAATGAATAATATATCAAATAATAATTAGAATACACTTTGCAATTACATTATTTCAACACTTTTCAAGTACCAAAATGATGTCAGTGCTTCATAAGACAATGAACTCTTAAGAAATGTACTAATTGATATAAAATTGCAGCAATGTAACAGTTTATAACATAAATAAGAAATTTGCAACATCCAAAATATTTATACTCTAAAATGCTTGAATAAAGACTTGAAATAATAGCTTTAACTAGGCAATTTGATAATAAATAGTCATAAGCAATCTTAGCAACATCTAGCTAGCATAACATGTAAATTTTAGGGTTAATTTGTTGTTGTTAGATGGTTGTAGAAATATTTTTCAACAACAACAAGTAGGTTAATGATTTAGGCTAATCTAAGGTTAGTAGAAGTTAGTAGGTGTTCAAGAGAAGAGATTCTGAAAATTGTTTGATCAATCAACACTTGTAAATGGTAGACTAGTGCCTTTTTAGGGTAATGGAGTCAATGATGGAAGAAACAAGTATTAGAGGAAAATATCAATGATAATGTTTAGTCAAAGGGGACGGAGAGGATGGGAGAGGTTTCGATAGCCCAAGTCCTAAAAAATCCAACTCCTAGAGATAATTGCTAGGAAGTAACAAAAGTTAGGCCTTAGCGATTTCTTTTTTCCTTAGACAAATTGTAATAAAATATGCAATGGGTAAGGAAGTAGGGTTACTAGAGTGCTAAAATGGTAGGGATCTAGTATCTACTTCTAGATAGGTTCCTTTCAAGAAATTTTAGCAAGTAGAAGACTATAAAAAAAAAGATAGGAACATATGTCTTTCTCCTAGGATTTCAAGTAAGCAATTTCATAATATTAGACATGAAACAAATAAATTAACCATAAGCATTCATTCACAATAAAGAAATGAAGATTTTCCACTTACTTCACCAAGAATAATTAAGCATAAACCCTAGTTGAAGATCCTCCACATGAAAATTTTCCAAAATACACCAAGAATTGTCTCCTCCAAGAAGTGTCCACCACTCTATTTCAGCCAATAACACTTAAAGAGGGCTAAATTTCAGACCACCACTTGTGTGATGAGTGAATGATGAAAAAATGAGAGTTTTATCTCGCTATTTAAACAATAATTATGATCTTTAATTAAATTTAGGTCATCAAAAGGACCTCATGGCCAAATTACATGAAACATCCAGTTTTTACATAAATTCAAATAACTAAACCCATCTTTAGAGGTGACAGCATGCCCTTCTAGGGTAACGTTGAGCCTCCAGGGTGAAACATTGGGGTTCATCTGTAAAATGTTAGGCTTTGCAAGCCCCTATATGATTCCACACATGCCAATTAGCACATAACTACCTCCATAATGCAAATCTTTATGGTGAGTGGCATCTAGGGTTACAATGGTGACATCATGGGCCTCCCAAGTCCAACGTATGGGTGGACAAGAAAGAACCCCCTAGGTTTAGGTCTGCCAAAGTGTCTTCAGTTAAACGTCCTTCCTTTTCCATGGTGTAAGTCTTTGACATCTCTCTGCCCCTGTATGGGGTCACAACATCCATCTATGGGCTTTTAGCCCCATGGAGGTCTGAGCTAATCATCTCCCCATATGTACCTATCCACCGGGCATGGTCCTCCAACAACAACAAGTACACCCTCTATGGGCTCATAAGTCACAGGGATCATAGCAATGTCAATCACATCCAATAATCAAATTACCCAAACATGTGCATCAAACCCCCTTTTACCCAAAAAAATGCTCAAAGACGTTATGCATTTTAACAAGTCAGGTTTGGAGAGGGTCTCAGGATGTCCTATTGGGCTAATCCTCCTCAATTTTGGGGTGTTTCCCAGGTGAGATCCAATCTAGGTCATGTAAGTGTGTGATATTGCGTAGGGGAAGTGTTCAGGCAGAGGGTGCAATGATAATAGGTAAATGTAGGTCTTTCTCGTGGGTGCCTTTGTAGAGGGCGAGTTGCACCTTATCATGGATTTCATTGTTTCTTAGCCCATTCAATGTCTTTTATTCTTTGTCTTATTTCATTTTATTTTCAAGGGAAAAGTTGGAGTACAATGTCCTGACGTGGTGACCAGAGGTGATAGCGTTACCCACAAGCACTTCACGAAAATGAGAAGGTTGACTCGTGATGACACCCCCTTTCTCTTGGTTATGCCACCAATAACCATTACCCTGGTTTGATGACCATATAGATGGTAGTGTCATACCACTACGTTCCGATGGACCTAAGAGGTCAGATCATGATGAGACCTCCCATCCACCAACTAGACCTTGAGTTTTATTTTATCTTACGGGTCCCCTTTTCTTACTAAGAATCCTTTTATTGATTTCTCAGGAATCCTTGGGCGAAGCATCTCAAATGTTTTATATTGGATTTTAACTCTTTCTAGCTACTTTTACCCTTTGGGCCTTTAGGTTTCAATGCAACATATTCAAATGCTTTGAAAATAAGAGTGACACATACCATGATACCCAGACTCATTACCTCATGGAGAAAGACCCACTGCTACTTCAAGACTAGGTCGGTGGGATGGATGTTGTTGTTGCTAATAGATGGGATTCACTGAAGAAAATATGGTCCCTCTGGGGCCAAGCTCAAGTCGTCTAGCTCTCGGTACTCCATGTCTATGACCTGTGGGCCTCGAGACATAATCTCCTTAGTTATCCCTAGGATAGGGGATAACATTTGGCTCCAACTCGGGGACATGTGCTCACTGTAGAGCGCATGAGAACCTCAACATATCTGGCATGACCTGTATCTGCTAGATATCAACAAAATGAATTAGTAATATTTAGGGTGGTTATATCACCCCTCGCTCATATATGATACAATGGAATAAAAGTAAGCATACATATATACAAAATGAAAGAATACAAAACAAAACTACACTACACTAGTATGATATGCAGATGGTATATACAATGAATGAAAATTCCTACCTAACTTACTTGTACTTACCTGTGAATTCAAGTCTTTTCCCCATGATGGGGTTTAAGGAGGTGTCCTCTAACAGGTAATGGACGTCTTCTTCCTTCCAATGTGGATAGATAGTAGGCATCATTGACTGACTTCATTCTGACTCTAAAAGGTCCAAGTCAAAACTGTGCATTCCTTTTAATAATAGTAGGCTTTCCCTTTTTTGTATCCCACATCTATACCGCATCCCCCTCTTGATAATCCTTTGCTTTGAACTTGGTTGTTTCTTGTATAACTCTAGTATATTGTTTTGAGGGAGGAGGGTGGGATTCAACTGTGAAGACTTTTTGTTGGGTTGGTTTGTTCAGTATATCATCATCCCCTTTCTTTAATAGCTTAGAAGTCCCAACTTATTTGTCCTTGTATTTGTCTAGGATTTGTTGATATTCTTCCTTCTTTGGCCATTGTATTTTATCAAAATATTCCTCTGAAGCCAAAGGAAAATTATCTAGAGAAAATACAGGAAGGTTTTCCTTGATTGGCTCATGTGTTTCACTAGTTTCAACATCATTGTCAATTTATTGCACATGGACATTGGCCATCAACACATTTGGAAGGTGCTCTATTGTCCCATCCTTCATAGGCACATTGATGTAAGTTAGATCCATTTCTAATGTACCTCCCAACATTGCAACAAACTTCTTGGAAAAAATCATCCCCCATACATCAGGGACATCCACAACCACAATATCCATGTGGATCACTATCTCGGGATATTTACCAAGGCATACTTCAACATTTTCAACTATCCCGTGAGTGGGTATGGCTCTGGATTCAAAAACACACACATTCCTATAAGGCCCTGTGGCCTTTAGGCCTAGTTTCTCCATGACCTTCAAAGACATCATGTTAGCACCTGCTCTTGAATCAAGCATACAATTGTTAATACATTTGTTATTAACTAGTAATGTCATGAATAAAAGTGGGTGTCCATCATACTGAACCCTAAAATGGTCTGCTTGTAACATGATAGGAGGGTCCATTGGCTTATCTTATACTTTGAAAAAAAAATTGAACCTTTCTTTTACAGATGGAACCTTGATGACTTCCCTTAGTGGAATGGTTACGTGCTTTTTTTCCAATGCACCTTCAAAGTCAAAATTCAAATAAACCTTGTCGGTTTTGGGAGGATTTTTAGGAATAAGTATGTTCATAGGTGGAGGTCTTGGTTCTGAAGTCACAGGTCCAATAGAGAAAGGTTGGTTCATTTGTTTTTTCCTAGTATACACTTGGAATTCTTGTTTCTTTAAGATTTCTCTCAACTCTTGATCAAGATTATTTATCACCTCCATCCTAGCCTTCCTAGATGCTTCCTTTATGCCTTCTTGATGTTCTTCAAGTGTGAAATTAAGGAAACATTGAGGACCTTCAATGGTATGATCAATAATATTCACTTGCTCATGTTCACCATTGTTTAGGGGAAATTCATGCTCCCAATGTGAGTCTCTACATTGCAATCACCAAGGGTTTTCATCTACCATGTTTGCAGGGGCTAAAGTATTTGGGACTTCTTGATCATTTTTTGGTCTAAAAACTTGAGTCCCTTTCTAGAATTTCCCTTTGTAAGGAGCCCTAGGAGCTTGTTGTTGAGCTCTTTCCAAGTTGAAAATCCTATTCATCATTAATTCTTGGGTTTTTACCATGCCATATATAGTCAATTGTATATTTTCCAAGCTAGAACCAATATATGAGGTAGGCTCAGCATTATGGACTATTTTAGGTTTAGCATCTATTTTGACTCTTGAAGCAGAGAAAGGTTCAACTATGGATGATGATATATTGTCTTCAATTCTTGTAGCCACCTCTTGGGACTCTTGGATTGTTTTAGGGGATTTATCTCTGAGGATAAAGCCCATCTATCCTATAAAGGATTTAGTGTAAAGAAAGAGAAGGAAATTGTCTGAAGGGTGATGGCTCACCGAGATCTTTTGTACCAGGCTTTAAAATTATCATGAAATTCCCTAACACTTCAAATGTACTAGGATATTTTTTACTAGGTCTTCCTTGACACTCCATCGTTTGAGGAACACTTCCTCCAACTTATCCATGGTTTTAATACTAGCATCGGGAAGACTATTACACCATTGTCTAGCGCCATCATAGAGGGTAGCAGAGAAAAATTTCATAGCTAAATATTCATCATCATCACCAATGGGATGAAGCTGAAAGAAGGCCCAGAAGTTTCTCATATGATCCTCTGCATTGACTACATAATTACCAGTGAATTTAGGTAACCATTTCTCATATCTAGGGGGCATTTGCCTAGGGTATCCTAGAATTTTTTTCATGTCTAATTGTTTGAAAATCTTGGATGACCATTGTTTCTGGTTATTAGCTTGGTTTGGATTAACATCCTGAGTCCCTGCGTTAGACATTTTTTTCAAAGGAAGATTGCCTCCAAACAATGATTTCACTATAGGAGAGTTTCTGGGAGGTTTTGCTTTAAAGGACTTGGGAGGGTTGGTATACCTCCCTGAGCTTTGTGGAGTTGCCAGATAATTTTCTTGAAACTATCAAAGGAATGACGGGATCACCCTCAGTGGAGTCACCAAGTAAGCTTTGTAAGATAAAGTCTTTTGGGAAAAGGCTTACCGAAAAAGTGTCGTATTGAGGAATATTGACTCAATGTTCTCTGGAAATGACATCAAAATGTTATCGCACCATTTGTACTTGCCCAAAATCCCAAGGAATGTGGACACAAAATTGGCATAACTGGGAATGACCTATCACTGTCACCTTAATAGGAAATCCCTTTCTATTTAGGAGTATGTTGCAGTACCCTAGGGGAAACGTCCCCAATGACCTGGGGGTTTGAGAAAGGATAAGGAAAATGACACAAGGAAATCCTTCCACTCTCATAGATCACTCAAGATAAAAGGTTCTTTAAGTCTTATTGAAGATGAAGCAAGTAAATAATATTGTGTACCTGCCCAGAACAAGACAACAAGGCAAAAAGGGGCACTTTCCAAGTACCAAAATGATGTTTGTACTTCATAAGAAAGTGAACACTTAAGAAATGTACTAGCTGATATAAAATTGTAGCAGTGTAATAGTTTATAACAGAAATAAGAAATTTTCAACAGCCACAAGATTTATACTCTAAAATGCTTGAATAAAGACTTGAAATAATAGCTTTAACTGGGAAATTTGATAATAAATAGTCATAAGCAGCCTTAACAACATCTAGCTAGCATAACATGTCACTTTTAGGGTTAATTTGTTGTTGTTATATTTTTGTAGCAATCTTTTGCAACAACATAAAGTAGGTTAATGATTTAGGCTAATCTAAGGTTAGTAGAAGTTAGTAGTTGTTCAAGAGAAGAGGTTCTGAAAATTGTTTGATCAATCAACACTTGTAAATGGTAGACTAGTGCCTTTCTAGGGTAATGGAGTCAATGATGGAAGCATCAAGTCTTAGAGAAAAATATAAATTATAATGTTTAATCAAAGGGGATGGAGAGGATGAGAGAGGTGTTGGTAGCCCAAGGCCTCAAAAATCCAACTCCTAGAGATAGTTGCTAGAAAGTAACAAAAGTTAGGCCCTAGAAATTTCTCTTTTACTTAGACAAATTGTAATAAAATATGCAATGGGAAAGGAAGTAGGGTTACTAGAGTGCTACAATGGTAGGGCTCTAGTATCCACTTCTAGATAGGTGTCTTTCAAGAAATTTTAGCAAGTGGAAGACTATAGAGAAAAAGATAGTAACATATGTCTTTCTCCAAGGGTTTCAAGCAAGAAATTTCATAATCTTAGACATGAAACCATTAAATTAACCATAATCATTCATTCACAATAAATAAATGCATATTTTCCACTTACTTCACCAAGAGTAATCAAGCATAAACCCTAGTTGAAGATCCTCCACATGAAAATTTTCCAAAAGACACCAAGAATTGCCTCCTCCAAGAAGTGCGCACCACTAGATTTCAACCAATAACCCTTAAAGATGGTTGAATTTCAGACCACCACTTATTTGAGGAGTGAATCATGAAAAAATGAGAGTTTGTTCTCTCTATTTATACAATAATTATGACCTTTAACTAAATTTAGGTCATGAAAAGGCTGACATGGGAAAATTACATGAAAAATCCATTTTTTACACAAATTCAAATAATTAAACCCTAAAATCATCTTTAGAGATGACATCATGCCCATCTAGGGTGATGTTGAGCCTCCTAGGTGAAACTTTGGGCCTCATCTGCAAAATGTTAGGCTTTCCAAGCCCCTAGATGATGCCACACGTTCCAATTCGCACATAACTACCTCCATAATGCCAATCCTGACATTGGGTGACATCTATGGTCACAATGTTGACGTCATGGGCCTCCCAAGGCCAATGTATGGGTGGAAAAGAAAGACCCCCCTGGGTCTAGGTCTTCCAAAGTGTCTCTGGTGAAACGTCCTTCCTTTTCCCTAGTGCAAGTCTCTGACATCTCTCTGCCCCTAGATGGGGTCACAACATCCATCTATGGGCTTTCAACCCCATGGAGGTCTGAGCTAATCATCTCCCCATATGTACCTGTCCACCGGGCATGGTCCTCCAAAAATAATAAGTATGCCCTCCATGGGCTCATAATTCACAGGGATCATACCAATGTCAATCACATCCAATAATCAAATTACCCAAACATGTGCATCAAACCCCCTTTTACCCAGACAAATGCTCAAAGAAATTATGCATTTTAACAAGTCAAGTTTGGAGAGGGTCTCAAGATGTCCTATTGGGATAATCCTCCTCAAGTTTGGGGTATTTCCCAAGTGAGAGCCAATATAGGTCATGTAAGTGTGTGAAATGGTGTATGGGAAGTGTTTAGGCAGAGGGTGTAGTGATAACAGGGAAATGTAGGTCTTTCCCATGGGTGCCTTTGTAAAAGGAGAGATGCATCTTATCATGGACTCCATTGTTTCCTAGCCCATTCAATGCCTTTTATTCTTTGTCTTATTTATTTTTCTTTTCAAGGGAAAAGTTGGGGGACATTGTCTTGGCATGGTGACCAGAGGTGGTAGCGTTACCCACAAGAATTTCACGAAAATGAGAAGGTTGGCTCATGCTGAGACCCCCTTTCTCTTGGCTATGCCAGCAAGAGCCACTACCCTGGTTTGCTGACTAGATAGATGGTATTGCCATACCGCTACATGCCCATGGACCTAATAGGCCGACTAATGATGAGATATCCCATCCACCAACTAGACCTTGAGTTTTATTTTATCTTACAGGTCCCCTTTTCTTACTGAAAAGCCTTTTATTGCTTTCTCAGGAATCCCTAGGAGAACCATCTCAAAGGTTTTATATTGTCTTTAAACTCTTGCCATCTACTTTTACCATCTGGGCCTTTAGCCCCTTCTTCCCACAAGGCAAGGTACAACCCTTCCTAGTGTGGAAAACCCAATGCTCGAGAAAAGGTAGGGGAAGATGAGAGGGATAATGATAAAAAATGGTAAGTATGAAGGAATGGATGATGAAATTTCATAGACCCACCCAGTGGCAACTCATCCTAAAGGGAACCAACTTACTAGGGAATTATGTCACCCCCTAAGGTATGAACAAGTTAAAGAGAATAATTTCCAAGCAAACTTTATGAAATAAAGGAGAGTCCAGTGAAACATATTCAAATTCTTCGAAAATCAGAATGACACATACCATGATACCCGGACTCATTACCTCATGGAGCAAGACCTACTTCCATTTCAGGACCAATATGGTGGTATGGATGTTGTTGTTGTTGATAGATGGGATGCACTTAAGAAAATATGGGCCCTCTGGGGCCAAGCTCAAGTCATCTGGATCTCGGTACTCCATGTCTAGGACCTATGGGCCTCGAGACATAATCTCCTTAGTTATCCCTAGGATAGGGGATAACAACCCATAGTGGTTTTTTAGAGTGATATGGACACACACCGATAGTTACGGAAGTAAACTGCCACATAGTCTGATTAAATTAGTCTCTCAATCTTCAGTTAACTAACTGAAAAAGAGTGAAGTGAGGAGGAGATCAGGGAATCATGCATTTTGCACTAGTCTAGTGATAATCTCAAGGACAGTGTGCATTAGCAGGTGATGATCCCAATGTTGCATGGTAATGAAACCAATGTGGCATTAAGACTCCACTCAACTGATCAAACTGAAGTGTAAACTTAAGAGAATATTCTCCTAGAATGTAGGAAAAGGAATATATTCTCTAAACTATATGAGACTAAATAAACATAGGGAAAACCTTAGGAAAAAGAAATCATATGTGTGTGTGAAGTATCTCCAACACCCTCCATTAAGCTTCATCTCATTTGCTAGTTTACAAGTCATTTATTTCAAGGTTGCTAGGAGGAGTACAAGAGTGTACACCCTCCTAGATTTACCTTAGTTTGACTTGCATGCCCTAGGGAGTAAGAGGATTTACACCCCTAGGGATTTTGTGGATCTAACTCATGATTTTAAGACTCCATTCACCTAAATTTTAAAGGCACTAATCTAAAGTTTGCATCGGAGAAATAAATTGTTTGCATTGGTAACTGTGATTTAGTGAGATATTAATATTGTTCAAGTTGGAAACTATTGTTGATGCTTTGAGGTTGCTAAATCCTCTTGGGCGTCTTGGTCTACTTATCCTTCTTGGAGATATTTCTAAACAAAATATGCAACCATTAGGGATGCAACAAACTACACCTTTATTTTCTTATAACTCACATTTCAAATGTCAAAATTTGCTAGCAAGCTTCCATAATAATCTATTGGCCTCAGCGCACCTTTTGGTTGGTTTACTTACTTGTTTTGTTGCTTGAAATTTTCTGTTGTAGAAATAGTTTTCTACATCCATAAGGATACAAATATATCTCTGCAATACTTGTTCATAACAGCCTTACTTTGATGCTAAAGTCTTATGCTTTTATACTTGAGTTTTACTAGTGCTTACTATCTTATCTATTGCATCATTTACTTGACTTTTAGCATCTTCAGTAATGTTCGAAAAAACCACAGTGTTGTTGATGGATTGTCGACATTTTGGATCCATTCAGGATCCATATTCAGGACAAGAAGCCTGGATTATAATTGAAGAGAGAAGCTTCATATAAAAAGTCAGTGGCTCTCTTTTTAATTTTAACCCAGAGCTTTTCAAGATCACAAATTTCATCCAGAGTTTTCTTTTCGTGCATGAAAATAATATGATCAATGAGATTTTTGTGGTGAGGGTTTTCAGTAATGTTCGGAAAAACCACAGTTTTGCTAATGGATTGTCGTCGTTTCAAATCCATATCAAGATCCTTCTTCAGGACAAGAATCCTAGATTATAATTGAAGAGAGAAGCTTCATATAAAAAGTCAATGGCTCTCTTTTTAATTTTAACCCAGAGCTTGGGCATTAGGATCCATCTTATTTATCATCTTTAGTAATAATTTACTTCTTGATATATATCTTTGTTGATTGTTGCAAATGGGGACAACAATTTTAACTTGTTTTTCCACTTAACATACATATTTCATACTTGGATTTTCTTTTGTCTTGGGCAGGTACAATCACTTTCTGTAGGTACTCAAAGACTTGGAAACCTTAAATCACCCTTGAGACTCGTTACCAAGCCTCCTTCCACTTAAAAACTTGACCTATAGGGGCATCCATTCATAAGTATTACTTTCCATGTCATTCCCCCATTATGTTCGATGTATCCTTCACTAAAGTGAGGGGAGGGTTTATCTGAGGTGACAATGGGTAAACTCTCCCATTGTTATCACCATATTGTGGATTGGGTTGGGATTTTCCCAACCTACAGTTTGCGCGATAACATTTTGGCATCGTTGTCGGGGAGGATTTTGAATCCTCTTTCGTTCCCTAACGACACTTTGGAAATATTCGTTCCCAAAGCCTTTTACCCCTAGCTTGCCTGGCAACTCTACCTTCCCATAATCGACCTTCCCGTAAGACTTTTCCCCCGGGGATATTCAAGCCTTCTAAGGTTTACCAAAGAAGGCCTCCTCTTAAACCTCTTGTTGTCAAGACCCTTTTCCAAGGTACCCTTTCCCTTGATATAATGGCTCACCCTTGGGAAAAATACCTTTATAAAACTTTGAACATGGCCAACATCACTGGACATCCTAATTTCATGCCTAAAGATTCGAACAAATGGTTTCCAAAGTTCTCAGGAAATAATGTAATCACTATTGAAGATCATCTCTATTTCATAGGCTGAGACATGGAAAATACAGAAGTTGGGCATGAGGATGTATCCATGAAGCCATTGGATTCATCACTGACTGAAGATTCTCTCAAATGGTTCAGAGGGCTTACAGATAACCACATCACGTCCTATGAGAATTTCGCCAAGTTATTCAAGGAATGATGGGTAGTAAAGAAGGACAATGGGATGCTTGTAGCATAGTTCAATCAAATAAATAATAAGGAGAATGAAACAGTGAGTGAGTTTGACAATAGGTTTGACATATTTTACAATTATATACCAACAGAGTTGCGTCCTACAGAGGCCATTGTTTGTCTCCTTTACACGAATTATTTTGATGGGAAATTTCATTTAATCCTGAAGGATAAGAAGCCCACAACCTTGGCACAAGCCAAAGACTACAGTGCAAATATTGAAGAAAATATTCTTGACTCGAAGGTTGAGCCTTTTCAGTATCCTTGCACCAAGGCAGAAGCAAAGACTAAGGCTTCCAGTAGAAGTGCACCATATCTGATCGCTCTCTTGACTCAGAAGATAGAAAAGATGAGTACTCAGTTTGTTCAAGTTCAGAATCAAGTCATGGGTCGCTTAACCACCATTGAAAGAAATCAATCTGCCCCAGACCTAAGTTTTTTAGGTAGCAAAGAGATGCCATGGATTGGAAGATGAAGCCTCAACAAGAGGAACAATATCCTCACACTTTGAACCTAGTTGGAATGGTCAACACAGAAGAAGCACCATGGTGTTCTCCTTGTCAAAAGAACCATCAGGAAGATCAATGCCCCCAATGAGAAGAAGACTCCCCTTCTAGTGTTAAAATAATGTAATTGCAAAGTGTATTCTTATTATTATTTGATATATTATTCATTGGATCAATCCCCATTGCGGATTGATCATGTCGGTTATTATAAAGGACCAAATCCCCTTTTGTGGATTGGTCAAAAGATAATTGTAATAGGAAGAATAAGAAGTCGGCCCCATAAAATATTAAAGGGGCGTTGAATTATAATAAAGGTGGTTATAAACACCCAGTTGGAGAAGTCGGCCCTACCAGTGAAGAGACACTTCACACGTGCCAGTATAATATAAATAATGAGGCTAGCGCCTCACTTAGACACAACTCACTTGCTCATTTTAGGAGACAAGTTTCAGAATTGTAGAAGAAGGAGAGAGAGTGGAGCATCTTTGGGAGAGGAACTTGTGTTTTAGTTTGAGTTATCTCTTGGCATTGTATTGGCTATCTATAATAAGGAAGTTTTGCTAGGTTTTCTTCCCCTAGAGGGTTTCCCAGGATAAATGTTGTGTCTCTTGTGATTGTGTATTTCTCAGTGATCTTGTATTATG
>ML777537.1:34702-71040 GCA_009831015.1 Picea engelmannii | reverse complement strand
TTTGCTAGGTTTTCTTCCCCTAGAGGGTTTCCCAGGATAAATGTTGTGTCTCTTGTGATTGTGTATTTCTCAGTGATCTTGTATTATGCTATTGTTATCTATTGAAATGCAAAGAACTATAATAATGGATTAAACATTAACATGGAATCAGAGCCAAGATGAAGAGAGTATCTTTCACAAGAGAAAAGTGAAAAACATCATTGTTGTCGTACATGAAAATTAGGGCTTTGTTGGAAAGGTATTTCAGCCCTAAAACCACCTAGAAAAGTGTGCCCTCCCCCAAGGATCATTTTGGCACCTTCAGCGCACCTTTTCAATGGCTAGATCTCCCAAAAAGTGAAACCCTATTTTTCACAAAGTACCAGAAAACCAGAGTACAAGTACCAGAGTACCAGAAGTACCAGAAAACCAGAAGCACCAGTCCAGAAATCCACAGATCAAGTTTGAGGGGGTAAAAGTTGGATTTTTAGAAATCTGACTGCACCAGCTAACTCGCCTCAGCTCAGCACATCTATCCCCTGGATCAGAATTTCAAAATTCGAAGTTTGAAAAATTAGGGTTTCCTCATAAAACCCTAAGTTGCAGTTGCAGTTGCAGTTGCAGTTGCAGTCTCAAAACCAGTTGTAGTTGTAGTACCAGTTGCAGTTGCATCCGTACTACCAGTTTCAGTCACCCTTTAAGTTTTTAAAGAGTTGGTAATGATTACCGTTGCTGCCAGCTGGTGCCACCACCTGCAAATGCTATCAGAGGTATGTACTCACATATGTTTAAATGGTTAAACTTTAAAGAGTATTTGCAGGAGAAGAGATCTATTGTCATAGATTCAGAAGGATCTCAAGATCCAACACAATCAGAGGAATGATGCAACCCAGGTGTGATTATTCTGATATGCATCTATTTGTCATGACATTATCTTGATCAATGTTGCATGTTGAAGCTATGATCAAATTATTAGAAGGATTAAAAGTTGATCATAGAGCTTATCCTCTAACCTAACCTTCTGTCAAGATAGCGTATTGTCTCAKTACAGAAGACAGGTTGAAGAAAGCACTCGTCACTTGAGTGAAGGAGACCTGGAAGAAAAGAAAGCACTCATTCTTGAGGACAAGGCTCTAGGTTTGATTAATCAAGATTAATAAGATTCAAAGGTACACATGACAAGTTGATGACTATAGTTGAGATAGCAGTCGTTGTAAAGTATTATACTTGATAGCATGTGAGCATATAGAGGTAAATGCCTTTCCTGATACAACTAACACCTCCTCTAGGAGAAACCTCATGTGTTAGTTCCAGGTTTCCATGGAAGAATGCTTGGTCACAACACTATGAGAGTGTTGACCTCATTTCGTATTGTATTCCTTACCTTTAATATTTGCTTCAGATAAATTATAAGTGATAGCTCTAAAGGAACTACTGTGATGATTGTTCGTGCTATTGCTTTTTATTATCAGAAGGATATTATTCTTGCTTGTTGTTTTTTTGACCTTTCTCTAGGTCACATGTAATAACCCTGAGGAAGCTATAGTGAAGGTTGCAAAAGGAAACGTGCTAAAGGGGAGACCATAAATGAAGCAATCATCATTGGAAAAGAAGAAGGTGACTTGCATAAGCTAAAGGGTCACTCAGAAGCTACCATGACCCATTCCATTGAAGAATCCATGTGAACTTTGGCATAGAATATTAGCTCACATCAACTACAAGGTGCTACCATACATATGCAAAGCGGTCACAGGTTTACCAGAACTCAAAGGTGACCATGAAGGCGTATGCAATGGATGTGCATAAGGGAAGAACATCAAGAACCTGTTTCTGAAGAAAGACAACAAGGCAGAAGAAGTCCTAGAGCTCATTCATTCAGATGTGTGTGGCCCAATGCCATCGTCCTCCATTAGTGGGAATTCAAAGCCTTGATAGAGAATCTTTCTAAGAGAAAGATCAAGATACTCAAGTCAGATAATGGAGGATAATACACCTCAAAAGAGTTTGTGAACTTCTGCAAATATGTTGGGATCAAGAGGGAACTCACTACTCCCTATAATCCCCAACAAAACGGTGTAGATGAACATAACAACAGAACCATAATGGAAGTTGTGAAGACTATGATCCATGATCAAGATCTTCCTATGTGCTTATGGGCAGAAAAAACGATGGCAGTTGTATATGTGCAAAACCGATTGTCCCATAGTGCACTTGGGCTCAAGACACCGGAAGAGATGTTCATCGGAAAGAAGCCAAAGGTAAGCCATCTCAAAATATTTGGCTATCTAGTGTTTATTCATATACCTAAAGAAAAGAGAAACAACATGGACCCTTCAGGAAAGAAGGGAATATTTGTGGGATACTGTGAGGTCTCCAAGGCCTTCAGAATTTATATACCAGGTCACCATCACATTGAGATCAACAGGGATGTGACCTTTGATGAAGATGCAGTGCTCAAGAAATCTAAACTATGCCAGCTTGAAGAATTATATGAAGAGGAACCCGTAATCCCCAGTACTGCAATGAGGGAGGTTTCCAGAGCTACAGAACCAGTGATGGAAGTCGTAACTTCCCCTGATGAGGAACTTCTAGAATACCATGATATACTAGAAGTGAAAGAACCTCCTCAGATGACAACCCTCCATAAAAGAAAGCCAGCTTGGGATAGAGAGCTTATTCAAGATGGAGAGAAGTACGGTGTTCCCCAAGGAACTACGAGACAGGTGAAAAGACCAAATCCATTCTCCAGTTATACGGCTTTGATGTGTGATCTCCTAGAAGAGAGAACCTACCTTCTTTGAAGAATCCATTCAGAGGAAAGAATGGGAAGATGCCATGATAGAGGAATACCAATCCATAATGAAGAACGAAGTATGGGCAATAGTTCCCAGACTGAAGAGTAAAGATGTGGTATCCTCCAGATGGATCTTCAAAATAAAACACGTTGTTGATGGAAGTATTGAGAAGTATAAAGAAAGATTTGTCACTCATGGATTTTCCCACAAGGAAGGCATTGACTATGAAGAGACATTCGCGCATGTGGCCAAATACACTTCGATTAGAACCATCATAGATCTTGCAACTAAGATGAAGTGGAAGATGCACCAGATGGATGTGAAGACAACTTTCCTAAACGATGTCATCGAAGAGGAAGTGTATATAGAGCAACCTCAAGGATTTGAGGTTGAAAACAGGAAGTCTCATGTCTGTAGATTGAAGAAAGACTTATACGGATTGAAGCAAGCTCCTAGAGCTTGGTATGGCCATATAGATAGTTTCTTGACAAGCTTAGGCTTTACCAAGAGTAAAGCAGACTCTAACCTCTACTTCAAGATCATGAACGATGAGCCAGTAATCTTACTTCTATATGTGGATGACTTATTCTTAACTGGAGAAGAAAATATCATCATCGAATGTAAAAAGAGACTTACCTCGAAATTTGAAATGAAAGACCTTGGCCTAATGCATTATTTCTTAGGTCTTGAGGAATGGCAGAGTCCTGAGAGGGTCTTCCTTAACCAAGGGAAGTATACGGTTGAAATCTTGAAGAGATTCGACATGTTGGAATGCAAGCCCATGAATACACCCATGGAATCAAAGTTGAAGTTGTTGGTCGACACTTCGTCAAAATTGATTGATTCCACACTGTATAGACAGATTATTGGATCGTTGATGTACCTGACGAACACCAGACCAGACATTTGTTTTTCCATAAACACCTGGATTCAGTTTCTAGTAGAACCTAGACATGTTCACTTAGTGGCTGCAAAACATGTGATGAGGTACCTTAAGGGTACAATAGATTGTGGTCTCATCTATGATGGAGATCATGATTTCACATTGAGTGGATATATTGATGCAGATTGGGCAGGAAGTGTTTCTGACAGGAAAATCACTTCAGGATGTTGTTTTAGTTTGGGATCATCTATGATCTCTTGGAAGAGTAGAAAGCAATCTAGCATTTCTCTCAGCATAGCGGAAGAAGAATACATTGCTACATGTTCTGCCAGCTGCGAAGCTATATGGCTTCGAAAGTTGTTGACCGGCCTATTTGACTTAGAGAGGAGAGAAACCTTGATCCTATGTGACAACCAGAGCTGCATAAAAATGACAGAGAATTGTGTATTCCACGATAGGTCGAAACACATAGAGATATGATATCATTACATCGGTGACATGGTGTAGAGAGGAGCCTTAAAAGCTCCATTACATTAGCACGGATAAACATGTTGCTGATGTGTTGACCAAGCCACTATCTCATATAAAGTTTGAGTACTTTAGAGATAAGCTTGGTATAGTCTGAAAGGACCCTCCTTGAAAGGGGGAGTAGATGCTGAGATGAGACATCTCTTGCTTCTAACCTGATGGTTGTGACATAAAGCAAGATGATGTGATGTGACTAGAACTGTGCTTCCAGCTGGATAGTTGTGACGTAAATCCAGTCTAGTATCCTGGTTCCGACCTGATGGTTGTGACGTAAAGCAGAACGAGTACCTTGCTTTCAACCTAATGGTTGTGATGTAAAGCAAGATGATGTGTGACTAGTACTATGCTTCCAACTATATAGCTACAACGTAAAGCAAGTCTAGTACCTTCTTCCGACCTGATAGTTGTGACATAAAGAAGGATGTGTACCTTGCTTCTAACCTGATGGTTGTGACGTAAAGTAATATGATATGATGAGACTAGCACTGAGCTTCCGACTAGATAGTTGTGACGTAAAGCCAGTCTAGTATCCTGCTTCTGACTGGATGGTTGTGACGTAAAGCAGGACGAGTATCTTGCTTCCAGCTTGAGTGTTGTGACGTAAAGCAAGACGATGAGATGAGATTAGTATTGTGCTTCCAACCTAATGGCTGTGACGTAAATCCAGTCTAGTATCTTACTTCTAGCTTGAGTGTTGTGATGTAAAGCAAGACGATGAGATGAGACTAGTATTGTGCTTCTAGCCTGATAACTGTGACGTAAAGCCAGTCTAGTATCTTGCTTCCAACATGAGTGTTGTGACGTAAAGCAAGACGATGAGATGAGACTAGTACTGTGCTTCCAGCCTGATAGTTGTGACGTAAAGCTGGTATAATATCTTGCTTCTAGCCTGAGTGTTATGACGTAAAGCAAGACATTGAGATGCGATGAGTACTGAGCTTCCATATTGACAGTTGTGATGTAAAGTCGGTCCTATATTATGATGAGCCAGCCTCGTGTTGTGATGATGATGATGATGAGGATGTATCAGTTTTTATACTAACACATAGTGATGTAGATGATGATGGCATTCCTTTGAGAATGACGATGATGTCGATGAAGAAAACTTCTGATGATTTATAGATACGCCAATCAGTGTTCAAAGATGATATTGATGATGTTTTCCTCTCACCCACTTGATGTTGTTGATGATAAAGGCCTCTCTCTCTCTCATGATGATGCTGAAGAATATCCTTCTTGTTAAGGGGGAGTGTTAAAATAATGTAACTGCAAAGTGCATTCTTATTATTATTTGATATATTATTCATTGGATCAATCCCCATTATGGATTGATCATGTCGGTTATTATAAAGGACCAAATCCCCTTTTGCGGATTCGTCAAAAGATAATTGTAATAGGCAGAATAAGAAGTCGGCCCCAGAAAATATTAAAGGGGTGTTGAATTATAATAAAGGTAGTTATAACCACACAGTTGGAGAAGTCGGCCCTGCCAGTGAAGAGACACTTCACACATGTCAGTATAATATAAATAAGGAGGCTAGCACCTCACTTAGACACAACTCACTTGCTCATTTTGAGAGACAAGTTTCAGAATTGCAAAAGGAGAGAGAGTGGCGCATCTTTGGGAGAGGAACTAATGTTTTAGTTTGATTTATCTCTTGGCATTGTATTGGCTATCTATAATAAGGAATTTTTGTTGGGTTTTCTTCCCCTAGAGGGTTTCCCAGGATAAATGTTGTGTCTCTTGTGATTGTGTATTTCGATCTTGTATTATGCTATTGCTATCTATTGAAATGCAAAGAACTATAATAATGGCTTAAACATTAACATCTAGTATGAACTTCATGGATATGAAATGTAACTTCCAAGAGGAAGAGGTCACACAAGAATAGATTGAAAAATCCAGGAGAAAGGGGGAAAGAGAAGGATGACTTTGAGTTTTGAACGAGTGGATGGATTATCAGGGAAAGGAATTGAGAAAAAGAGAGATCTTAATATATGAAAGAAGAAATAAAGCCTCATTTCATCTGTCACAACCTTCCACCTTACCTCAACCAAAGGAAACATATTTTCCTTCATCTACAAAGAATATGGTCCCACCACTTCCACCTCTAGTACATGAGTTTCTCCCGAAGCCAGCTCCAATAGGAGAGGAGATTCATTTAAATATAGATGCACCATCCATGTTTGGAAAGTTGAATATGACAGTCCATGTGACAAATATGTGCAATATTCCTTTTCTGAGGAGGGAAATCTTGAAGTTACTACAAGTATCATCCAAGAAGGAATACCCTCTGATCATTTTGAACACCATGTATCTTGATAGGATAAGGGACGATAATCCTCCTTTCTACCTTTCTTTGGGCATAAACGGCCTCCACCTGAACAATTGTATGCTAGAATCTGGGGCCTTAGCAAATTTCATTTCTTTGAAGGTGATGGAATAGCTTGGCTTGAAGACAACTATACCATATGGAAATGCATGTGGCATTGATTCCAAGAAGTTCAAGGTTTATGGGTTGTGTGAAAATGTTGAAGTCTTCCTGATTGATTTTCCTCATATCAATATCCTTATGAACATAATGGTGATTGAAGTTATGGATTCTTGGGGGATGCTTTTATTGAGGGGTTGGTCTGCTACTCTCGGAGGTTTTCTTATCATGGATCTCACCCATGCACACATTCCTATGGGGGATGGCACTTTCGATATTTTGTATAGCCGGGAGAAAGCTAACAAACATGTGATGGATCTTGATGGCCCTGATTACGTTAATGAGTGTGAATATGATGTACCTCGACAGATTATTGAGTATGATCCATCTAGTCTTCCTTTTGTGTAGGAATATTGCATAGACACGTTGCTTCCAAGGATGAATGAGTATAAGGAGAAGCTTGCAGCTTTCCAAGGGAAAGAACCAAGATCCATCAAGATGCTAAAAAGGGAAGAAGATAAAGAGGACAAAGGACATGAGAAATCCATTAGAGACATAGTCAACATGGAACCTCCTTCATACCCTTACATTGAGAACATACCTTACATCAATTTTAGTGAAGGAAGTCTTGCATTCATGTGGGATATGAGAAAGGGAAAGCCTAAACATGATCAGAAGGACGATAGCTCTTGGCTTGGCCCTTACATCATCAAGAATAAGTCTAAGAAAGAGAAGTACTACTTGACAGCGTTGGACAGGAGAAATATTCCATTACCAATGGATGGGTCTCTTCTCTGACACTACATTCAAGGAACTTGACTTCTTCAGGGCCCAGGCCCCAAGTAAGTAGGTAGGTCATTTTGATTTTCTAGATATTGCATATTGATTTCTCATGGTAGTTTAGTTGCATTTCATTTTTTGTTTTTCATTTTGCTCTACTTGCATTATTGATTTACATCATATATATGAAAATGCTAAAAAAAAAAAATTGTAGATTAGTTGTCATTTTTTGTTTTTGATCTTATGGACAAAGGATGAGTGAAGCCATCCTACTCTTAATCATTTGTTGTTTCAGTGTGTGTAGGCACAGGTCTACCAGGAGATGTTGTGGTTCTCATGCACTCTATGATGAGTACATGTCCCCAAGTAGAAGCCAGATATTATCCCCGATTTTAGGGATAACTAAGGAGATGATGTCTCGAGGCCCTCAGGTTGCAGACATGGAGTACCGAGAGACATCTTGACCAACAATGTCCACTTGCACATATAGAATCCCACTTCACCACCATAGTTTCAGGTTCATCATGAGGGTATCCACCACACCAGCTTGCTTCCGGAGGACATTGGGTCTTTCTCCATGAGGTACAAGCCAGGTATTATGGTGAATGTCATTTCAACATTTGAGGCATTTGAGTTTGTTGCATTTAAAACTGCTTTGGATTATGTAATGTTTGCTAGGACATTATGTTATTTTCCCTATTTCACCTTGGTGGTTGACATTGTTCCCTAGTAAGTGGTCACCCTTAGGAATAGGTTTGCTACGAGAGGTCCCCTTGACAAGTCATCGTTCCATTCCGAACCATACTTGTCATTTTCCACACTCCATCCCCTCATCTCCTTACCTTTTGGGATTTTCGGATGCATTGACCCAAGAAGGGATTGTCCCTCATTTCATGGGAAGAAGGGGTTGAAGGCCCAAAGGGAAGATAGTTGGAAAACGCTAAAATCTTGATTATGAACCTTCCAGATGCTTGCCCAAAGTGGTCTTGAGAGAAATGAAATGCTTCTCCTAAAAAATCAAAGACCTACAAAAGAAAACACATAATATAAATGTCCCACTTGATTGAGGGATTTACACAAAGTGCATTAAAAGCTAGACTATACCCCCATGGCACTATGTGTTCTTCTCCCTTCAAGTGACACTATGGTACTTCACCCCAAGATAATCGATTCACTCTTTGGGAGTACCCAACGTTTGAACTATGATTAACTAATGGAAATAAATGGGCTTGGAAAAAGGATGCATTGAAAACAAAGGTGCATCTCACCCTCTATAAAGGCACCCATAGATGAGACACTACGATCCCTTGTATGTCATGAACCCCATGCCCAAAATCATTTCCCCCATCCATGTAATTTTCTTCACATGTCTAAGAGAATGGTTTCTCTTGGGAAACACTCCTTGAATTAGGGACAATTCAGCCAATAGGTCACTTTTTCAACCCTCCCATACCTAAACTTGGCAAATTGCATAGGGTCTTTGAGAACTTGTTTAGTTTGATGAGGTGGCTTTTGATGCACATGCTTAGGTCAATTTTTTATTGACAAGACTTAATTATCATGATGCATTTGACTTTAGATCCTTGGATGGCATATTCATTGTCTTTGCAGGACCTTGTTTGGTGGACATTTTTGGAGGAACAAACCTAGCTTGGGTTTCCATGGGGCTTGGAGACCATAGGTTGGATACAATGACCCACACATCGGATGATGACGATTGCCTTTGGAGGCCTGAGAAGACACCATAGAGGACCTAACCTAGCCCTTTGCTAGACCAATGATTAGATTTTGAGGCCAAAACATCACACATAGAGGGCTTGACATCACTCTAGGGCTAGGGTCTTGGTGGTGAAGGGACACTTGGCACATTTTGATGGAAAAGACTTGTATTGAAGGAAGAAACCCTAGTGCATGAGAGGGAAGCCCTAGAAGGCCCAAAAACTATCTTTTTCTCCTTCAACAACTTACTAAAAGTGCCAAGACGTCACCCTCTAGAGGGATGACGTCACTTTAGGGTTTATATTGTGCAATTTTAAAATTTAAATTTGAATTTAGCTTGTAAAGGGGAAAAGTAGGGGGTTTTGTCCCCTTATTTTGTGGTTTACCCTAAGTTTTATGGACAAACTCTTTTTAGAGGTTTTTGTATAAATAGAGATCATTTCTATGTCATTTTATCATAGCTCTCCCATTGTGAGAAGACTATATTGACTGAAATTTGCGCCCTACTTGAAAAAATTGGTATCTCTCTCTTGTGCAAATATTTTTTGGTGATATCTCTTGGTGAATGATTGAGCTAAGGTGGTGCACACCTCTTGGAGATTTTTTTTATTTCTTATGAATGGTCATTTCTTGGTTAAACTAGGGTTTCATCTTGCTTCTCCCTTGAAATTGGTAAGGAAAATCTGCAATTGTTAGTTCTTCTTTCTTATTTCATGGTTATTGTTGGCTCAAACCCTAGGATAAGTATAAGTGCATACACCCTCCATTAAGATTCATCTCATTCACTAGTTTACAAGTCATTTATTGCAAGGTTTCTAGGAGGAGTACAAGGGTGTACACCCTCCTAGATTTACCTAAGTTTTATTTGCATGCCCTAGGGAGTAAGAGGATTTACACCCCTAGGGATTTTGTGGATCTAACTCGTGCTTTTAAGACTCCCTTCACCCAAATTTTAAAGGCACTAATCTTAAGTTTGCATTGAAGAAATAAATTGTTTGCATTGGTAAACGTGATTTAGTGAGATATTTATATTGTTCAAGTTGGAAACTATTGTTGATGCTTTGAGGTTGCTAAAGCCTCTAGGGCATCTTGGTCTTCTTATCCTTCATGGATCTATTGCTAAAAAAAATATACAACCATTATGGATGCAGCAAACTACTCCTTTATTTGTTTATAACTCACATTTCAACCATCAAAATTTGTTAGCAAGATGCCATGATAATCTACTGGTCTCAGCTCACCTTTTGGGTGGTTTAATTGCTTGTTTTGTTGGTTGAAATTTTATGTTGTAGCAATAGTTTGCTATATCCATAAGGCTGCAAATATATCTCTGCAATAATTTTTCATAATAGCCTTACTTTGATGCTTAAGTCTTATGCCTTTGTACTTGAGTTGTACTAGTCCTTACTAGCTTATCTATTGCATCATTTACTTGACTTTTAGCATCTTATTTAACATCTTTAGTAATCATTTACTTGCTGATATATATCTTTGTTGATTTTTTCAAATAGGGACAACAAGCTTAACTTGCTTGTCCACTTAACATATAGCTTGCATACTTGACTTTTCTTGTGTCTCGGGAAAGTACAATCACTTTTTGTAGGTACTCAAATATTTGGCAACGTTAAATCACCCTCGAGACTCATTACCAAGCCTTCTTCCACTTAGAAACTTGACCTATAGGGGAATCCATTCATAAGTATCACTTTCCATCTCATTCCCCTTAGGTTCACCATGGATTCACCCCTTGTGTTGGATTTATCCTTCACTAAAGCGAGGGAAGGGTTTATCTGAGGTGGCAGTGGGTAAACTCTCCCACCATTATTTCCATCTTGTGGATTGGGTCGGGCTTTTACTATTGAGATATTGTAACTACAAAGATTAGTCTATTTATTAGAGTCATTATTCATCAAGATCAATCCCCTTTTGTGGATTGATCATGTCAGGCGTTGTAATTGACCAAATCCCCTTTTGTGGATTGGTCAAAACCTAAATATAATATGCAAATTGAGAATTCGGCCCCCGAGCTAATTAAAGTGGTTTTAACCACTAAGAAGACAAGTCGTCCATGCCCAGTGAAGAGACACATTTTCATCACCTGCCAATTTGTATAAATAAAGGAAATCAGTGCCTCATTATCTCACTTACTCATTCGCTCATCCAGTGCACGAGTTTGCTAGTTGTTGTTGGGAGAAGAAGGAAGAGAAAGGTGCATTGCTCAGTGTTGGATATTCTCTAGTGTTTTGGTTTATTGTCTTGGCATTGTATTGGCTATCCATATTAAGGAAGTTTTGGTTGGGTTTTCTCCCCCATGAGGGTTTCCTAGGATAAATGTTGTGTATCTTGTGATTGTGTTTCTCTCAGTGATCCTACCTATGTTATTGTTATCTATTAAATTGAAAAGAAACCTAATAATATCTCAAAACTTAACATGGTATCAGAGCTAAGATTAAGAGAGCATTTTTCACTAGATAAGCAAAAACGTCATTGTTGTCGTACAAGAAAATAGGGTTTTCTATTGAAGAGTAATTTCAGCCCTAAACTCATCAAGGAAGTGTGCCCTAGCCTAGTGAAATATTTGGCAGCCTCAACACACTTTTTCAATGGACAAAACTCTTGAAAAGTGAAACCCTAGTTTTCACTGGTACCAAAAAACGAGGAAACTTGAACCAGTACCAGTCTAGAATTCCGCTGGTCCAGTTTGAAGGGGAAAATTTTGGATTTTCTGAAATATAACTACACTAGGGTACTCACCTTGGCCAAGCACACCTCCTGGTAAGTTCATAATTAAATTATGATCATTTTCAATTTTTGGTCATTTTCCTAGCTCCAGGTAAGATGTCTGCAAGCACTAAGCTTGTTAACAAGCTAGAAGGTGTGGAAAACTTATGTGCCTAGAAGTATAGGATTGCACTCAATCTTGAAGAGAATGACCTAGCAATATTCATTAAATAATATGTATCAGAACCTACCGATGTTGCAGATAAAGAAAAACACCAAAAGGACATAGTTAGGGCCAAAAGAATCATTGCAGATTCTATTAAAGATCAATTGATTCCTCAAGTGGCTTCAAAGAAGACTCCAAAATGAATCTTTGATTCCCTAACTAGGATGTATCAATGAAAGAACATAAACCGGAAGATGAATCTAAGAAATCAACTCAAAAGTACAAGGATGCAAAAAGGAGAAACAGTTCAAGAGTATTTATCTAGAATATCACAATTCATGGAACAACTAGAAGCAATTGGTGATACTCTAGATGAATACAAACTCATAATGACATCCCTTAATGGTCTCACAAGACCTTGGGATGCATTCATCCAAACTATTTGTGCCAGAAAGGAGAAACTACACTTTGACATCCTTCGAGAAGAATGTGTTCAAGAAGAAGCAATAGTAGCTAACCGAGAAGCAATATTATCAAGAGATGAATATCAAGCCCTAGATGCTCATACTAAAGGAGGAAGGAAGAGGTCTTACTTTCAGAAAGAAACTCATCAACATAAGGAGTCTCACTCCCCAAACAAATTCATCCATAAAGAATCTCACTCTCCAAGGAGATTCCAGAAGTTTCAGAAAGGTCAAAGAAGAGAAAAATATTTTTCATCCTACCAATGTTTCCATTGTGACAAGATGGGAAATATTGCTAAGAATCATCCAGCCAGAAGAGAAGACTACAAGAAGAGAAACAGAAGACACCATGCCCACACAGTTGAATATGAAAAGACACCCACAAAGATGATAAAAGAACAGATTGAAGACTATGTCTTAATCTCTTCCCTCTCAGGATCAGTGTCACCTAGTGAACACACTTGACTCATATATAGTGGTGCTTCCAAGCACATGACAGGTCAAAGAGACATTCTCTCTTGCCTTATAGAAAAGAACTTTCCCCAGAAATTTACACTTGGAGACGATTATCAATACCCTATCAAAGGAGTAGGAATTTAAATTACAAACTTGATTCAGGAATCCCAATGAAGATGAAGGATGTACTATATGTACCAGGTTTGAAAAAGAACTTACTTTTTATCTCATCTTTAGATAAGAAATGCTTCATAGTTTCTTTTATAGATGGAGAAGTTCTTATGTGGCCCAAAGGAAAAACCATGGAAGAAGCAATTGTTATTGGAAAAGAAGAAGGTGGCTTGTATAAGCTAAAAGGTCACTCAGAAGCAGCCTTGACTCATTCCATTGAGAATCCATGTGAACTTTGGAATAAAATATTATCTCACATTAATTACAAGGCATTACCATATGTAATCAAGGAAGTCACAGGTCTACCATGAAGGCGTGTGCAACGGATGTGCACAAGGAAAGAACATCAAGAACCCTTTCCCGAAGAGAGACATCAAAGAAGAATTATTCCTAGAGCTCATTCACTCAGATGTATGTAACCCAATGCCATCAAACTCCATCAATGGGTATGTATACTATGTGTCTTTTATTAATGACTATTCTTGAAAAACTTGGGTTTACTTTTTGAAATCAAAAGATGAAGTGTTCATTAAATTCAAGGAATTCAAAGCCTTGATAGAGAATCTCTCTGAAAGAAAGATCAAGATACTCAGGTCAAAAAATGGAGGAGAATACACCTCAAAAGAGTTTTTAAACTTTTTTAGAGAAGTCGGGATCAAGAGGGAGCTCACCACTCCCAACAATTCTCAACGAAATGGTGTAGGAGAAAGAAAGAACATAACTATAATGGAAGCGGTGAACACTATGATCCATGATCAAGATCTTCCAATGCACTTATGGGAAGAAGTGTTAAAGTTTAAGCTATTATTAGGTTTCTTTTCAATTTACTAGATAACCATAGCATAGATAAGATCACTGAGAGAAACAAAATCACAAGATACACAACATTTATCCTAGGAAACCCTCATGGCGAAGAAAACCTAGAAAAAACTTCCTTAATATAAATAGCCAATACAATGCCAAGACAATAAACCAAAACACTAGATAATATCCAACACTGAGAAATGTGTCTCTCTCTTCCTTCTTCTCCCAACTGTAGCTACCAAACTTGTGCACTGGATGAGAGAATGAGTGAGTGAGATAATGAGGCATTAACTTCCTTTGTTTATACAAACTGACATGGGATGGAAATGTGTCTCTTCACTCGGTAGGGCCGACTTGTCTTCTTCGTGGTTAAAACCACTTTAATTAGCCTGGGGGATGACTTCTCAATTTTCATATTATATTTAGGGTTTGACCAATCCAAAAAAGGGGATTTGGTCAATTACAATGCCCGACATGATCAATCCACAAAAGGGGATTGATCTAATCAATAATAACTCAATAATAAATCAAATACTCCTCATAGTTATAATATTTCAACACTCCCCCTTAACAAGAAGGGTATTCTACAACATCATCAAGAGAAAGAGAAGGCAACAACATCAACAACATCCGTAACATTGACTGGAATATCTATAAATCATCAGAAGATTTATGTCATCATCAATATCATCATCCACAGTAGGGAGCCAGAATGGCATCATCATCATCTGCATCAACATGGATTAGTATAACACTAATACATCATCATCATCAATGACGGCACAAGGATGATACAACATCACAACACAAAGGTTGGAGCATCATCAACATCAACACTAGGTTGGAAATCTTTATCACGAAGTTGGCATGTCAACAACATCAGCACGAGGCTGGAAATATTCAACACGAAGATGGGATCTCAAAAACATCAGCACGAAGCTGGAAATCTTTAGCACAAGGCTGGCATCACAACATCAGCACGAAGCTGGAAATCTTTAGCACGAGGTTCGCATCACAACAACATCAACACGAAGCTGGAAATATTCAACACAAGGTTGGCATCACAACAACATCAGCATGAAGTTGGAAATCTTCAACACAAGGTTGGCATCACCACTACTCCCCCTTTCGAGTGAGCTCCTTTCAGACTACACCAAGCTTATATAGAAAGTGCTCAAACTTTACACGAGACAGGTGCTTGGTCAACACATATGCAACTTGTTCATTTGTGCTAACATACTGGAGATTTATGGCTCCTCTCTATACCATATCACAGATGTAATGATATCGGATTTCTATGTGTTTTGACTTGTCATGGAACACATGGTTCTCTGTCATCTTTATGCAACTTTGGTTATCACATATAATCATAGTTGATTCCATCTCCAAATCGAATAGACTTTTCAACAACTTCTGAATCCATATGGATTCACAACTGGTGGAACATGCGGCGATGTATTCTACTTCTGTCATGCTTAGAGAAATACTTGATTACTTCCTACCCTTCCATGAGATCATGGATGACCCCAGACTAAAACAACATCCTGAAGTGCTCTTTATGTTGAAGACACTTCCATCCCAATCTGAATCGGTATAACCACTCAGTCTGAAGTCATGATCTCCATTATAACTAATACCAAAATCTAATGTACCCTTAAGGTACCTCATCACATGTTTTGTTGCAACCAAGTGAACATGTCTGGCCTCTACCATAAATTGAATCAAGGTGTTTACAGAAAAACATATATCTGGCCTGGTGTTCATCAGATACATCAATGATCCAATGATCTTTTTGTACAACATAGCATCAATCAATTCTAACGAAGTGTCAACGAGGAGAATCAATTTTATTTCCATGGGTGTATTCATGGATTTTCACTCCAACATATCAAACCTCTTTAGTATTTCAACTGCATACTTCCCTTGGTTAAGGAATATATTCTCTAAGCTCTGCCAAACCTCAAAACCTAAGAAATAGTGCATTGGACCAAGGTCTTTCATCTCAAATTCTGCAGCGAGCTTCTTCTTACACTCAGTGATGAGCTTTTCTTCTCCAAATAGAAATAAGTCATCCACATACAACAACAATATAATAGGCTCATCATTCATAACCTTGAAGTAAAGGTTAGAATTTGTTTTACTCTTGGTAAAGCCCAAGCTCGTCAGGAAATTGTCAATTCTTCCATACCAAGCTCTAGGCGTTTGTTTCAATCCATATAGAGCCTTCTTCAATCTGCACACATGAGTCTTTATGTCTTCAACTTCAAACCCTTGAGGTTGTTCTATATACACTTCCTCTTCTATGACACCATTTAAGAAAGTTGTTTTCACGTCCATCTGGTGTAACTTCCATTTCATCTTAGCTGCAAAGGCTATGATGGTTTTGATTGAAGTGTATCTGGCTATAGGAGAAAACATATTTTCATAGTCAATGCCTTCCTTTTGAGAAAAGCGACGAGCATCAAACCTTGATTTATATTTCTCAATAATTCCATCAGCAGCATGTTTTGTCTTGTATAGCCATTTGGAAGATACCACATCCTTGTTCTTCGGTCTGGGAACTATTTCCCATACATCATTCTTTATAATGGATTGGTATTCTTCTATCATGGAATCTACCCATTCTTTCTTTTGAACAGCTTCTTCAAAGCAAGTAGGCTCCTTTTCTAAGAGATCACACATCAAATCCATATAACTTGAGAATGGCTTGGATTTCTTGACTTGTCTCATGGTTCCTTCCGGGGCACCATACTTCTCTCCATCTTGAATAAGTTCCCTTGCCCAGGCTAGCTTTCTCTTGTGGTAGATCGTCATCTAGGGAGGTTCTTGAGATTTTATTATGTCATGATCTCCTAGAATCTCCTCATCAGGGGAAGTTATGACTTCCCTCACTGGTTCTGCAACTTTGGGAGCCACGGGTTCTTCATCATATACTTCTTCAAGCTAGCATCTTCTTGATTTCTTGAGTGTTGCATATTTATCAAAGCTTACATCTCTGTTGATCTCAATATGATGGTAACCTGGCCTGTATATTCTGAAGGCCTTGGAGACCTCACAGTATCCAACAAATATTCCCTTCTTTCCTGAAGGGTCCAGCAGGGTTCTCTTCTCTTTTGGGAGGTGTAAAAATACGGGACAACCAAATATTTTGAGATGGCTTACTTTTGGCTTCTTTCCGAAGAACATCTCTTCATGGTTCTTGAACCCAAGTGCACTATGGGATAATCTGTTATGTACATACATTTTTTTTCGTGTTGCTTCTTCCCATAAGTGCATTGGAAGATCTTGATCATGGATCATGGTCTTCACTGCTTCCATTATAGTTTTGTTCTTTGTTTTTGGTACACCATTTTATTGAGGATTGTAGAGAGTGGTGAGCTCCCTCTTGATCTCGACATCTTTACAAAAATTTACAAACTCTTTTGAGGTGTATTCTCTTCCATTATCTGACCTGAGTATCTTGATCTTTCTTTCAGAGAGATTCTCTATCAAGGCTTTGAATTCCCTAAATTTACCAAACACTTCATCTTTTGATTTCAAAAAGCAAACCCAGGTTTTGCGAGAATAGTCATCAATAAAAGACACATAGTATACATGCCCACTAATGAAGGTTGATGGAATTGGGCCACATACATATGAGTGAATGACCTCTAAAACTCCTTCTTTGTTATCTCTCTTCAGGAAAGGGTTCTTGATGTTCTTTCCTTGTGTACATTTGTTGCACACGCCTTCATGGTCAACCTTGAATTTTGGCATACCTGTGACTTTTTAGGGAAAATTCTTTTCAGTAAGGCAAGAGAGAATGTCTCTTTGACCTATCATGTGCTTGGAAGCAGCACTGTCTATGAGCCAAGTTTCCTCACCAGGGGACATTGATCATGAGAGGGCAGAGATTAAGACATAGTATTCAATCTGTTCTTTTATCATCTTTGTGGGTGGCTCTCCATCTTCAATTGTGTCAGCATGGTGCCTCTTGTTTCTCTTTTTGTATTCTTCTCTTCTAGCTGGACAATTCTTAGCAATATGTCCCATCTTGTCACAATGGTAACATTGGTAGGATGATAAATATGTTTCTCTTCTTTGACCTTTCTGAAACTTCTGGAATCTCCTTGGAGGGTGAGATTATTTATGGATGAATTTGTTTGGGGGGTGATACTCCTTATGTTGATGATTTTCTTTCTAGAAGTAAGACCTTTTCCTTCCTCCTTTAGTATGAGCGGCTAGGTCTTGATCTTCATCTCTTGATATTATTGCTTCTCGGTTAGCCACTCTTGCTTCTTCTTGAACACATTCTTCCCAAAGACTGTCAAAGTGTGGTTTCTCCTTTCTGGCACAAATAGTTTGGATGAATGCATCCCAAGGTTTTGTGAGACCATTAAGGGTTGTCATTATGAGTTCTTCTTCATCTAGAGTATCACCAATTTCTTCTAGTTGTTCCATGAATTGTGATATTCTAGAGAAATGCTCTTGAACTGTTTCTCCTTTCTACATCCTTGTACTTTTGAGTTGAGTTCTTAGATTCACCTTCGGGTTGATGTTCTTTCCTTCATACATCCTATTTAGGGAATCAAACATTTATTTTGGAGTCTTCTTTGAAGCCACTTGAGGAATCAAGTGATCTTTAATAGAATCTGCAATGATTATTTTGGCCTTAATTGTGTCTTTTTGGTGTTTTTCTTTAGCTGCAGCATCGGAAGGTTCTGGTAAATCTTCTTTAATGAATCTTGCTAGGTCATTCTCTTCAAGAATGAGTGTAATCCTATACTTCCAGTCACGGAAGTTTTCCACACCTTCTAGCTTGTGAACAAGCTTAGTGCTTGCAGACATCTTTACCTCGAGCTAGGAAAATGACCAAAAATTGAAAATGTTCATAATTTAATTTTGAACTTACCAGGAGGTGTGCTTGGCTGAGGTGAGTAGACTGGTGCAGTTAGATTTCAGAAAATCCAAATTTTTCATCTTCAAACTAGACCAACAAAATTCTCGACTGGTACTTCTGGTACTGGTTTTGGTTTCCTGGTTTTCTGGTACTTTTGGTTTTTTGGTACTTCTGGTTTTCTGGTACTTTTGGTTTTTTGGTACTTCTGGTTTTTTGGTATTTCTGGTTTTCTAGTACTTGTCAAAACTAGGGTTTGACTTTCTGGAGTATTTGACCACTGAAAAGGTGTGCTCAAGGTGCCAAAGTGTTCCTTGCACTAGGGCACAGTTTTCTAGATGGTTCTTAGGTTGATATTCCTCTTCAACAAAAAGCCCTAATTTTCTTGTACAACAACAATGATATTTTTCTTTATCCAGTGAAAGATGATCTCTTAAGTTTATCTTTGATACCATGTTAAGGTTTAAGCTATTATTAGGTTTATTTTCAATTTACTAGATAACCATAGGATAGATAGGATCACTGAGAGAAACACAATCACAAGATACACAACATTTATCTTGGGAAACCCTCATGGGGGAGAAAACCCAACAAAAACTTCCTTAATATAGATAGCCAATACAATGCCAAGATAATAAACCAAAACACTAGAGAATATCCAACATTGAGCAATGTGCCTCTCTCTTCCTTCTTCTCCCAAATGCAGCTACCAAACTTGCACACTGGATGAGCGAATGAATGAGTGAGATAATGAGGCATTGGCTTCCTTTATTTATATAAACTGGCAGGTGTTGGAAAGGTGTCTCTTCACTGGGTAGGGCCAACTTGTCTTCTTAGTGGTTAAAACCACTTTAATTATCTTAGGGGGCGACTTCTCAATTTTCATATTATATTTAGGGTTTGACCAATCCACAAAAGGGGATTTGGTCAATTACAATGTCTGACATGATCAATCCACAAAAGGGGATTGATCTATTGAATAATAACTCGATAATAAATAGAATATTCTTTGCAGTTATAATATTTCAACAAGAAGCAACAAGAACGACAATGTATGTACATAATAGATTATCCCATAGTGCACTTGGGTTGAAAACCCCCAAAGAGATGTTCTCTGGAAAGAAGCTAGAAGTAAGCCATCTCAAAATATTTGGCTGTCTAGTATTTGTGCACATTCCTGAAGAGAAGAGAACCAAGTTGGACCCTTCAGGAAAGAAGGGAATATTTGTTGGATACTGTGAGGTCTCCAAGGCCTTCATAATTTATATACCAAGTTATCATCATAATTAGATCAATAAAGATGTAACCTTTGATGAAGATGCAACAATCAAGAAATCAAGAAGATGTCATCTTGAAGAATTATATGAAGAAAAACCTGTAGCTCCCAGAGTTGCAGAACCAATGAGGGAAGTCATAACTTCCCCTAATGAGGACATTCAAGAAGATCATGACATAATAGAATCTCAAGAACCTCCCCATATGATGACCTCCCACAAGAGAAATCCATCCTAGGCAAGGGAACTTATTCAAGATGGAGAGAAGTATGGTGCCCACGAAGGAACCATGAGACAAGTCAAGAAACCCAAGCCATTCTCCAATTACATGGATTTGATGTGTGATCTCTTAGAAAAGGAACCCACTTGCTTTGAAGAAGCCATTTAGAATAAAGAATGGGAAGATGTCATGACATAAGAATACCAATCCATTATAAAGAATGATGTATGGGAAATAGTTCCCAGACCGAAGAGCAAGGATGTGGTATCTTCTAAATGGCTATACAAGATAAAACATGATGTTGATGGAAGTATTGAAAAATATAAAGCAAGGTTTGTTGCTCGTGGCTTTTCTCAAAAGGAAGGCATTTACTATGAAGAGACATTTGCTCCTATTGAAACTCAGAACTGAAATGGGCTGTAGCAAATCAATCCCGAGGCAACCTCGAACCACTTTGGATTGGGAGCTGCCCCTTCCAACCCGAGAGGGATCTCTCGAACAATGTCACAATAGGAATTTAAGTAGCGTGAAAAAGGTGGGCAGATTTATGGGTTTTTGAGGGTTAAACCAGGGAAAAGGTCCATTGGGCATGGAGTCAAATGGAAACCGAAGAAAAGAGATAATAGCAGAGAATAAATAACTTGCAGAAAGTGAGGCAAAGTAAGTCTATATTTCAGCGCTTTGATAAATTATGATGTGATAGGGGAAAGAAAAAGAAAGGCCGACGTAGCAAAGGATACATTTAGAGTTCTGAAAATGGAGATTGGTCTTACACAGCTGATAGCTGGTGTAGAGGAAAGGCAATAAACACTTACAGAAAACCCAAATCCTTTCGTTATAGTAGTGGTCGTACTAAAGTATAACGAAACACATCGGTTAGAGGAAAACAAAACATAATGCAGTCGTAATGGGTTAATGAAGACATAAAGCTATGGTAAAACAATTTCAGCTGCGAGTAAGAAAACACATAAATGAAATCCAAACAGTTTTAACACATCTGAAAAGAAGAAAAACATGCTCGACTGTGATGAATCTCACAGTCGCAAGCAAAAATCATCTTTATTACTCCAGTCTGGTTTACAAACACTCAGTCATTACAATGAAACTCTCTTCTAAAGAAGTTTTTACAGTCTTGGGCTCATGCGCCCCCCCGTTCGGTTCTGTTACATCAATCTTTTAAAAAGAAAAAATAAAACCCTTTGTCTTCCGGGAATCTGAAGCGTTTCTTTTCATGGCATTCTGCAACTGCCAGGCGCATCTACCAGCTCCTGAGACCGTTACTAATCATCTGATAACTCATCATTCCTTCCTTGACACTTGGAAGCTGCGGTTTTGCTTTACAGTGTCCTCTACTTCTGGATAGCATTAATCGTTATTCCACAGATCCAGGGGCACTGTGTGCTCTCTTACGATCCACTTTCTTCTTTGCTGCCACATTTACAGTATGTCGTAGAAGCGCTGCTTTGTATATAGGCTTTGGTAGGTGTCGATGTCTCTCAATGCGTTTAATTTCTGGAAGATGCTTAAACCGTTCCTTTACAGCAATCTAGATAGTCGTGCCTTTTACGCTCTCTGGAGAGAAGCACTCCTAACTGCTCTGATGCTTTAGCTTTCCACAGGCGAATATTAGTGTCACCACTTCCCGAGAGAACATATGTTGCATCACCGATAAATTTCACACAAAACACCCTTTGCATTCGTTTTGTATGGTAGATTTCTCTGCTGTGACCTGCACTATAGGAGAATATTCTCACTGTTCTATCATGAGATCCAGTGACAAACTCCGGACCAGATGGAGAATAATCAATATCCATCACAGCGGAAACATGGTCTTGGTGCATACAAGTTCATTCTCCTCATATCTCAGCTATAGCAGTTACAATCTTCATTCGCTGCAGTGAAATTCATATATTCTCTTGGATTCCATGCAATGGCATTATTCCTTGTCTGCATTATTAGCTTGTTCAAAGGTGATACCATTCGAAGGTCATATAGAACAATACTGCGATCACTGGCAGTTGTTGCAAATATATCTTTCTCTGCAGGATTAAACCGTATAGAAATGACAGTATCAAGCCTTTCGTCAAGTACATGAGCCCAGGACCAGGTATAGCACAATCTAGCAAGATATACCCTAGCCAGAACATCACGCCCGTGAAGAACCTCCTGTAGAGAATCCAAGTCCATGGAAATAATTCATGGCATGTTGAGCCTGCCCTAAATGTGTGCAATGTCCTTCTGACAGCAACATCAACTTATCGAACTTCTCATACAGTCGACTAGATGGTTGGTGAATTGCCATCACAACAGTCATACCGTTCTTACTTAAACTCTTCGCAATATCAATTATACTCAAGGCAAATTGTTGAATTCAAACCAGACGTGGGCTCATCAAAGAACAGGCTGGAAGGATCAGTGAGAATCTCGAGTGCAATACAAACGCGCTTCTTTTCGGTATCCTTCCAGAACCCCGCCTCCGACGCTCTCTGTCTTATCGCGCCCATTCTATGCTTCTTGTTCCTCGGGATAAAAGATTACAACTCGGTATCTCTTGCCGTCGGAACGTTTTTCCAACCAAGTCCCACGGTTCACACTTGCTCACATCAACCGGGTAATAATGTCATATTCCATCTTGATGGCTGCCACAGTTGCGGTGCAGTATTTGCTGTGGTCTTGTCAAATGGATTGCGATCATTGCACAACCAACAGTATCGGAGAAAAGAGCTAGGACGGCAGCCCCTGCCATGTGTGCTTCGTAAATCAAATGGGAAATTAAGCCGACGGTAATTACCCGCCGTTGTAGTAATTATGAACCAGCTCATTTAGATCATACCCCAGCATTGTTATTTCCGTCCAGTTTGTCAGAGCGCCTGGCAGTCATCAAGACAGAATCTTCGTAAAAACCCGAAACGCCTCATCTGTCAGTGCTAACGGCTACCATGTCAGAGTCATGAAGATCGGACCCGGGATATTCTTCGGCGAAATCTTTAACGCTCCGCGTCGTTCCATACACCAGTTGCATCGGAAGATCCAGATCTCCTAACTGCGATACAACAAGTCCATACAACGTCCATGCCACAGGGCATGCCCAGTAATACCATCTCCAACATATTGGAATTTTCTTTCTTTGCAACCTCCAATCGAAAATCTCTGCTGCCGACCTGATTAACCTCAAATACTGCAGAGTAACATGATCTACAGGGAAAAATCCCATGGTTGCCTCATACTCTGGAGACATGTTTGCAATAGTTGCTCGATCGGCAAGTGATAATTCACCCATACCATCACCATAGAATTCAACAAATTTACCAACCACACCATGCTTTCGCAAAATTTGAGTCACCGTTAGAACCAAGTCAGTTGATGTCACTCCATTGTTCAGATTTCTAGTTAATTTGGAACCAACAACACCAGGAAGAACCATACTCATTGGCTGGCCAAGCGTAGCAGCTTCAGCTTCGATGCCTCCAACTCCCCAGCCAGCAACACCTAATCCATCAATTAGTTGTGTGGAAAATCAGTTCCAACAACACTATCCGGATAAAGTAGGCCATTGGTATTGAATACCACCCTTCCCGGATATTCCAAGTTCACCTGGTGTACAATACCAGAACCCGGAGAAACAACGAGCATGTTCTCAAAAGCGGATGAGCCTCACTTGAGGAACCAAACCTTTCCCTATTGCGATTAAATTCAAACTCCATGTTTGCGTGCAATGCATTTTCAGATCTAGCTACATCAACCTGAACTGAGTGGTCAACACCAAGGTCCACAGGTACCAAAGGATTGCTCTTATTAGCATCGCCACCAAGTCGTTTCATACCGTCGCGCATGTTAGCAAGATCAACGACTGCTGACACACGAGTGAAATCCTGAAGAATAACACGAGCAGGTTTAAAGGAATTTCAACTTGCTTTGGTGAAGTATTCTCCCAATCAAGAATCTTTCCACATCATTCTTCGTGACCTGAAAATTACCACAGTTGTATATTGCTGACTCGAGGAGAATTCCGACAGAGTAAGGCAGCTTCTCTGTCCTTGGATCATTTAGAGCTGCAAGGCTGTAATACTTTCCAACTCTCCTCCGCCTGGTTTAGGAAGGCTAGTCAAAATATGCTTGAAAGCATTCTCAGTGAAATTGTATCAGGAAACTAGATGGAGAGGAAATTGCGCATGCGAAGCCACACCAAATCTCCCGACAGATGCCTCCCGTAAACTAGAATAAGAATGAAAAGGTTTCAAGCCTTCACAAACTACAGATGCAAGGATAGCTCGTAAATACCCAATATTATGTTTATCTGCAGAAATAACAGAACCCGATTCCTCAGCATTCACCTTTTGCTTGGAAAGAGGGCGCTGCACCACTACCCTTAATAAAAGGAGATCCTTCGTAGCTTTTATAGCCTGGAACCAAGTACATAAACATGCTACGAGCTGTAACAACCCACACATCAAGTTCAAGATCATAATCGTACATGTTGCTTCTCTGGAATTAGGTTAACTTGAGATTGCTCCACTGATGGTGAACGAAAAGTATTACCTGCCCTTTGATTACATTCTCCATTTATCTCCCCGCTTGGGATTTCATTTCCAAACCAACTTTGGAGATCGAAAATGGTCATTGTACATGTCACATGCCTCTGCCTCGGATGGATCGCGAGCTATTCGAGAAACAACAATATCTTGATCACTAAGGGTTCTTTGTTTTTTTGTGTTTTTTTCCTGGTGTATGCTGTATAAGATCAAAGAGTTCATACATGTCCGTATCAAATAAGTAGCGAAATTGGAAAAGAGGCCATAGGACCTGTGAACCTGTTGCTTATCCACAACTCTTGCTGCGGGACCCTCCTCTATTCCAAACAAGAATAACATTATCCTTGTCACTAAAGCTGGTCTACACATAAAAAGTATTGAAGTCATTGTACTCATGGAGTCCCCATTGATAATCTCTGTTACAACAGCTCCTATAGCCAAATACACTTCAATCAAAACCATCATAGCCCTTGTAGCTATAGCCAAATACACTTCAATCAAAACCATCATAGCCCTTGTAGCTAAGATGAAATGGAAGTTACACTAGATGGACGTGAAAACAACTTTATTAATGTTGATATTATGGTAGTTGTGGGAGGTATTTACCTCCACGTGTAAACCTTATGAGAATAGAATATTTCGATAAGAAAGAAGAAACTCTAATTAGTTGGCTAATAACCATAGAAGACAAGTCGACTCAAGAGGATAACTTGTATTAGGTTATTAGCCTCCAAGAGAAGAAGTCCGCTAAAGGAAATATTATATACTAAGTAAATAGGAACCCAAAATGAGAAGTTGGCCCAGGCAGTTTGTCAGATTTAGTATAAATACAGGAGGCCAGCCTTCATTATGGCAGGCATTCTCAGAACTGCAAAAGCAACACTTATGCGCACTGCAGTTGGCCAATTTGTGTGCAAATTTGGAGGAGAGTTGTCATTGTAGTTGTTGCAGCTAGCAGATTTCGGTTTTTGCTTGGACTATATCTTGGTTATGATTTGGACTCTCTGATCATCTCTTGCTTGGTGTGCTATCCTTGGAGAAAGGTGTGCCACCCTTTGTTTGTCTATCTAGCCTAGGGTTTTCTTCCGGAATGATTCTATTTCAAGGTTAAGGTGCTCGGGGGTGGCTTCGGCCTATGGTTGGGTAACAATAGCGATATTGTCTATGGTTAAACGAGCACATCCATCATATTCTATCAGGTTATGGGCCCACACCTCCTTCATTTAGTCTAACCACTGGAAGGGAGCATAGCCATAAGGATACTAAGCTCGTTGAAGAGTTGTCACTAGGGTTTCTAGCAGGAGCAGTTACCAAAGCATTGTTGCTAGGGTTACTAGCAGGTGCAGTTGTAGAAACCCTAACCCTCTCGTTGAGGCACCTTAAGTGAAGGGTGTTGAGCTCCCATTTTTTCACTCATCATACACCTCTTTTGGTCATTTACCCCCCTACCTAGGCATTGAAATCCAACTTATTACCTCCTATTATTACCTATTTGCTTGCCTAAAGATCCTGATTACAACATGGGGTAAAAGTTGTTTATTTTGATCATTTCTGAAGTTCTTGATAAATTAATTAGGATATTTTAGCTATTTGTTTACCAATGATAAAAGGCGCTTACATTTTCAATGCAACAGTTGTTCCCGCACTATTCCTGGCTTTCCAGTACCTACGCAAGCATTATGATACCTAAGGTTGTAGCTTCTCCTAGCTGCGCACACAAAGGATGGAGTTAGCAACATGGGCATTGTTCTTATGGTTAATGTAATGGTTGTTGACCATTTCTCTTGCGCCCAATAGTCTTCTATTTACACAAGGATCGACCCACGAACAAATATTCTAGAGTAGCGCCAGATCGGGGTCCAAACTCAGCATAGGACGATATCTAAGATGGTTGTAACGATTTCCTGAGATAGAGGAAATCGTGGTTAGTAAGATCCTCTAGTTTTGTTAAGTCATTTTGATCCCTGAGTTCCCGAGAACTGGGGAAAGTAATGTAATCTGATATACTCAGAACCAGATATATATGAGGGGGTCACATCTAAATACATTTTGAATATACCTTTTACTATTGAGAGAATGGATTATACCTGCAGGGTAATTAGTTACTATATTCAAACTCTTTGGTATTAAGGGCATAGGTTGCTAATGAGAACCTGTCTTTAGGAATTTGGATTACTTGTCTGTTATGTGTGGTGTGACCTCTAGAGGTACTATAGTAACAAGAGATAACATTTCAGGGGATAAGAGCTTAATTTAAATGCATATTGTGTGTTTACATTCGAGTGTAGCTAGTAAGTAGTGTACGCTGTGTGTTTATATTATTTGCCAAGAGTTTCAGGTTTTCCTAGAATATAGTCACTCCATTGCTTCATCTAGTTAAATATCAATCTTGTGGCAAGACTCTTTCAGAGTCATTTCCTTGTACATTGGTTCTTGTGTGTGGGTAAGAATGTAGTGGCACCCTATAGTCTGTCATGCTTGTTATGTGTTAAGCCTCTTAGATTGAGAATAGAGTTGGTTGATAGGGAACACCCTCCAACCGATTAGTCTCATGGTAGGTCAGTAAGATAATCACATGGAGACTTGAGTGGATCCATAGAGTTGGTTGATATAGACATTTGTTTGGGGAATTGTTCTTTTGATTTTCGTTCATAAATATATGATTGCTCTTTGTGCATACGATAGAATTCATATGATTAGATCCCCGGCTGATTGCTAAGTTTCAGTAATTGTAGTTTGGTTTGAGCTTTGCTAGACTAATAGATTGCCTAGTCCTCTTGCTCTTGGAAAGACAAACTAGGATATACTTATGTCAGTTGCCTGCACATACTGTGTATGCAGTTCATCAGTTTACAAACCTGGTTGACAATTTATGTGGGAATTTATTATAGAAATTAAATAGCCCAACATTTTGGCGTTCTTGTCGGGGAACTGCTAAAAGGTAAACAGTAAGAAAGTTAGTTTTGTTTCACAGTTTGATTTTTTTCTTGGAGTTTTTTTGTGTTTTTGTCCAGAATGGTGGCGGAAAGATAGTAAGATGAAAGGTAAGAACCTACGCTGCCACTATTGTGAGTCCTTCCAAACCCTATATGGCATATGGTTACTCATGGTTAGGCCTAGGGATAGCAAGGGTAGATTCTTAAAAACTGATTTTCCAGAAAATTTATTTGGTAGCAATAAAACTCCTCCTATTAATCTGGCTGAAAGGTATGCAGGAAGCTCAAAGAGGGAGGATTCTACATCAAAGATGGCCACTCCACAATCTGAACAAACAGTGGAAAAGGTCCAAGAAGAAGAGGGATAATTCCAGGGCCAACCAACTAAAGGGCCACAGGTTGGGAAGCCAGACATCGATCCATCATTAGAGCAGACTATTAACCCTGAGCATATATATAAATTGCTCAAAACACCCCACAGCGTGGTCATTTTGCAAGTGGAAACTTCTGTGGTGGGAGGAAATCGAAGATTGAAAATAGGAGACAACTTTACCCTTCATCAGAATCCAGTATCTGAACCACCACTCTCACCAAGCGTGGAGGAATTTAGTCTATTTGGACACATGGCAGACAAAGAAGAAAGAAATAGGGAACCAGAAGGAGAATCTACCTTCAGATTCCCCATACTTGATTTAAGGCCAAATGTAAACATGAAAAATATTCCCCCGTCGTTCCTTCCAAATTTCAGAGCTATGGTTACAGAGGATCCAGATGCTTTTCTTTTTGAATTTGACATTCTCTACAGAAGCTATAACTATGTTGATGATGCACAAAAATTGAAATTGTTTCCAACAACCTTAAAAGACTCTGCTCTAAGATGGTTTATGGGACTTGAAGACTACTCTATCTGATCTTGGGAAGACATGAAAATTACTTTCCTTAAAAAATATCAAGACTAATGTAGAACTCGAGACTCCCGCAATGACATCTTTAAGATGTAGCAATCAAAGGCTGAGATTCTTGAAGACTATGTAGAAAGGTTTCTCTATAATCTTTAGAAAACCAAACAAAGTACTTTAAACAATGATACCATCTGGACCATCTTCCTTAAGGGGATACAAGAAGAATACATTGATGTGCTAAATCTAATGGGTGCAGGTGATGTCTCACAGTTATCATTTTCTGCCATCTGTGATTTATGCAGGAGATATTCGAGGAGTCGAGCAAAATCCGGTAAGGGAGTAAGGGATGTTCTGCCAAAAGTAACAAGATCTGCTGCAGGAGGCGGAGTATCAAGGATAGAATTAGGAAACTTATTGGAAAATTTTAAAATAGAAATTCTCAGTACTCTTAGTTCTCAGCTAGATATGTTTCAAATTAAGAAAAAGCAAGAAGAAGGGAAATCTATTGTATATATTTTTTGTCCCTATTGTCGAAAGAAGCATGCATATAACGAATTTCCATTGGATAATGTGCAGGTTTGTGCAATATGTGTGGAGGATCACAAGATGGAGAATTGCCCCTCGTTGCCCAGACTTAAAGCTATATATAAAGAAAATAGGGAGGTGGCAAAACCTGCTTTTCAAGTTGTATTAAAGAAACCATGGCAGACAAGAGCCCAAGGTATGTCCCAAGATCCTTTTTCATCGTCTTTTGCACCGTATAATGCTTATCAACAATAGTGGAACACTCAAATGCCATGGAAAAACACTTGGCCACAACAACAAACTCAAACCCAGCCTTGGCAGCAAAATTGGAGAGGTAGCCCTTAAGGGATGATGCCTCAACAATAATTCCCAATGCCCTATCCTAATTATCCGCAATAGCCCCCACCCATGCCATCTTTGTATCCACCTCCCCAAACAACAGTCCCACAATTACCACAGTTGACTGCAAACCAAAACCCTCCCAGACCAACACAAATGTCGGCACAGTCGGTACCAAACCCAAACAACAAAGTTGCATAGCCTGCCTTTAATGATGAGATGCAGCCCTTTTTGACTTACCTGATCACTCGTATGCCTCTTCAAAATATACATCTGAGATCAGGGAAAGTCGTGAAACCAAGAAATTCCACGGTTGTCATTGAGGAAGAAGAAGAAACTCTTGAACAACCAATAAATGACAACCAACCCAGAAATATAGTTACTCCCTCTACTCAGGCACAAACATCTACTTCTCCTACCGAGCAGCCACAAGCATCTAAACTTCCACCTTATCCATAAAGGTTGGCCATAGAAAAGCCAATAGTCCTTCCTAAATTCGACCTGGAAGCTGAGCTACGGAATGTTTGTGTCATAATTCCCCTACTGCAAGCTATAAAGGATATTCCCATTTATGCAAAAACTGTTAGGGAGTTATGCATTAAGAAACCTGGAAGAAAATGAAAAGAACCCCCCACTATTCATGTGGCAAGCCAATTGGCCAAGCTAATGTCTGGGAAAACATTGGTGAAAAAGTATGAAGATCCTGGAAATCCCATAGTCACCATTTCCATCAATGATGTTCCCATAGGAAATACTTTAATTGATTTGGGGGCTGCAATAAATATCATGACTGTATTGACCATGGAAACATTGCAATTGAATACTCTCCGACCCACACCTACGGTACTTGAACTTGCTGATAGATCCAGGATCAAGCTTGTCGGGGTGCTAGATGATATTATAGTAACTCTGAATTCGTGGAAATATCCCATAGATTTCCTAGTTATCCAACCTAAAACCAGTAATGTAGGCCACCCTATCATCCTTGGGAGACCATGGTTGGCCACAGACGATGCTTTCATCGGATGTAGGTCGGGGGAGATGACCATATCCAATGGTATGGCTATGAATAAACTCACTTTGTACCCACCTGCCAAACCAGCACTGTCAGATCCTTGGCAGATGTATGAAACTTGTGAAAATACAGAAATGGAACCTCCTGAAGACCAGGAAATAGAGCCTTCAGAAGATGTAGGAATTGAATCTCTGAAAATTGTGGAAATTGGAGATCATACAGAAACAGAAATTTTACATCCCCTTATAACCCTTGAACAAGTAGGGGAATTGAAAATCCAATCAGAAGACGATTTTCTGAACTTGTTTATTTCTGTTGTGGATTGTACTCCGTTTTTGGAAGTACCACGAACTTATAATCATATCTTTCACAAATATTTTCAGGAAAATTTCGATCCTACAGGGACCACATCTTTTCTTTTATCATCCATCACAGAGACCACATATCCCTATTGCATAACTGTTGAAATCAGCCCAGGAAAAACTTTGAATATCAATGTCGACCTTGATCCTGAACAACAAAAACAATTAATCAGCCTATTACAAAAACACTTGGGTGCATTTGCCTGGGACTATAAAGACATGCCTGACACCCACCCAGACACATGTATGCATCATATTTACCTGCAAGAGAATGACAGACCTGTTAGGCAGCCACAACGTCGTATGAATCCTGTTGTAAAGGATATAGTGAAAGAAGAATTATAGAAGTTGCTAGATGTTAACTTCATATATCCTATATCTGATAGCAAGTGGGTCTCTCTATTGGTGGTTGTCCCCAAGAAGGGAAACAAGTGGAGAATATGTGTTGACTATCGTGAGCTTAATAAGGAAACACTGAAAGATTATTTTCCACTACCTTTCATTGATCAGGTACTGGATACATTAGCAGGCAAAAAGTACTTTTCCTTTTTGGATGGTTTTAGTGGATATAATCAAATGTAGATTGCACCAGAGGACCAGGAGAAAACCACATTTACATGTCCCTGGGGGACATTCGCCTATAAAGTTTTGTCATTTGGGATGTGTAATTCCCCTGCCACCTTCCAAAGAGCATTATTGGGGATTTTGTTGACTTGATTCATGAGTGCGTTGAGATCTATATGGATGATTTTTCTGTCTCCGGTGACTCTTTCGCCAAAGCACTCCATAATATGGAAAAAGTACTGATTAGGTGTAAGGAATCTAATGTCGCCTTAAGTCATACAAAATGTAAAATGATGTCACAGCAGGGCACTATTATTGGACATCATGTTTCTTCTTCAGGCATCAAAGTGGACCCAACAAAGATTAAAGTTATCATGGACCTCCCTAAACCCAATTCACCAAAAGAGGTAAGAAGTTTTTTAGGTTATGCTGGATACTATAGAAGGTTTATTGAAAATTTTACAAAGATCGCTGCCCCTATGTACAAATTGTTAGCCAAAGATACTAATTTTTTGTGTGATGCGCAATGTCAAGTTGCTTTTGACATCTTGAAGGAAAAACTATCCACAGCACCAGTTCTAAGGGGACCAGATTAGACCCTTCCATTCCACATTTGTACGGATGCTTCATAAACTTCTCTCGGGGTTGTCCTAGGACAGAAACAGGATCAATTATCTTACGCCATCTACTGCAGCAGTAAAAACCTATCACTAGCTGAGTTTAATTATACCATCACAGAAAAATAATTCCTAGCTGTCATGCATGCTATCAATAAATTTAGACATTATATCATGGGATATGAAACTTTTATTCACAGCGACCATTCTGCCATTAAGTTTTTAATGAATAAACCCATCACAAATGGTAGGATCACTAGGTGGTTTTTATTGCTGCAGGAATTTAATATTACTATAGTAGACAGGCCTGGTAAAGAAAACTTGGTTGCAGAATTTCTCTCTCGAATCCATAATAATGATGAAAATGCTCTTGTTGACGATAATTTTCCTGACGAACATTTGTTTGTTGTTTCCACTAACATTCCATGGTTTGCAGACATAGCCGATTATTTGGCCATCGGAAAGTTGCCTCAACATCTCTCCCCGAGAGAAAGGCAACAAATTGTTAAGAACAGTGCAACTTATTCATGGATCGGGGGAGATCTCTTTCGTACGGGACCTAACATGATTATCAGAAGATGCGTATGAGAAGATGAAACATATGTTATCCTGAAAGCCTGCCATGATAGCCCCTGTGGAGGCCACTTCATAGATAAAAGGACAGCTTACAAAGTGCTTCATCGAGGGTACTATTGGCCAACATTGTTCAAAGACGCCAAAAAGTATGTGAGGAGCTATGACAGTTGTCAGAGAATGGGTAAGCCAGTACAAGCAAACGAGATTCCCTTACAAACCCAAGTGCTAGTCGAACCTTTCGAAATATGGGCCTTGGATTTTGTAGGACCAATCTCTCCTTCATCACGAAAAAAAAGGTACATTTTAGTTTGCACTGATTACGTAACGAAGTGGGTAGAAGCAAAATCCCTTCATTCTGCTAGTGAAGAGTTTGTTATAGATTTTCTTTACAAAGATATTTTTACTAGTTTTGGTATTCCAAGAGAAATTGTGACAGATAGCGAGGCACCGTTTACATATAATTCAATGCAAGTGCTTACTCAAAGGTACCACATAAAGCACTATAAATATTCTCCATATCACCCGCAAGCAAATGGGCAGGTGGAATCTACAAACAAGGTACTAGAAGCGATCTTAACCAAGATGGTCCAGCAGCATCACAAAGACTGGGCAGATAGGCTTTTGGAAGCACTGTGGGCATACAGAACCACATGGAGAAATACCACTGGATTTACTCCATATGAGCTAGTGTATGGAAAACATGTTCTTCTGCCTATTGAGCTCCAAGTAAAAACCTTTAGGACAGCTGCACAACTGGGCATAGATCTATCAGAGGCACAGAAACAGAGAATAGCCCAACTCAATGAGCTGGATGAAATCGGACAAGATGTAGTTCAACACATTGTTTTGGTACAGGAACATAGAGCTCAATGGCATGATAAATTCATCAAGAAGAAAGTTTTCAAGCCTGGTGAATGGGCCCTCCTTTTTGATTCTCAGTTTAAGAACTTCATAGGAAAACTCACTACAAGATGGATGGGGCCTTATGAGATCGACATCGTCTTCGACAATGGATCAGCCAAGTTAACAACAATTGATGACTGACAACATTCTTTTGTGGTCAATGGCCATCGACTGAGGTTGTATCATCGACCAACGTCCAAGGATAACTTTGTACGAGATATTTTACAGCAGTTTGAAATGGAGGTAGTGGGAAGGGGGTCTCCTTCCCCCTCTTCCACCTCTGACTAAATCTTTTCCTTTAGCTTTCTAAATGTATGTACATATTATTATAAAACTAAAAAAAAAGGAAGAAAAAAATATATACATATAATGAAAAAATAAAAATAAAAATTAATAAAAATTTAGTCTATCCATGAAAATCAGTTTATTGGTGTGGTTAGTAAGGGTCTGTCTGAAAACCATCTTGTTGGCGGATGAGCCAAATAAAATTTCTTGTCCACAATTGTCAGGCATTACTATATGTTCTTCAAATCAGTTCGTTTGTTCTCAAGTCAGATGATGAGGGGTGCATTAGGACTCTCCTTCTGATAGTTATTCCTCCATCGACATCAGCACATCATCCGGGGGATAAAGTCAGAGATTTGAATGGTACCTAGAGGCTCACATACATTAATGGCAGGTTCTCTCACTGACAACAGTGGGGATTCATTAATGCCTCCTGTCTACCAGATCTTGCAGGACATTCGACATCAGCACATCAATTCATGCCCAGCAAGTTGTACCAGTGGAACCTTCACTCTCATCATCATCAAAGGTGAGTAGTCTCGCATTGGTTAACAATCTTCATCAATGGCTGGTAATCCTATGACTTCCACCCATGTTCGACGAAAACACACCTTTCACATGGATGGATTTGTTCCAGGAGTTCGGGTCGTGGTGAAGACAACTTAGCTATGATCTGTATGACAGTGTGACAGTCAGTGTGAATAAAGAGGAAGTTGGTTACAAGGCAGCTGCAATAGTTCATATGGTCTCAAAAAGAGGAGGTTGTCTGCCTTTTTAGTAGGCTTCTGCTAAAAGGTGGGAATTGCTTCTCAATACAGAGCTTGGGACATGGTTTGAATCCGGCTATCCATCCCCCTGTTTCTTCGCTTCTATTGTAGTTATTTCCATCATCATCACAAATAACAAATTTGGCATCTACAGCTCTATTCCTTGCTTAGTTCTTATTTCGGATTTTTGTATTTCAATAAGTTCAAAACTCCATAAATTTGAATATTTTCTGAACCAGTGTGAGTTAATTTAGTATAAGGTACCTTTTTTAGTTCTATATTTGTAAAACACGGGGCAAGTAATGACAGGGCCAAGAGCACTAGGAAACACGGTAGCATTCCTGCACCTATGCAGAAATGACAAATCATGAATTTTGCATCTACAATGGAAACGGGTAATTACTTTTTGAGGTAAGTTTTCTTTAGGATTCTGATTGGTTTGTTAGGAACGCAGGAATATCGTTTTAACAACTTCTCACTTCAATCCAAACCATCCTGATTACTCAGCCATTCAACATTGGGATATTCACATATTATATGACCACCAATACCATAAGCCCATGTGTAGTACGATTGGCCACCCCTATACTCCTGTCATACGAATTTTACCCCTGTTCGTCCACCTCATCTAAGATTTTACCCACCCATATGTCAAGCCCTAATATTTGCTCATTACCCCTTAATTGGGGCATATTATATTAGTAATGTTATTTTATTTATGTCGGCTTTAGGCCATTAGTTGTAATTATAGCTCCTAGTCTCCTATATATACCAAGGAGACATTTTCATTTTGAATCATCTTCTACTTGAACATTTAAGTGGGGTAAAAGGAGGTTTCCCCCTCAAAGAGGCTTATTATCTGAAATTATCTCTTTTTCAAGGCATTGAGTAATTTTTCTGAGAATTTTCTATGCTATATTGATATTTGGTTCTTAACATATAGTATCAGAGCTCAAGGTCTTGGGGCTTCGCTGCTACATCTGAGACACCTTGGAATTTTCACTATAACCTATTTTCTACAACATTTCAAAGGAACGGCTTGGAGGATATTTAGTAGGCGGATCAAGGTACGTTGGGTTCAAAATTCAGCTCCTGAAGCATTATACTTTTGGAGATATAGCCTCTACAAGATAGGGTTCTGGAATCATCCTGAACTGAGTCATTGCGGAATTTTCGCTATAAAAACGTTTCTGTAATGTTTTAGACCCTGAACTCCAGAGGCTATTTACAAAAATTAGTAAGGTATTTGTGGTAAACAGTTCAGCTTCTAGGTCATCTTAAATTTGTAGGTACACCCTGTGTAAGATAGGGTATCTGACTAGTCCTATTGACTAGTCTCAAGAAGGTGTTCCAAGTAAAACAATCATAACTTCTTCCTAGAGTATCCAAATTGTGTGGGACTGGTTTCATTGGATCGTGGACACTCTGTAGTATTTCTGGTGCAAGTTTCAGAATTTTATATCAATTATTTTGTGTGGGGCACACTATACAAGTGATATCTCCTGAAAAGGCCAAAAATTGGCAAGTTGTAGGGAAGTTACCGTAAATTCCACATAGCACATCCAATTTTGATCAGACCTGTGGCATTGCAAAGAAGAAATATCAGAGAAATACATAAAAGAAAGTTTCATACCCAGAAGGGTCGAAACTTGGGAGATACAACAGAAGAAATATTGTCTAGCAAAACCACCTCAAAATCAAGGTTCAAAAGTGATACTTGGCCAACATGCCACCCAAAAAGGGAACT
>ML777537.1:11195-29866 GCA_009831015.1 Picea engelmannii | reverse complement strand
TCATCTTGTACTTGAACATTTAAGTGGGGTAAAAGGAGGTTGCCCCCTCGAAGAGGCTTATTATCTGAAATTATCTCTTTTTCAAAGCGTTGAGTACTTTTTCTGAGGATTTTCTATGCTATATTGATATTTGGTTCTTAACACATACATATTATTTCTTGTTGCACGAATGATGAATTAGTGCAACGAGATTACACTCAAGCAAAAAATCCATGAACCATTAGTAATTGGCCTTTTCATAAGTGGGAAATCGAGAACATTGGGATAATTCCAGTTACATTGCATGAGTTTGAATCATCATTCTCGTACCGAGTCACCACGCCATTATTACCATGAAACGGATTCATATCACCTTATCGAAAATTAATGATGCATAGCGATGTTTCCAGATGCACTATAATCCATTCTTGATCACCATCGTTCTATAGCCTTTGCCACCCTTCTAGAAATTACTCGAATTCACAAGACCCTTCCCTTCTCGCTACTCTATGTATCTTTCTTCGCCTCGCTCCTGTGAGTATTCTTCAATTCAGCCACAGCAAAACCTTCATCCACGCCTACATTTCAGCATGGTAATAGATCGCCATGAACCAATCTCTCGACGAGTGCTCGAATATGTGCCTGAGTATCACAGGTGCAAGAAATTGTTCAAAGAAGCAGGCTGGCATCTCTTTTTCCCCAAATTTTGGGGGTTTAATGATCAGGTTGCTCTTCAATTCGCGCAGAGTTTCGATGGACGATTGGCTAGGGTCACGAATTTGGAAATGGAGGTTACAGAGGAGACTATAGCCAACGTCACAGGCCTCCCCAGGACAGGAGAATACTGGTTCAAGAAATTGATGCTGGGCACAGAGATTTGCAATCGGTTTTTGAAGGCACAATACCAAAACGCGAGTTGGGCAAAGGGAGTTCCAAGGGCATATCTCATGGACGAGTGGAAAGCACCATTGGGGATTCTATAGAGGTATTTAACTTGTGAGGGAAGGTATTCCCTCACATACCAGTTTCATGTTCGAATTCTTCTTCATTTTGAATCAAAGGAACTGATAAATTTCCCATACTATCTGCACAAGAGTTTAGAAAAAATGGCTAAGATGGTAAGAAGGAATAATCAAAACCCTCATAATAGCCTCTACCATCATGGGTTGGTAAAACTGTTGGTAGAAGCTGAGCTCTGCAAAAGAAATAAGACATGGGATCAGTTCCTGCGTGAGAACACATTTATTGACCAAATCCCTATGATAGTGGAAGAAAGATCGAGCAATTTGGGCAAACGGAAGAGAAAAGAAAGGATCCCTGTGGCAACAAAACAAGGACTGATAGAAGTAGAAAAGCGACAGAAGAAGGGAAGGGCCAGGAATGACAAATCAGAGGAGGAGATTACGGCAATTAGATCACCAATTGAGATTCCTTCGGCTCGTAGGATCACGCGTCGCATGGCAAGGCAAGTTGTTCCAAAAAGGGATGAGTCAACCCCCGTGTACACACAGGCTGCAACACAAAAAGACCCAATCCCTATTGATGATGACGAAGAGGATACTTGCCCATTTTGAAGCTCTTCAAAGTTGTTAAGCGTCCAAAGCTTGTGGAACAATCCCAGCCAGGTATAGAACTTACAAGCCCTAACGAACCGCATGAAAAAGATTTTATTGAGCCAAATGAGCTCGTGGAGCCACATGCACAGTTGTTAACCCCCACAGAAGTAGGAGGATGTAACGATGAAATTTCGAAGGTTGTACACTAGGAAGGGAAAGAGAAACTACAACCTAGAACTCCAAAGACTCCCATCATTATTATTCCCGGACCTTCTAAGAAAGGAGTTGAAATTTGTGAGGGTTTAAATGTTCTAAAAGACGAATCTGTTAGTGAAATTCCTATGGAAAGGAAGCTCAGGAAAAAAAACAGAAAAGTCAAGAAGTTGGAGCAGGAAGTCATGGAGTTGTCTGTCCTAAATAGGTGCATTGAAAGAGAAAATCAACAGTTGAAGGATCAAGGTAAGAAGTTTCAAGTAGAAATTGAAAAACTTCAATCTGAAACTAAAAATATCAATAAGCAGATGCATAATATATTCCAGCCAGAACAACCATGGAGGAGAAGCAGATTGGGAAAGAAGAACTCAGGCCTCAACATCCTGATAAATGTTGCAGGACTCTCGTCGGATTGAAGAGATGGTGTATTTCAATTTTGAACAGTTTTTGGGATACCTTTGCATGAGGACATGAAAATAATCAGGTGTAGGGGTAATGTTGAGCTTCCATTTTGTCACTCACCATACACCTCTTTTGGCCATTTACCCCCCTAACTAGGCATTGAAATCAAACTTATTACCTCCTATTATTACCTATTTGCTTGCCTAAAGATCCTGATTACAACATGAGGTAAAAGTTGTTTATTTCGATAATTTCTTAAGTTCTTGATAAATTAATTAGGATCTTTTAGCTATTTGTTTACCAATGATAAAATACACTTACCTTTTCAATGCAACAGTTGTTCCTGCACTATTCCTGGCTTTCCAGTACCTACGCAGGCATTCTGGTACCTAAGGTTGTAGCTTCTCCTAGCTGTGCGCACCCAGGATGGAGTTAGCAACATGGGTATTGTTCTTATGGTTAATGTAATAGTTGTTGACAGTTTCTCTTGTGCCCAATAGTCTTCTATTTACACAAGGATTGACCCACGAACAAATCTTCTATAGTAGTGCCAGATTGGGGTCCGAACTCAGCATAGGACGATATCTAAGATGGTTGTAACGATTTCCTGAGATAGAGGAAATCGTGGTTAGTAAGATCCTCTAGTTTTGTTAAGTCTTTTTTAGCCCTGAGTTCTCGAGAACTGGGGCAAGCAATGTAATCTGATATACTCAGAACCAAATATATATGAGGGGGTTCGCTCTATGTAAGGGAAGATATACATACTCTTTGCAAAAGTTAATGAAAAACTGTGTTATCCATTTCTTGTCTTAATATTATGTTGAATGTGTTGTGAGTAAAGTAAAGGTTTATGTGTGATGTTAATTAAGTTTTGATTTACCCTTGTTCATAAGCGTGGTGAGTTACTGATTCGTTTTCGCTCACTACTTGGGAAGGCATGGGCCCACCTCCCCTGGTAAGTTGAGTTATCTGTATATTACCTGTTCTTTATTTCGTTGTGGCTTCATTTTTTAATGAATTGGTGTGGAGAGATCTTTAGATCCTAAATTTTGCGTGAGGTTTTGTGTGCCCTGTACCCATTGGGGATTTCTCTTACGCTATGAATCAGATTGCCCTTAGTACGATGGAGAATCTTTAATATGAATACACAGATTGCAAATGAACAATTATATGCATGTATTTCACTAAATTATACCTTCTTCTTTGTAGACACTTGAAGGTTGCATATGTTCCAGGATTTATTTGTAGCTTACTTAGTCACAAAAACTTCATTCAAACACTTCTCATAAATGATGAATAATTAGGCACTCATCCTCTTCACTGGATAAAATTGAACTCAAATCGGGAATTCATCTACTGTGTATGTGACAACTTGGGTTTATAATACGATTTTCACAGGATTGATTCTGAGTTGATAAAAACTGGCTTATTGAGTACATTCTAACAATCTGGAATGTGATGTATGATTATACTGAAACTTTCATAACGTATATATGTTCACTGGGAACTATTGCATCATTTATTTTCAGATAAGAAGAATTAATATTAGATATAGAAGCTTTGTGATGACCTCGTCACATCTAAATACATTTCGAATATACCTTTTACTGTTGAGAGAATGGATTATACCTGTAGGGTAATTAGTTACTGTATTCAAACTCTTTGGTATTAAGGGCATAGGTTGTTAATGAGAACCTGTCTTTGGGAATTTGGATTACTTTCCTGTTATGCGTGGTGTGACCTCTAGAGGTACTATAGTAACAAGAGATAACATTTCAGGGGCTAAGAGCTTAATTTAAATGCATGTTGTGTGTTTACATTCGAGTGTATCTAGTAAGTAGTGTAAGCTGTGTGTTTATATTCTTTGCCAAGAGTTGCAAGTTTTCCTAGAATATAATCACTTCATTGCTTCATCTAGTTAAATATCAAGCTTGTGTCAAGACTCTTTCAGAGTCATTCCCCTGTACACTAGTTCTTGTGTGTGGGTAAGAATGCAGTGGCACCCTGTAGTCTGTCATGCTTGTTATGTGTTAAGCCTCTTAGATTGAGAATAGAGTTGGTTGATAGGGAAAACCCTCCAACCGATTAGTCTCATGGTAGGTCAGTAACATAATCACATGGAGACTTGAGTGGATCCATAGAGTTGGCTGATATAGACATTTGTTTGGGGAATTGTTCTTTTGATTTTCGTTCATAAATATATGATTGCTCTTTGTGCACAGGATAGAATTCATATGATTAGATCCTTGGCTGATTGCTAAGTTTTAGTAATTGTAGTTTGGTTTGAGCTTTGCTAGACTAATAGATTGCCTAGTCCTCTTGCTCCTGGAAAGACAAAGTAGGATATACTTATATCAGTTGCCTGCACATACTGTGTCTGCAGTTCATCAGTTTACAAACCTGGTTAACAATTTATATGGGACTTTATTACAACAATTAAATATCCCAACAAAGGGATTGACCTAATTTCCGGATAGACTAGTGTGCCCTAGCCTAGTGCATCTCCTGGTACTCTTAGCAAGAAAAAAACGTCAAGTTTGAGTTTTTGGTCAAATCTAGGGTTGACCCAATCAAAGCAACCATGACTTACTCTATGAAGTCAGAAAACAAGTTAGATGGGGCTTCTAACTTCAGAGTGTGGAAGACAAGGATTGACCTCATCCTTGCTAAGAATAAAGTGTAGGATATCGTGAAAGGAAAGATCATGGAACCAAAGTTTGAAGAAGGAAAATAGAAGGAACCGCAGCACGTTGCAGTTATGGAGAAGTTCAAAGACAGTGACATAAATACCATGAGTATCATAGGGGACTCTATAAAACACCACTTGATACCCTACATCTCCCATCTTGACTCATCTAAGAAGATGTATGATTCCCTAACAAACCTCTTCTTAGTCAGAAACATTGGACAAGTAATGAGTCTAAAGAATGAGCTCTGTGACATGAAGATGAATGATGATGACAACATAACATCATAATTTGTGAGGATCTCTCAGTTAAGATATCAACTACAATCTATTGAAGAGATCATCTCAGAGAAGGAACTGGTAAATATAGTATTCAACGGTCTTCCCAAGACATGGGATGCATTTGCCGCAAGTATGAACACAAGAAAAGAGTATCCTACATTCGAAGAAATTTGGACTTGTTGTGCACAAGAAGAATCAAGGATTAGTGCAAAAGAGAAACCTCAAAATAAATACGATGATCAAGCCTTCACAGCAAGATTCAAGAATTTCAGGAACAAAAGGAAGTTTGGTTCAAGGAAGAAAACAAATCATGAGAAAGATATGTCAGAAATACAATGCTTCAACTGTTGAAAGTATGGTCACTACAAGAATCATTGTCCCGAGCTGAAGAAAAGGAAGGAGACACACGAAGCATTAGTTGCTGAAGAAAAGGAACCTTCAAAGAAGATTAAGCAGGATGAAATAGACTTATTCTTCTAAGACAAAGTAAACAACACTCTTCATAGTTCTTGTACATACCATGTTTTTTGTACATATCTTGCATATCTATTTCTTAGAAGATAATATGTTCAAAGAGAAACTATACTTATGGAAGAACAACAAGATAAATATTTCTACAAGTCAAACAATACACATGAAAGGATGAAGTACATCAACAACCCCTGGTAACAATTCATGTGGAAGTTATTATCAGAATCAATCTTGAAGAAACCTAGAAGAAGTAAAGACAGAAAGAAGTCAACAATCAAGAGGAAATTGGAAAAATATTTGTGACATTTTGCAGAAGGCAATAAGGATGCAGACAGAAGCATGGACTCTCCTAGATGGAGGGAACTGATTATATTATCAAAAGAAGAACATGCATTCATGCATGAAGCGAGGATTAGGGGGGAGCTAATCCTAAATTATATGATCCATTGAAGATGATGAAGTATATATCCATGGTAGAAACCATGAAAAGCAACACGTGTTCAGTGTGACTTCAGAAGAAGTCTTCTTCGAAAAGAAGCCTTAAAGTAATCCCTGGTTGTCCATACACATCCATGATCCTATGATGACAGAAAGAAGTTGGAATATTCAGAGCATGGAATCTATAGAAAACTCCATGAACTCAAGAGCTAAAGAGAAACATGAGGAAGAACATGAAGATTCCAAGAGAGAGAAAAGACAGAACAACCAGTCAATGTATCGAGAATCACAAGACTACCAGCCTAATATGAACTCACTAAAAGCAATCAAGCAAAGGAAATGAAAGTTGTAATGAATAACAGTGTATGGAAGACTTATGAATGAAAGCATTGCAAGATCCAGAACTAGAGGTTCTCCCAAATGGAGGGAGAAGACTATGATGATTTCTTGTAAACCAGACATACCTCTACATGAGCCAGTATATTGTCTGCAATATCCATAGGTTGAAGTTTACATGTAGAGAAACCTCAAAGGCTTTGAGGTATACCAGAAAGAGACCCTTGTATGCAAATGGAAGAAGATCTTGTATGGATTCAAACAACTTGGTGCAGAGCCTTAAATACACAGCAGAAGCATGGTGAAAAGATTTCTATAACAAAGATATTGTATCAGAATGGTTACTCAGAAATCCAGGATGATGGATTGCTAATCCATGACAAACTCTCATAGATATGTTCCAGTTTGAGTCCTGCCACGATGTTATGAGCTAGAAGGAAACAAAAGATGAATCCAACAATGATATACTACATTGATCGGAGCTATATGAATCCTTCAGATAAAATTAGTGTTCCAGAAAGATCGAAGTACATTGAAATCAAACATTACACTCTTCGTGATGAAGTCTAGAAAACAGAAAGTGGTTCTCCAATATATATCTCCACAGATGAGAAGATAAGCAGACATTTTGGTGAAGCCTCTGTCCAAGATGAAAAAGTTTGTGTACTCAAGTTGGAGCTCGTAGAGATGACTTCCTTATTGAAAAAGGAAGAGATGACTCCCAGGTTGGGAGGGAGCACTGATGTGTTATTGATTTATGGACAATCATTTTTTTAAGTTCGAAAAATGGTCTAGGATGAGCAGTTCCTTTCCAGTTCGGAAAGTGGTTTGAGATTTCTGACGAATAGGCATTTTCCAGTTTGGAAAAAGGTTCAGATCGAACGATCATTTTCGTACTGAAAATGGTTCGATGGATTGTTGATGTACCATAGACAATGATTCCCCTTGTGGTTAACATAGGGAATGGTCTAGGACAGTCTCTCTTCTTGACGGTCACTCTTAGTAGTGGTCAAGAAGACCGGTTCGCCTCGCCGGACAATCATTCTTTAGAAGCTCACAGTTGTGAGCAGTTTCGAAGAATGGTTCATTTTTGGAGGTTAGTACAGGACATTCATTTCCTTTGGAAATGGTCCAGACAGTCATTCCCTAGGGTATATTCACTCTCTCCAAGATGCACTTTGTTTAGTGCCGGAGGAATGGCCCAGATAGGTGAATGGTCCAAGTTCAGCAATCAGGGACAGACATTCCCTAGGGCAGATTCATTCTCTCCAAGTTGCACTTTGTTTAGTGTCGGAGGAATGGCCCGGATAGGGAATGGTCCAGGCTCATAAATTGGGACAATTATTCTTCCTTGCTTGAGAAGAATAGTCTAAATATCTCATCATCGATGTTTTACCTTCTAAGGGCAGATGCTCTTCCAGACCTCATAGATGTGAGTGGAGGAATGGCCCAGATGATTCAGTTTATATCACAACAATGTTTTCTGTGCAGGTTGATATTAGATGATATGATTTTTATGGAGACTGTATTTCTCTGGACAGTAGATGTATACTATTGTGGTGGATGTGTTCCACTGATTGTGACTATATGTCACTGATCAAGTATATGTGTGCTACTTGGTGTGGTAGTGTACCACTAGATAGTAGTTATGTAATAATATGGATAGACACAGTTGTTTTCTATTGAATGACATTGTTCTGATTGCCTTTAAGACTATCAGTAGTGTTGGAAAATGTTTAATAAGCTAGATGGATGATCAATGGACAGAGATTTCCCAGACGGAAAATGGTCCAGGACATTTATTCTTCCAGAACATATGTCCAGATTAGAAGAATGGTTCTTGTGTCACTCTGTGGAGTGAGTGACTTATCCAACATCATATTTGATTACTCAGATGGAGTATGTTTTCGAGAGATAATGCAACTGATGACACTGATAGTGATGATGGTGTTAGAATATGAAAGATGTGTGCTCGTTTTACCATTGACAATACCCTTGTCACCCAACCATAGGCCGAAGCTACCCTCCGAGCACCTTAACATTGACAGAGAATCACTCCGGAAGTAAACCCTAGGCTAGATAGCCAAACAAAGGGTAGCACACCTTTCCCCAAGGATAACGCATCAGCAAAGGTTGATCAGATGTTCCAAACCCTAGCCAAGAGATAGTCCAAGCCAAAACATAACTGCTAGCTGCAGCAGCTGCACCGACAGCGCTCCTCAAACCTATGCACAAGACTGGGTACTGCAGTGCGCACTAGTTGTTGCTCTGCAATTCTAAGACTGTGACAAATGAGAGACTGGAGACCTGTATTTATAGTATTCCTAGCTAACTGGGCCAACTTCTTATTCTGGGTAACTTTCTGTTCAATATATTATTATTTCTTCTAGCCGACTTCTTCTCTTGGAGGCTAATAACCTAATATAAATTATCTTCTTGAGCCGACAAGTCTTCTAGGGTTATTAGCCAACTTATTAGGGTTTCTTCTTTCTTCCCGAAGTATTCTATTCTCGTCAAATTCACACGTGGAGGTAAATACCTCCCGCAGCTACCATAATATCAACACTCCCTCCTAGCTATGGACGTATTACAGGTAATGGTCTTGAGCACAAAAACATACTATTCACCCAGTAGCATCAACATAGTTGTATAGACTAGATCATGAGCACCATCATCATCATCAGTGTCATCAGCTGCATCATCTCTCGAAACCATACTCTATCTGAGTAATCAGACATGATGCTCACTCCACAAAGTGATACAAGAGCCATTCTTCTAATCTAGAAGAGTAAATGCTCTAAACCATTTTCCGTCTGGAAAATCTTTTTTCATCATTCATCTGGCTGATGATTATCTCCAATAAATTGTTGATATTCTTCAAGGCAATCAGAACAAAAATAGAACACAACTGTGTCTATCCATAGCATTACATAACTACAATCCAGTGGTACACTACCACACCAAGTAACACACAAGTACTTGATCAACAACATGTAGTCACGAACAGTGGAACATATCCACCATAGTAGTATACATCTATTGTCATACAGTCTTCATAACAATCATCTGATAGCAACCTACACAGAAACAATTTTATGATATAAACTGAGTCATCTAGGCCAATCTTTCACTCACATCTGTGAGATCCGAAAGAATATCTACCCTCGGAGTAGAATAATAAGACATCTGGACTATTCTTCTCAAGCAAGGAAGAATAATTGTCCTATCTTATGAACCTGGACCATTCCCCACCCTGGGCCATTCTTCCTACACTAATCAAAGTGCACCCTGGAGAGAATGTATAAACCCTAAGGAATGTCTGTCCTTGATTGCTGAGCCTGGACCATTCCCCACCTTGGGCCATTCCTCCTACACTAATCAAAGTGCACCCTGGAGAGAATGAATAAACCCTAAGGAATGATTGTTTGGACCATTTCCTCTGTTAACCACAAGAGGAAAAGATTGTCCTGTATCAACCTCCAAAACGGACCATTCCTCATGTTAACCACAATGAGAAATCGTTTTTCGGCGAGGCGGGCCAGTCTTCTTGAGTAACCCTCAAGAAGAGAGACTCCCCTAGACCACTCCCCATGTTAACCACAATGGGAAGTCGTTGTCTATGATACATCAGCAATATGGACCATTTCCCATGTTAACCACAATGGGAAATCCATGTCCGTCAGAAATCTCAATCCACTTTTCGAACAGGAAAGCATATGTCCAAGATGGACTATTTTTCAATCTTGAAAATGAATGTCCTCAATAATATTTTCAGTGCTCCCTCCCAACCCGGGAGTCATCTCTTCCTTTTTCAATAAGGAAGTCGTCTCCACGAGCTCCATCTTGAGTACGCAAACTCTTTCATCTTGGATAGAAGCTTTACCAAAATGTCTGCTTATCTGCTCATCTGTGGAGATATGTATTGGAGAACCACTTTCTCCTTTATGGACTTCATTACGGATAATGTAATGCTTGATTTTAAATGTACTTTAGTCTGGAACATTGATTTTCTATGAAGGCTTCATGTAGCTCTGAACAATAGAGTATATCATTGTTGGAAAACTGGAACATATCCATGTGGCACTTCTTCTGTCATCATGAGATCTGATCTACTAAGTAATCATCTTGATGTTATAGGAAATCTTCATCGCGCTTCTGTTGTGCACTGGAGGTTCTCCACCAAGTTATCTTCTTCTATCTGCATACAAGGGTCTCTTTTTGGCATGCCTCAAAGTCTTGTGATTGGTTCTTCATACGCTCTTTATTCAATTTCTCTGGAGAATATTCTTTGCATTCATCTGATGTAGAACTCCAACTTATGGATGTTGTGGATGATATAATGACTCATGCAGAGATAAGTCTGGTTTACTGGAACAAATAATCATCATAGTCTTCTCCCTCCATTTGGGAGAACCTCTAGTTTTTGGATCTCGCAATGCTTTCTTCCATACATTGTTCTTCATCACGACTTTCAGTTCCTCTGCTTGATTGCTTTTATTGAGTTTATATCAGGCTAACAATCTTGTGATTCTTGATACAATGACTGGTTGTTCTGGCTTCTCTTTCTTTCTTGGAATCTTCATGTCTTTCTTTAGTTCTCGGGTCCATGGAGTTTCTTATAGATTCCATGCCCTAAAGATTCCATCATAGGATGTGGATGGACAACCAGGGATACTTTAAGTCTTCTCTTTGAAGAATACGTATTGTCTTTTATGGTTGCTATCATGGATATATACTTCATCATCTTCAATGGATCATAGTATTAGCTCCCTCCTAATCCTTGCTTCATGTATGAGTGCATATAATCAGCTCCCTCTGTCTAACAGAGTCCACGCTTCCATCTGCATCCTTATTGTCTTCTGCAACATATAATTGGCTCTCTTGTCTAACAGAGTCCACGCTTCCATCTTGTTGTCTTCTACAAAACGTCATAAGTCTTTTTCCAATTTCCTCTCGATTGCTGACTTATTTTTGTCTTTGCTTCTTCTGAGTCTCTTCATGATTGATTCGGCTTATCTTGCAATAGCTTCCACATGATTTGTATTTCATCATTTCATGTGTATTATCTAATGATATCCATTCTTATCTTGTTGTTCTTCCATAGGTATAGTTCTTCTTGGAACACATTCTCTTCCAAGAGATAGATATACAAGATATGTACAGGGACGATGCAAACAAGATATGTACAAGAAATAAGAAGAGTTTTGTTACCTTTAGAAGAAGAAGTCTCTTTCATCATGCTTAGTCTTCTTTGTAGGTTCCTTTTCTTCAACAATTGATGCTTCGTGTTTCTCCTTGCTTTTCTTTAGCTCAGGACAATGATTCTTGTAGTGACCATACTTTCGACAGTTGAAGCATTGTACTTCCAAAATGTCTTTCTCTTGATTTGGCTTCTTTCTTGAACCAAACTTCCTTTTGTTCCTGAAGTTCTTGAATCTTTTTGTGAAGGCTTGATCATCGTACTTCTTTTGGGGTTTCTCTTTTGCACTGATCCTTGATTCTTCTTGAGCACAGCAAGTCCAAAGTTCTTCAAATGTCGGATACTCCTTTCTTGTGTTCATGCTTGTGGCAAATGCATCCCACGTCTTGGGAAGACCATTGAGTACTATGTTTACCAACTCTTTCTCTGAGATGATCTCTTCAATAGCTTGTAGTTGATCTCTTAACTGAGATATTCTCACAAAGTATGATGTTATGTTATCGTCATCATTCATCTTCATGTCATGGAGCTCATTCTTCAGACTCATTACTTGTCCAATGTTTCTGACTGAGAAGAGGTTTGTTAGGGCATCGTACATCTTCTTCGATGAGTCAAGATGAGAGATGTAGGGTATCAAGTGGTCTTTTATGGAATCCACTATGATACTCATGGCATTGATGTCACTATCTTTAAACGTATCCATAGCTGCAACGTTTTGTAGTTCCTTCTCTTTTCCTTCTTCAAACTCTGGCTTCACGATCTTTCCTTTCACGATATCCAGCGCTTTATTCTTGGCAAGGGTGAGGTTAATCCTTGTCTTCCACGCTCTGAAGTTAGAGGCTCCATCTAACTTGTTCTTTGACTTCATAGAATAAGTCATGGTTGTTTTGACTTGGTCAAACCCTAGATTTGACCACAAACTCAAACTTGACATCTTGGCTTGCTAAGAATACCAGGATATGCGTTAGGCTAGGGCGCACTGATCTATCCAGAGATTAGGTCAATCTCTTCACTTAAGGTGACTCAACGAGAGGATTAGGGTTTCTGCAACTGCTCTTGCTAGTAACCCTAGCGACAGTGTCTTGGAAGTTGCTTCTGCTAGTAACCCTAGCGACAGTTCCTCAGCGAGCTCAATATCTTAGCGGCTATGTTTCATTCTAGCGTTTAGACTGAATGAAGGAGGTGTGGGTCCATAACCTGTTAGAATATGAAAGATGTGTGCTCGTTTTACCATTGACAATACCCTTGTCACCCAACCATAGGCCGAAGCCACCCTTCAAGCACCTTAACCTTGACAGAGAATCACTCTGAAAGCAAACCCTAGGCTAGATTGCCAAACAAAGGGTAGTGCACCTTTCCCCAAGGATAGCACATCAACAAAGGATGATCAGATGTTCCAAACCCTAGCCAAGAGATAGTCCAAGCCAAAACGTAACTGCTAGCTACAGCGGTTGCACCGACAACTCTCCTCAAACCTGCGCACAAGACTGGGCACTACAGTGTGCACCAGTTGTTGCTCTGCAATTCTGAGACTGTGACAAATGAAAGACTGGCGCCCTGTATTTATAGTATTCTTGGCTAACTACTTGGGCTGACTTCTTATTCTGGGTAACTGTCTGTTTAGTATATTATTATTTCTTATGGCCGACTTCTTCTCTTGGAGGCTAATAACCTAATATAAATTATCTTCTTGAGCCGACAAGTCTTCTAGGGTTATTAGCCAACTCATTAGGGTTTCTTCTTTCTTCCCGGAGTATTCTATTCTCGTCAGGTTCACATGTGGAGGTAAATTCCTCCCGCAACTACCATAATATCAACAGATGGTGCTCATGATCTAGTCATGAGATAGTTTATACGACTATGTTGATACTACTGGGTGAATGGTATGTTTGTGCTCAAGACCATTACCTTTAATACCTCCCTAGCTAGGAGGGAGTGTTGATATTATGGTAGCCGCGGGAGGTATTTACCTCCACGTGTAAACCTGACGAGAATAGAATATTCCGGGAAGAAAGAAGAAACCTTAATTAGTTGGCTAATAACCATAGAAGACAAGTCAGCTCAAGAGGATAACTTGTATTAGGTTATTAGCCTCTAAGAGAAGAAGTCGTCTAAAGGAAATATTATATACTAAGTAAATAGGCACCCAAAATGAGAAGTCGGTCGACGCAGTTTGCCAGATTTAATATAAATACAAGAGGCCAGTCTTCATTCTAGCAGGCATTCTCAAAACTGTAGAAGCAACACTTGTGTGCACTGTAGTTGGCCAGTTTGTGTGCATGTTTGGAGGAAAGATGCCATTGCAGCTGCTGCAACTAGCAGATTTCGGTTTTGGTTTGAACTATCTCTTGGTTGTGGTTTGGAATCTTTGATCATCTCTTGCTTGGTGCGCTATCCTTGGAGAAAGGTGTGCCACCCTTTGTTTGGCTATCTAGCCTAGGGTTTTCTTCCGAAATGATTCTCTGTCAAGGTTAAGGTGCTTGGGGGTGGCTTCGGCCTATGGTTGGGTGACAATAGTGATATTGTCTATGGTTAAACGAGCACATCCATCATATTCTAACACTTAAATGGTGTCATAGAAGAGGAAGTGTATATAGAACAACCTCAAGGGTTTGAAGTTGAAGACATAAAGACTCAAGTATGCAGATTGAAGAAGGCTCTATACGGATTGAAACAAGCTCCTAGAGCTTGGTATGGAAGAATTGACAATTTCCTGACGAGCTTAGGCTTTACCAAGAGTAAAGCAGATTCTAACATTTACTTCAAAATTATGAATGATGTTCTTGTTATATTGTTGTTGTATGTGGACGACTTATTTCTAACTGGAAAAGAAAATCTCATCACTGAGAGTAAGAAGAAGCTCGTTGCAAAATTTGAGATGAAAGACCTTGGCCTAATGCACTATTTCTTTTGTCTTGAAGTCTGGCAAAGCCCAGAGAAGATCTTCCTTAACCAAGGGAAGTATGCAGTTGAAATACTAAAGAGGTTTGATATGTTGGAGTGCAAATCCATGAATACACCCATGGAAACAAAGTTGAATCTCATGGTTGACACTTTATCAGAATTGATTGATGCCACGTTGTACAAATAGATCATTGGATCATTGATGTATCTGACGAACATCAGGCCAAATATATGTTTTATTTTTAATACCTTGAGTTAATTTCTGGTAGAGCCCAAATGTGTTCACCTGGTTGCTGCAAAACATGTGATGAGGTACCTTAAGGGTACATTAGATTTTGGTCTCAGTTATAATAGAGATCATTACTTCATACTGAGTGGTTATACCGATTCAGATTGGGCTGGAAGTATCTCTGAAAAAAAAAGAAATTCAGGATGTTGTTTTAGTCTAGGGTCAGTCATGATCTCATGGCAGAGTAGGAAGCAATCAAGTATTTCTCTCAGCATGGTAGAAGCACAATACATCGATGCATGTTCCGCCAGTTGTGAAGCCATATGGCTTCAGAAGTTTTTGAAAGTTCTATTCGATCTGGAGATGAAAGAAACCGTGATTCTATGTGATAACCAGAGTTGCATAAAGATGAACGAGAACCCTGTGTTCCATGACATGTCAAAACACATAGAAATCTGATATCATTACATCTATGATATGTTGCAGAGAGGATCCATAAAGCTCCCGTATGTTAGCACAAATGAACAGGTTGCAAATGTGTTGACCAAGTGTAAAGTTTGAGCACTTTCGAGATAAAGCTTGGTGTAGTCTGAAAGGACCTCCCTTGAAAGGGGGAGTAGTGGTGATGCCAGCCTTGTGCTGAAGATTTCCAGCTTTGTGTTGATGTTGTTGTGATGCCAGCCTCGTGCTGAATATTCCCAGCTTCGTGTTGATGTTGTTGTGATACCAACCTTGTGCTAAAGATTTACAGCTTCGTGCTAATGTTGTTGTGATGCCAGCCTCGTGCTGAAGATTTCCAACTTCATGTTGATATTGTTGTGATGCCAGTCTCGTGTTGATGTTGTTGTGATGTCAGCCTCGTGCTGAAGATTCCCAGCTTCGTGTTGATGTTGTTGAGATGTCAGCTTTGTGTTGAAGATTGCCAACCTAGTGCTGATGTTGATGATGCTCCAGTCTTTGTGTTGTGATGTTGTTGTTGATGATGTTGTATCAACCTTGTGTTGTTATTGATGATGATGATGTATTAGTGTTATACTAATCCATGTTGATGCAGATGATGATGATGTCATTCCAGCTCCATGTTGTGGATGATGATATTGATGATGAAGAAAAACTTCCGATGGTTTATAGATATGTCAGTCAATGTTCCAGATGTTGTTGATGGTGTTGCCCTCTCTCTCTCCTGATGATGTTGTAGAATACCCTTCTTGTTAAGGGGGAGTGTTGAGATATTGTAACTGCAAAGAGTATTCTATTTATTATTGAGTCATTATTTATTAAGATCAATCCCCTTTTGTGTATTGATCATGTCTGGCATTGTAATTGATCAAATCCCCTTTTGTGGATTAGTCAAACCAAAAATATAATATGCAAATTGAGAAGTCGACCCCCAGGCTAATTAAAGTGGTTTTAACCACTAAGAAGACAAGCCGGCCCTGCCCAGTGAAGAGACACCTTTTCAGCACCTACCAGTTTGTATAAATAAAGGAAGCCAACACTTCAATATCTCACTCACTCATTCGTTCATCCAGTGCGCACGTTTGGTAGCTGCAGTTGGGAGAAGGAAGAGAGAGGTGCATTGCTCAGTGTTGGATATTCTCTAGTGTTTTGGTTTATTGTCTTGGCATTGTATTGTCTATCTATATTAAGGAAGTTTTTGTTGGGTTTTCTCCCCTATGAGGGTTTTCCAGGATAAATGTTGTGTATCTTGTGATTGTGTTTCTCTCAGTGATCCTACCTATGCTATTGTTATCTAGTAAATTGAAAAGAAACCTAATAATAGCTCAAAACTTAACATTTTCCAACCTATAGTTTGCGTGATAATAGGTCCAACTGTAGAGTTCAAACCACCTTTTCAAAATTGAACAAGGAGGGTTCCATTTGGTTGCGTCCTAAGGTCGTTTTCGACAAACATGACTATCATCTTCATTGGTGCACTATCCAGAAAATTTTGATCCAATGGGAGGATACACAACCTAAAGATGCTACATGGGAACTAGTGGAGATTCTTCACCAATTTCCTTATCTCCAACCTTGCAGACAATGCTACTCTGTAAGGGGGAGGGAATGTCAAGGTCCCACCCTAACTCCCTTAGTTAGTGGAATATATTGTTACTTAATGCATTCATAACCATATCTATTAAATAAGGCCTCACAAGAAAGTAGAGTGTGAAATCAATAAATGTAAGTGGTCTCATTAAAGGTCCACTAGTCAATGGTTGAGGACTCATTAATGGAGGTCCACTAGTTGGTTAGGGTTTTAGTCAATTAGAAATTATATATTGTAGTAGAAGGTATGTAGTTGGTTATCAAGTGAATGTTATTGTATTTGGAACTATATTCATGTTGGAGGTTTCCCCCTCGAAGAGACCAGTGAAGATTGCTTCAAGTTATAAATATCAATAAAATTTTGCTTACTATTGTTATTTTCCAATTTTGGTTTTGTTCATTTGCTTTCCACGACTATATTTCCTTCTGCCTTTTTCTATTATTTGCTTTTCATGATTATATTCCATCTATTTTGCTATGAATATTTTGTTTCAACTAACAAGGAACACCACAAAAGTAATGTCTATCATAATGATAATATTTAGTATTAAAGTCACTTATATAATGTGACTTTATTACATTTTCATTGCAATGAGTTATATTAGAGCATTATACTCCGATACCCCCTCTTAATGCTACAATACTAATTATAAAGGCTTGATTGACCGCAAAAACATAAAGTAAGAACTTTAGTAACTTCATTCCTCCGCAATTCTAAAATCATGCAAGCAGTGACTCCACTAAGTTGTCTCATCACCCTCGTGAGGATAGAATTCCCAAGTTCCCAAATTATCTAACTTCTTTAGTTCCTGGGTTTTTCAAATTATGAACTCTCAAAGTACTAGAATTATTGAACACCCCAATTGCTTGGACAACAATCCATGCCAAGTTAAACCTTTCTAATTCCCCCACTATCTTGAAAATCGAAACCACACAAATTAAGAATTCATCCTTTGTTCTTCTCAATGTTGTTCACAACCACCTTCCCTAACTTATTGGGATAGGATTTTTATTTCATTTTCTTGAGGGGTAAATGATCAATCTAATATTACATAAACTAAGAAAAAATAACTCAATATATATCATATTTATCAAAAAAATATTAACAACATATTTTTTCCCGGTAACAAATTATTTCAAGGGAAAAATAAACTTCAAAGTACATTGTTTTGTAAAAATTACCTCCTTGCATTGACATTTGAAAATTAGGGCACAAGTCTAGTGTAGAGTTCTTATCCCTGCTAGGGCACATTATTGTCTCTCCTGTATTATTTAGGGCTCTTTCTTACCTGAGGACTTCACAACATCCGTATGATCTCTCTCTTTCTTTAATTCATATGTTATTCAACAATCTCTAAATATACTCATAGTCTAGGCCACAATTGTCTCTAGATATACTCTCATGGAGCACTTGGTGCTTCAATATTATTTCTAAGTTCCTATCTTTTACTTTCATGTGCTCACGCAATTTCTCTTTATGTTGGGGTCGAAGGCTCTATCTTCTTCATTCACCTTAGTCGACTTCTATATCTTCATGTGTTAACTATGTTCCTTTGTTATGGCTTCCATGTCCACTATTGAGTAGGGTTTTCTTCTCCCCATATGTAGGGTTTACCCTCTTCTTTGTTCCCTTTTTAGTGGGGCATGTTGTTGCATTCTATGCTCCATCTTGCTATAATAATCAAGGTTCTATTACTAATAGTTTTCTTGCATCGAATTTATGCTTTTGCTATGACATCCTTCTCTACTGCTTATGCATTTACTCGAGATGTGTTTGAAAAAGATGTTAAATTATGAGCTTGATTTCTTATGCGGATTAATTCTTTTATTTTCTTCAATACTTTGATTCCATCTTAATATACTTCAACAATTCCAAATCATAATCGAATAGCAATAATTATGTAGATAAGTAAACATGCATATCAA
>ML777537.1:0-11095 GCA_009831015.1 Picea engelmannii | reverse complement strand
TACATGAGTGCCTTTGTTATGCAGTATAAAACCATCTAGTTGTTCCACAAAGACCTCATGTTCAATCTTTCCATTCAAGAATGTTGTTTTTACATCCATCTGATGTAGCTTCCAACCAAGTACGGAAGCTAAAGAAATAATAGCTCGAATGGAGGTATACCTGGCTACAGGACCAAAAGTCTCTTCGTAGTTGATTCTTTCTTTCTGAGTGAAGCCTCTGGCTACAAATCTTGCTTTGAACTTTTCCACACTTCCATCAACTGCATGTTTGATCTTATAGATCCATTTGGAAGAAACCATTGATTTGTCTTTTGGTCTTGGCACAATGTCCCAAACATTGTTCTTTATAATAGACTTGTATTCCTCAAGCATGGCATCCTTCCATACTTGTAATTTATCTGCTTCTTCAAATGAAGGTTTGGCATCACTAATGCTGCTCATCAGTGCAACATAGCCTCCAAACTTATGAGGCCTCTTCCTTTCCCTGAAAGTTCCTTTGAGAGCAGTTATCCTTTCTGCTTCCCACACTATTTCTTTAAGCCACCCTGGCTTTTGCTTGGCTGGAGGTTCTTCAAGAGTTCTTTCTAACACTTCAGCGGGTTCTAGGGGCTCATTATTTTTCCCTTCATGAGGTTCCTCCCTTTGATCATCTGACTCTTCATTTTCAAAAGAGGGTGAAGCTGGCTTAACTACTTCTGAATCATGTTGAAGCTCTCTGGATTTCTTAAATGCGGCTTCCTCATGGAAATTCACATCTCTGCTTACCTCTATTTTCCTTTGACCTGGTACATAAATCCTGTAAGCCTTGGAGTTCTCATTGTACCCCACAAACACCCCTTTCTTGCCTGAGGGTTCCATCTTTGTTCTCTTTTCCTTAGGGACATGAATATACACAGGACATCCAAATATTCTTAGATGCCCTACTTCAGGTTTGATCCCTGATAAGACTTCTTCAGGAATCTTGTCCTTCAAAATAGCATGTGGACACCTGTTCTGAATATACACAACAGTGGAGGTAGCTTCTGCCCATAAAGAATTTGGCAGATCCTGGTCAAACATCATTGCTTTCACTACCTCACAAATAGTCATGTTTTTCCTCTCAACAACACCATTTTGTTGAGCGTTATATGGCACAATCAACTGTTTCTTGATTCCTGTTGATTTGCAAAAATCCTCAAACTAAAGAGATTCAAACTCTCGTCCATCGTATGTTCTAAGGATTCTGATGTGTTTCCATGTCTCATTTTCAATAAAGGCTTTATACTCTTTGAATTTATCAAATGTGTCACTTTTAGCTTTAAGAAAATATATCCAACATTTTCTTGAGTAATCATCAATAAAAATGACATAATACAAACAACCACTGAGTGAGGGAAATGACATGGGACCACATACATCAGAATGAACCAGATCTAAGATGCCCTGAGCTCTGTTGTCACTACTAGGAAATGCTTTCTATTTATTTTTACCTAGCATGCAACCCTTACAAATTTCATTTTTACTAAGAGAAATAGAGGGCATGCCACATACCATGTTCTGTAGATTTGGAAGAGCTTTGTAATGAAGATGTCCAAGTCTTATGTGACACAACTCACTAGAGCTAGTCGCATCATGAGCCAATGCATGAACTGACTGTCCTGACACGACGTACAGTCCTCCACTGCGAGTTCCAATGGGTTATGTTGTACTTAAGTGGCTACCTTTAGCCCATAGTAGTGTCTTCCTGTCCTTGAAGATCACCCAATATCCCTTGTCCTCAAGGGTTGCAACTGATAGTAGATTCTTCTTGAGCCCTGGAACATATAATGCTTCATCAACATCAATTCTAGCCCCAGATTCCAATCTAAAGGAGATAGAGCCTACTCCCTCTATCTTGTAACATTTTTCATCCCCAAGCTCGGTCTGCTTTGCAAAAGATTTTGTCTCAAAATCTGAGAGGATCTCCTTGTACCCAGTCATGTGCTTTGATGCACCACTGTCTACTAACAAAGTTTTTGGCCCCGTGGAAACTGAACTAGATAAGGCAGAAACCAAATAATATTCTTTCCTATTTTCTTTCTCATTAGAAGGACTTTTCTTATTTCTTTTGGATTCGTCATCCTTAGCAGTTGAGGCATGATGTTTCCCTTTCCTAGGATATTTCTTTCTAAACCAACAATCTTTAGCAAAATGACCCAACTTATTACAACTAAAGCATTTAATCTTAGATGTATCAATATTCTTTCCTTTGAATGTACCTTTGGTGTTTGGCTTCCACTGAGAGCCTTTCTGGAAAGTGTCTTTCTTCTTTCCCTTGAATCTTGATGCTAAAGATGAGTGCTCTTCTTTCATTGGCTCGCTCCTAGTAGCTGTGTGACTCTCCTCCTGGAGGCAATCATGCCATAAACTCTCAAATGTGGGTTGGATCTCTCTCCCACTTACACTGGATAAGAAGGTCTCCCATGAAGAAGGAAGACCGTAAAAAATGGCTTGCACTAAATCATCATCGTCCACTGTCACCCCTGTGACCAAAAGTTGATCTCTGATCTGAGCTATCCTGGAACATAAACATGTCACTGATTCACCTTTCTTCATCTTCAAATACTTAAGCTTGTGCTTAAGTGTCCTCTTCTGACTTGGAGCCTGTTTCTCATACAGATTCACCAAGGTATCCATACAGTCCTTGGAAGTCATCAACGAAGTCATTGTAGGCATTATACTATCTTTGACTGAGTCAAAGATGATTCGCTTGGCCTTTGCTTGATCTTCCTGAAAGTCATTCTTCCTGCATTATTCGTTGGTTCCTCCACCACTGTCGTCACAGACTGCTCAAGATCATGCTCTTGCAAGATATTTGTTATACGGAGCTTCCACGCATTAAAGTTGGTAGCTCCTTCAAGCCTATCTTCGGCCCTAATCGAAATGGAGGATGCCATGGTCCTCACACTGGAAACTTAATCAAGTTTGCTTGGATCTGTGTGTACCTGTTGTTTCACTTCAACACGTTTAACACACCCTAAGCTCTGATACCATGTTAAATTATGAGCTTGATTTCTTATGCGGATTAATTCTTTTATTTTCTTCAATACTTTGATTCCATCTTAATATACTTCAACAATTCCAAATCATAATCAAATAGCAATAATTATGTAGACAAGTAAACATACATATCAACAACACATATACCTTGGGGAAACCCTGTACAAGGAGAAAAACCCCAACAAACAATATTCATTTATTGCATTAATAATGTAAGATCTCTTACAAATATCCACCATGAATGTTCTCTCAAAGAGCTTGTCAAGATGACTCTAACCTGACAAAGACTTACAAGACCTTGCTAAAATACACCTCTGATATGCTGCCTCTTTATCATTGATGTGCTCCTCTATTACTTCACCCTCAACCTACATATGAAAACTGTGTTTCAAAACTGTGTTGCAGAACTATATTGAAGAGAGGGTTCGACCTCTTCTTATATAGGCTGAAGAGGGGAAGAGGGGAAGCTCAAAATAGTAACCTGATTGCATGCATTAAACATAACTCAGCTTCATGCTTTAGTTCAAACTTAGAACTAGACTTGAGATTGGTTACAACTCAACTTTACATTTTAGTTCGAACTTAGAACTAGACTTGAGATTGGTTACAACTCAGCATTATACTTTAGTTCGAACTTAGAACTAGACTTGAGACTGACATGCTTTAGTTCGAACTTAGAACTAGACTTAAGACTTTAGTTGCAACTCAACATTACTAAAATAGAACTAGACTCAAGACTTTAGTTGCAACTCAACATTACAATTTAGTTCTAACATAGAACTAGACTCAAGAATTTAGTTGCAACTCAACATTACTAAAATAGAACTAGACTCAAGAATTTAGTTGCATCTCAACATTACACTTTAACATAGAACTAGGCTCAAGACTTTAGTTACAACTCTTGACAAGGCAATTCAAAATTCTCTTCATGGTGGATAATGTTTACACGTACCAACGCACTAGATCAATACAATTACATCATTTGCAATGTTAGGAATATCATTTGTTTCTAGCTCATAGGAATTTTATATTCAACCTAACTTTTGCTAGATGCCTTGACTTTTGCTCATGGCTCACAAGGTTTGACTAGGCTCACAGAGGTTGTATGTTCCCCTTGACTTTTGCACTATTCTGTCTATGCTCACAAAGGTTGTACGTTCCCCTTGAATATTTCACTAGACTGTCTATGCTCACAGAGGTTGTACGTTTCCCCTGACTTTTGCATTAGACTCACATAGCATCGTGTTCGTCTTGACTTTTGGTTTGACTCACAGAGGTTGTACGTTCCCCCTGGTTTTTGTCAATACCTCACAAGACTGGTTGATTCTTCAAATCTCCCTGGCTAGCCTCAGGGTGGCCCATATGGCCTCTCATTGGAGAATGACTGTCAATGCTGCCAAATTTAACAAAGGAAACGTACGACTCATCATCTTTCTTCTTGTTTTCCATTTCTGTCTTAATACTTTTTCAAAACATATTTCCCTGACCACATTCTAAAATTTTTTACTTTAAACACTTCAAAAAATACTTTTCTTACAAAAACATAGTAATATTGCTTATACCTTGTAGAACGAAGGCTTGACTTTCTCTCTCCTTAAATCCATTTTCACGTGCTTCCTCATGGACTTCAAATTTAATAAGGCCCTATTATACATATGGTTCTGACACCATGCTGGATTTTGGTGCACACAAGAAAAAACAGAAGCACGGGCTCATATAAAAAATGTGTGGTTATTACAATGAATTCATTGAATACATTGGCATTGATTCCCTTTTATTTGGCATAGGTAGTTTCACTGCCTATACGACCTAACTATTTTTCCATAATGGAATCTATTAAACTTAATGCCTATCATAATAATTCTTTAATAATAAAGTCACTTATATAACATGGCATGATTACACTCCAACAGCTGGAAGCTCATCATCCCTTACATATTCCATTGTTTTGTAGTACCATGTAGGTTTGTCATTTTTAAGCTTTCCTCCAATTCAGCATTGTTATCAGCTTGATGTGATATTATTCCACTACTTCAATCACCATGCACAGCGTGCACATTTTCCCTCATAACTCCCCTTCTTCCTGCAAACTTGTACATTGCATCTTGTCTAGCATTTAAGATTCCAAGCTGCCAAAATCATCAAATTGCAAGTCTAAATTTCACTTACATATTCCTAAAATTTCATCAAATATGATAGCCCCACTAATTACTCCCTTGTTGGTAGCGATATTTGACGATCTATATTCCTTATATTGTTCATTGAACCCAACAAACATCAATGTTCTACATTTTGAATCTATTTTGGTTCTCTTTTCAGGTAGAGTGAATGCATATGCAGTTGAACCAAAAAAATTCAGATGACTAACCTTGGATCTTTTATTGGACCTTGCCTCTAGTGTGATGTTTTGAACAACATTGTAGGTCTCCTATTGAGAAGATTGCAAGTATAATTTTCTCTTAAATATTCTTCAATTTTCATCAAATATGACATCCCCACTAATTAATCCCTCATTGGTAGTGATATCCAACAATCTCTATTCCTTATATTGCTCATTGAACCCCACAAGCATCAACGTTCTACATTTTGAATGTTGTTTGGTTCTATTTTCAGCAAGAGTGAATGTATATACAATTGAACCAAAACTTTCAGATGACTAACCTTGGATCTTCTACTGGACCCTGCCTCCTCTAGTGTGATGTTTTGGACAGTTTGTAAGGCTTCTATTGAGAAGATAAATCACAGTGTTTGTTGCTTCTCCTTAGTATTTGTTTGCTACATCACTGCCTTGCAACATGGAACTTGCCATTTCAACAATTGCCATTTCATTTCTATAACCCCGTTTACCATGGTGTAATACAACACAAAATAGTCTCTAAATTCCTTCCTTCTTGCAAAAATCAACGAACTTAGTTGTGTGGAATTCTCCTTCATTCTCTGACTGAAGGACCTCTATACATCTATCATCTCTACTTTCTATAACTTCTTTAAAGGTTTTAAACTTGGAAATATAAATAAATAAAATAAAATCATATAAAATCTCATCTTTAGTAAATAAGACCAAATCTTTATGGAAAAATCATCAACATATAATAGACAATTCCTTGCACTAGTTTTCATGGGTGTTTGCATGGGTCCATAAATATCACAATACAAGATTCAACGCTCCCTTAGCTTTCCAAGAGTTTTATCTTCGAAGGTTGTTTTGTGTTGTTTCCATGTTACACATGCTTCACATACCTCTTTCCTTCCTTGTATATTTAGTGAACCAAGTACCATTTTGGAATTCATTAGTAAGAAAGATAGTTGTAACTAGCATGTCCATACCTTTGGTACCAGAATGAGCTGCTAATGATATAGTTGCTACCGTTAATGCTTGTTACCAAGGAATGTGATTCTCTTATATCACTCCCCACACACATGTAAAGATACATTCCTTTACATCTGATGTAAGTACTTTCCATGTCTTCTTCAGTGCCACAAAATAATTATCTCCATTGAAGATCACATCCAAGTGTTAATAGTGAGTACTTATTTCACTTACTAAAACTAGATTCTTCTTTAGGCCTAGAATAAAAAGAATATTCATAAATATGAAAGTTTTTTGTCTGCATCAAGTTGTACATCGCCTCTTCCCTCCACAAAATGAGCTCTTTCATCAACCAACTCCACAAACCAACCAAACTTGTTAGTCATGTGCTTTGATGCACCAGAATAAAAATACCACGTCGGAGACTTGCCTCAACTTTGAGAGGCAACAAAGGCATATTTTTTCTGTTTCATCTGTATTTTCTTTTTCAACAATGTTTCCTTGCTTCTTAGTCAAATTACCATGCGCCAAATCCAACTACATTTCCCTGCATTTGTCCTTCAAAGGACCTACATTTCCAAATTGGTAACACGTAATAATTTTAGACTCTGCTCTTGCTTTTACCTAAATCTGAAGTTGTAGGTGCCTTTTCGTACTTGTTTGCCCCTCTTCCTTCCCTTTGCTTTCCTTTGTACTTTGTAGCAAAAGCACTTCCAAAGGTGTTGTTGAGATTTGGGTACCTTGGAAAGTGGTCCCCTTGTGGTTTTGGGCCTCTAACCACAAGAGGGAGATGTCTGTACCATTGTGCCATGTACTTTATGTCTAATTTCACTTTGACTTGGGAGATTTAAGTCAAAAGTGAAATTTAGTCATTTTAGCCTAAAGTGACTAACTATTCACTAAATGGATGAATGAGGAGACATAAAGTGAACTTAGGGAACTTAACCCAAAGTGGGTTTTGAGTTGAGATTCTTTTGGAGAGATCTCAACCATGGATTAGAGATGGCTTGGAGTGATCCTAGTCATTCATATTTTAGGTTTCCTTATGGAGGTTCAAGAGGGGAGCAAGGGGCAAAGGGAGGCTCATTCACTCATATATTCACCAAGAGAGTTGGGAGAGGAGGATGGAGGCATTGGATGAGGGAAGCTTGGGTGCCTCCTTCCATGGAGGGCTCACGGAGGCCTAGGCCCTCATTTATTTGTGATGATTGTTCTTGCTTTGAGGAGGGCGCACTTAAGGAGAAGGGTGTTTGGTTAGCAAGCACTAGCTACACTTGGAGGATTGCAGATCTATCAGATTCAGCATGGAGGTGGCACACAATAGCTTGCTTGTGTGCAAGGGTTTCTTCATCTGAGGTTAGAAGGTCAAGGGCGCATTGTTTCAGTGGATAGAGCAACATGGGAAGAGGGTGCACTAAGCTTGGGTGCATTTCACTTCTTGGAACTCCAAAGCATCTCGAGAGGAGTTGCTATTGTATCAGGTTCCATTTTATTTACATACTTGTTGTATCTCATACTTTAGACATCACTTATATATACCTTCATTCTAAACTGGTTTTCCCTCGGGGGGGTTTTATCCAGGGTCATGTTGACCAAAAATACTTGTGTCCAAATTTCATGCATGCTTAGTTGTTAAATCAGTTGTAAGAGTTGTAAAGATCTAGAGTGTTATTTTTTTTTGAATATATTGCATGTGCTAACCACCGGTTACGAAAACACTTGCAAGGGCACCTCAAAAGAGCACTTTACCATCAAATTATGAGCAGAAAAGTACTTGACTGTTTGCTGTCCTAAAACAGCAGCAAAGAACAGTTTTGGAGACTAAACTTAGAGCCGAGGTCAAAGACAGACCTGTTGGGAAGCCTCATAGTACCTCAGTTTTCTTCAGGTGTCACCACTACTGCCAAACTGTCTTCCACCTTTCCTTCTGCAACCCCTAACTTGACAACCTCTCAAATGTTGTCTGGTTTCAAAAGTAATATTCATGGTTTCTACAAAATCTTCAAAAGAAGGGGGCAGACTTCTGAGGGTAATCACCGCCATCAATTACCTTTGGTCCAACGGTGATCAGTTAGTCCCTCGTGTCTTTCTACTTTGACAAATAATCAAAATTGACTCCCCTTCTTCCATTTGCATTAAAAACAACATACTTTTCAGATAGGACCTACCATATAACATACTTCATCACATGAAGTATTTGAATTATTAATTCCTACTTATTACAACTTAAAATCAAATATTTAAAATAAAAAAATGTAGTTTATTAAGTTTGAAATTATTGGCTCCTTGTTACTACTTAATCTTGAGAATATTGTAATTTATGAATGATTGTAATTTCTGAAGTTAATTAACAAAAATTTGTTTTATTGGCCAATTTAGAAAAAAAAAATCAAAATAAATTTGAAAGGCATCTTATTTCTTATGCTTGTCCGATCAAAATATACAATCGCAACAGACTATATTGCTCGTATTGGCCATTGCTATAGATAAGGTTTCCCAAAAGAATATCCTATATGGAAGTTGTTTTAAAAGGCACACTTCAAAATACAATTGTGAGTTTTATTCTTTAAAATAATGTACCACAGGACTCTTCCCCGGGAAAAAATGATTGCGCTGAGAAGTATGTTCAACTTTCTCATCTTTTGTATAACAGAAGATCCACAAAATCAAACTAAACTTCTTCAACCTAATACACGAGAAGAAAAATGAAAGTTAGTTTCAACAAAATCACTAATTCCAATGGAAAAGTAGCTTCTAAACTAATTTAAATATACAAACAATGCATAAATAGGCATAATTTAGAAAAATTGTACAACGACCTCCTATTCTATTATTAGCACTTCTATTTGAGTAACATCCCTCTTTGGATTCTATATTCTCATTTACAAAGGACGCATGTATGTAAATCACAAAATTGACTTATGTAGATAAAGAAGAGAAGTAAATGATAATAATAGGAGGTCCTTTACTACTATCTTCTTGTGTCCCTGGCATGTATGTAAACAATTTACCAGTGTAGATAAAGAAGAGATTCAATGATAATCATAGAAGGTCCTTTGCTACTATCTTCTTTTGTCCTTTGCTAATGGTTCAAATAGATTCACATAAGACAATAGGCAGCTCCCACCTATCACCGTCAATATCTTTTTTAGTATGCATAAACCAATTTGTTTGATCTGAGTAATTCATCGATATCTTTTTAGTATGTGTGAACATTTTTGTTTGATCTGTGTAATTCAAATTAATGCAATACAAATACCAACTTAAACATGGGGTGAGATTCTAACCTTGTACCTCTTCCATGCAAGAGCAATGACTTAACCAATTAGTCATGGAGTAATCCCCTTCTATCACCATCTATATGATTAACTTTTGGAATGCCCCTCAAGCAACAAACTATAGGGGAAACATGAAGAAATTCATCATTTCCATATGAACCAGATTTGGGTCCTCTAAAAGCATTTGTGACACATTGTAGGCCTACCCTTACAATTGTTCTCGATCCTATCTGTGTCCAAGTTAAGAGGAATCCTAGCATGGGTAATTGCCCTAAGGATTGATATGTTACTACTCTACCTCCAATGATCTCAAATTGTTCCCCATCCATATTATCATTAGAAAGCCAAAATTCAACTATGCACCTTTATCAACATTTTTCAACTTTATATCAACTATCGTAGATCCATCTTAAACCCAGATCTATCAAGCACCAAGAAGGATCAAATTTCTTAAGGTGTAATTTTTTAATTAGTTAATTCCATGTCATGTATTAATACCTTCATATTAAATGATAAAAAAATGACACCTTAAGAAATTTGATCCCTCTCGATGCTTGATAGATCTGAGTTTAAGATGGATCTACGTTGGTTTAATTTTTTATATGTTGTCACATACATACACAATTATTTATTTTTATTTATTTATTTTTTGTAGTCACGTAACATAACGTTACGTGACAACATCTTCCACATACTGGGTTGTAGAGCACCTTACTACTCTCAGTGCAATCATATTTGTTGCAGGAGATTTTCCTGCTTTGTTGTGTTTCTATAAACGTGGTTTTCAATGACAAAGCAAGTGTTAATGGGATCTTGGTTAAATGGTAAAGTGGGGGTGTTTCATATCTCCCATCAATGTTCAAATACCCCAAAGACAGGTTTCACCCCTCGAGGTTCCTCTTGCACATGCAACCAGAAAATTTCATGTGGTTCAGGCCATGTGCAAGTCTTGGGAAATTTTGGGAAAACAAATACCTCCCCCCACTTGCAACTTCTCAATTGAAGAGTTCTTACAAGATTAGGAAGGACATGCATGCCACACAATGATAATCAGAAGCATCTTATTAAAAAAATTGATACATGGAAATCAATATAAGAAACTTTAAGAGATAAAGAGTCATTATTGAATATGACTCTATTTCTTTGCTTTCACAGAGAAGAAAGGAAAAACATTTTAATTCTAAGCAACTGCAATCCCTTTCAAAAATAAGCAAACAATAGACCATATCTCCTAACGAATCTAAACCCTAAATAAATTCATCAATGAAATCACTATGCACTGAATGTGCACACTCATTCCTACAATGTTTTGGCTTTGGAAAACCACAAATTTATAGGCCCAATATGCTAAAATCTGCTGCAAACATAATGTTTGACAAAAAGAACAACAAACTTCAACAACTTTACCTTAGGTGACCAATCTGTAATGTATAAAAGGACGGAGTAAGAAGTTCGAAGGTGACTTAGAATACCTTTTAACTTTCTCTAT
>ML777536.1:2399371-2417043 GCA_009831015.1 Picea engelmannii | reverse complement strand
AGGCCCTCGCCTTATTGTGCAACCCTTAGAATCATCGTGAGCGACTGTCGCAGTCGGCCCTCACGGCATCGTGGGTCCTCTTGAACTAGGTAATCGTTAACCTACAGTTCGAGCCACGGCGGGAGTGCTAGCAGGCGGTGGCAGGGCTGCTGTCCACCTCTCTCCCTCAACCTCTCTGCAATTGTGTGTGGCCCCTTTACTCCATATGTGAGTCAAGTCGACAAGCTATCGTCAGCCTGCATCACCAATAATCATGTCAGAAATGTCGTCATCAAATCATCAATCAAATAAAACATCATAATAAACATATCAACCCAAAAGCACACTCCCTGACTCAGTCCGGAGTCCAAGGGGGTTCTACCGATGCCTCTGCATCCTCATGGTCAAAACCCTGCACACTCAATCAAACTGAGTCAATAGAACCCGTCTAATCAAATAGTAACACATCATGTCATCTGTCAATCACATCATAATCAAATATAATAGGTCTAATGTCAAAAGGGTCCAGATCACTTGTGAGCAAGTGTCCTCAAATAATAAGTGGTCTCAGTGCGCCAGAGTGGGATGTTACAAACACAGTCATAATGTGAATCGAAGGCATGGTGGGAGCAACGCAAGGGTCACAATCAACATCACAGGGAGATTTAATAAACCCAACCATCAGCCAGATTATAAAATTCAGTCATAACACTACACAACAGTCTACCTACTCAATCACACTTGTCACTTGAGAATTTAAATAAAATGATAGTTACAGCAGATACGATTTTAATTGCAGAGTAAATAAATAAAACGACCATTAAATCCATTTACCACCAATATTCTGATACCAACATAAATCATAATGGATCCCATTCTATCAAGTTAACAACCTATACCGTTGCCTTATCGTCCACGTCGAATGATGTACCGGGCGCTCTGTGCCGCTCCCACTCGCCGACCGTAGAGACCTCACCGGTACCTCCCAGCCAATCGCTAGGGGTACTCTGTTTCCCCCTTAGCCCCCCGAGCCGCAAAGGGGCCACACAAATCCAGAAGGTATGCCTAGCTTCCTAGCTCGCCTCGCAAGGTTGAGCTACCACTCCAGTACAAGCTGAGAAAATCCCAACTCCTCACAAGCAATCATTCAAGTCACAATTCGGCAGCGTAACATTACGCTCACCACCGATCCCCTTTCCTCCTCATCTTCCTTTTCTTTTATAGAGTTTGTGAGACCCACCAACTTTCCTAAATCACAATTTTTGATTAATTTTCAATAAAATATTATGAATATTCTCCTTCGCACAAGTGTCGTCCATCCCCCTCTTTCCTCAAGTAATTATTCTCTTTAATTTATTAAATTCCTTATTTCCCTCACCCACCTAGAATCGCTCCTAAAATTACTCCTAGGTGTTCCTAGATCCCCTTACATGCTTTTAGTAAATTTCCCTAAAAAGGATGTTAATAAAATTAGCTCAGATTAGCAAGTTCTTAATTTCAGATTCCTTACTATGTTGACTGTGCTTTTTACCCTAAGTTCCCATCTTTCCTTCATTAAGTTTCCTTTATTACTTATTTTCCCTAATTATATTATTCCCTTCCTTCTTCTTTTTTAAACCATGAAGGTAAATGCGCTATATAATCTTTTCATTTATTATTTATTTAATATCCTTTGTTCTTTCACAAGTTAGGAATTAATTTCTTCTTTGCAAATTTTTTAAGAACCCTTAGTTTAATTAAATCCTTACTCTCTTCATTTACCCCAAGAATTCTATGAAGACCCAACTATTACCTAAGTGGGTTTTTGTTTAAATTGTTATTTTTATTCCAGGGTCCTTTTTCTTAAGGTTAGACTAAAATTTTACCCTAAAAAGTTTTAGACTTAGGACTTAGATTCTGAACTGGGCGACACTTGGTTAGGGAAGTTGTTTAAGGACTTATTAAGGCGCTATTGTCTTAGGGATATTTAGGTTTGTTTCCTTCATCAACATCATTGCGAAGTGCCCTTCAGGACGCACCACGTGCTCCAAGGGTGCCACTCGCCTCGTTCGTTTCCTTTGCGCACCGTGCCCTTCAGGATGCACCACGTGCTCCAAGGGTTCCACTCGCTTCTTGTGTTTCTTTTGTGCGACATTCCCTTCAGGATGCAACACGTGCTCCAAGGGTGCCACTCGCCAACTTGACTAATTGGTAGACATCTATAACCCCTGGAGTCAACACTCCGCCAGGTGAACTTGTCGGAGACTAAGGGCTCTAAGGAATAAGGCCCCCGCCTTATTGCACGTGCCTTAGAATCATCGTGAGCGACTGTCGCAGTCTTCCCTCACGGCCTCGTGGATCCTCTCGAACTAGGTAATCGTTAACCTACAGTTCGAGCCACGGAGGGAGTGCTAGTAGGCTGTGGCAGGGTTGCTGTCCACACATCTCCCTCAACCTCTCTGGAAATCGTGTGTGGCTCCTTTACTCCATATGTGAGTCTAGTCGGAAAGCTATCGTCAACCTGCATTATCCAAAAATCATGTCAGAACATGTCAACATCATATCATAGAATCAATGAAATATCACAGTAAATAAATCAACCCAATAGCACACTCCCTGACTCAATCCAGAGTCCAAGGGGGTTCCACTGATGCCTCTGCATCCTCAAGATCCAAAAACCCTGCACACTCAATAAAATGAGTCAAAGCACCTATCTACGTCAAGCAGTAAAACATCATGTCATCTATCATAACGCATCATAATCAAGGATAGATGTTTTAACATCATAAAAGTCCAGATCACTTGCGAGAAAGTGTCCTCAAGGAATAAGTTTTCTCAGTGTGCCAGAGCGGGATGTTACATACACCCCCTCTTGGTCTAAACTTCGTCCCGAAGTTTCTTAGTATAATGCAAAAATAAAGTGTCACAGTATCATAAGTCTATACATCAAACAAAAATGGAAACTGCTGACGCATATCATCTGCGTCCTCCCAGGTCGCCGAGTTTATCTCCCTTTCCAAACTTGATCTAACTCTTATGCAGTTTAACACACAAGAAGACACGATCGTCGACCTCATAACTACGGTCGACTCGATGCGCATCGACATAAGTCTTTTGTCGATCCTGCGCTTCTTTAATCCTTTGTCTTATGGTTTTCATTTTCTCTTCCATTTCTTGGATCGCTTCTGGTCCCACCAGGACCCTATCCTCAAGATGATCCCAACTCAAGGGCATCCGACACGGTCGCCCATAAAGAAACTGAAAAGGCGCCATCTTTATGGTGCTCTGATAACTGTTGTTGTAAGCGAACTCTACTAGAGGCAAGAATTCCTCCCAACGCTTTTGTTGGTCCATCACGTACATGCGCAACATGTCTTCCAAGGTTTGGTTCATTTGTTCAGTATGTCCATCAGTCTCTGGGTGATACACAGTACTAAAATTAAGTTGGGTTCCCAAGGCCTCTTGGAAACTCGTTCAAAATCATCCAGTAAACACCGATCCTCGATCGGATATAATCTTTTTAGGCACGCCATGTAGCCTCACAATCTCACTCATGAAAACTCTCTCTATGTCAGGTGCCTGATACATTGTATGCATAGGAATAAAGTGAGCACTCTTCGTCAGAGTGTCTACTACTACAAAAATTGAGTCGTGTCTCCTTGCCGTCAGTGGCAATCCAACCATAAAATTCATCAAAATAACTTCCCATTTCGATTCCAGAATGGCATGTGGTTGAAGTAATCCTGCCGGGTGTCTATGTTCAGCCTTTACCTGCTGACACTCTAGACATCTAGCCACAAAGTTGACTATGTCGGCCTTCATTCCCTTCCAGAAGAATAAGGGTTTAAGGTCTGCCCTCATCTTCGTGACTCATGGGTGAGCCATGTAAACTTCTCTATGAGCCTCGCTCAGGATCAACATCCTCAACTCGTCATTTGGCGGTACGTAAATCCGACTTCTAAACCTCAATAAACCATCACTATCAAATGGATATCCCTCATATCGTGGTACCATCATTGTGTTTTGTCCGATAAAATCCTCGACTTCTTTGTACAAGTCATCGTCACGCTGTAAAGTGAGAATATTCTCACGTAGATTTGTTTGAAGAGACAACACCGAAAAGATGTGTGGCCTCCGACTCAAAGAATCCGCTAGTCGGTTCACTATTCCCTTTATGTAAGTAATCTCAAAGTTGTACTCGCTGAGAAATTCCGACCAACGTCGTTGTCGTGTGTTCAGGTCCCTTTGCGTAAAAATGTGTTGTAGTCCACAATGATCAGTCCTTAATTCAAATTTTCATCCAACAAGGTAGTGTCTCCAAACCTTCAAGGCATATACGATGGCTAATAGCTCCAAATAGTGCATCGCGTAGTTCTCCTCATGCCTTCTTAGTTTCCTTGAAATGTAAGCAATCACTCGTCCGTCTTGCATCAAGACTCCGCCTAAACCTTCCTTGGATGCATCAGTGCATACCAAGAAGTTTGTGTCCATGTCAGGGACTTTTAGTATCGGCATTGTTGTCAACAACTCTTTAAGCCTCCGGAATGCTTCCGCGCATTTCTCAGTCCAAACAAACTTCTTATTTTTCTTCTGCAATTCTGTGATCGGATTTGCTATCTTCGAAAATCCCTCGACAAATTGTCGATAGTATCCTACTAAACCCATAAAACTGCGCACTTATGTGACATTTGTCGGTGCAAGACATTCCATAATAGCCTCAACCTTTGATGGATCCATGGCGATGCCTTCGCCAGAGATGACATGCCCTAAGTAGTGAATCCTCGATTGATAAAAAGAGCATTTGGACAACTTCCCATACAATTTGTGCTCTCGCAGACACTATAGTACCAAGCACAAGTGCTCGTCATGCTCCTCCATAATCCGAGAGTAGATCAAAATATCGTCAATGAATACTTGGACGAACTTGTCCAAGTACTCGCGGAACACCCCGTTCATCAAACTCATGAATACCCCTGGGGCGTTTGTCAGTCCAAACGGTAAAACAGTAAACTCGTAATATCCAAATCTCGTCTTAAAGGTGGTCTTACGGACGTCATCCTCCTTGATCCGTAACTGGTGATACCCTGATCGCAAATCGATCTTGGAAAACACCATCGCACCCTTCATTTGATCGAACATATCATCAATTCTTGGTAAGGGATACTGATTCTTGATCATAGCCTTGTTCAGTTGACGATAGTCAATGCAAATCCTCCATGATCTGTCCTTCTTTCGTATGAAAATAACAGGTGCACCCCACGGTGACACACTAGGATGTATCAATCCCAGGTCCAACAACTCCTTCAGTTGCATTTTCAGCTCTTGCAACTCCGGGGTTGACATCCGATAAGGCGTTCTTTCTATCGGTTCGGTCCCTGGTTTCAGGTCTATGGTAAACTCTAGTTCCCTTTCCGGCGGAATACTAGGCAACTCCTCTGGAAATATGTCTGCAAACACCTTCACCACCGGAAGGTGTTCTAGACCTTCCGCTACTCCCTTTTCGTTTAGCACGAGGATCGCATAAATCTTTCACCCCTTGCGCATACTCTTCCGTAGTTGTAAGGAAGAGACGAATCTCAGGGAAACTCCCTGGTTCCGTCCTACAATCACACGTCTCTGTCCTTCATCATCAACCAAGTTCAACCATTTCATCTTACAGTTTAGTATCACCTGATGCGATTCCAACCAATCCATACCAGTCACGACGTCATAAGATCCTAAGATCATGACGTACAAGTTGACCCTCGTGAAAAACTCTCCCAGGTTAAGGGCAAAGCCCGTAACCTTTCCTCCAACCTTCTGTTTGGCTCCTGAAGCCATCTCTACGAAGCTAAAATCATCTTGTTCGACTGCCTTTACCTTAATCCTTTTTAGCGCTGCACCATAAGTGAAACTCTCAGTAGCACCTGGGTATATCAAAATACTAAGGGTCTAGTCAGCGACAGTACCTGTCGTCTCGAGCACAGTCAACTAGTGCTCTGCCTGGCGGTTATTCACTGCTGCATGAATCCGATGGGCCTTGACCATATCTCCCACTGTAGTGGGTCTGGCTGATCTGGATGCCCTGTTCCTCTCCACAGGAAGTCCTGGTACCCGAAGTAGAAGATGACAGCCCACTAGCTTGGAACCCAGGTCTGTTCTACTGAACATTCCTAAACTGCTGTTGTTGCAGGCGATGCTATTGTTGATGCTGTGGTCCCCCATAAGGTGTCTTCTGCTGAGGCGGTGGTCATCGGGGTGTAGTGAAAGTGGATCCTCTCTGGAAACCACGATATCCCGGTGTATGTCTCGTTGGTGTCTGATGTTGCGGTGTACCAGATGAACCCTGCCCTGCTGGTCTCGCTGGAGTCCTATTCTGACCCCCACTGATAATCTCCTCCTCTACTGTGAGGGCCTTTTGGACAGTGTCGTGCAAGGTTTGAGGCATAAAGATCCTAACCTTTGCATGCAGGCTACTGTTAAGGCCCAACACGAACCTGTTGACCTTGAGCTTCTCTGTGTTAAGGTGCGGAGCATACCGCAGCATCTCCATAAAACATGCCTCGTACTCGGGCACCGTATGACCTCCCTGTCGTAATGCGTTGAGCTCATTGAGCTGACGCTCAATGAATTCCTCTGAAATGTAACTCTCTCGGAATCGTTCCTCGAACAGTTCCCATGACACATCTTCAACGGCCATGTTTAGTTGCGGCAGGAGCATCTTCCATCATAGAAGAACGCTCCCCTTTAGTTGAAAGACCGCCATGCAGACCTTCATGTTGAAGGCATAATCGTGAAGTGCGAAGCACATCGCCATTTTCTCCAACCATGCCTCGACGGATGCGTCATCCGTGGCACCAAAGAACTTAGGAAATTTTACCTTCTCAAGTTCACTATAAATGCTACCTGTAACGGTCGGTGCGCAGGGCAGAAACTCAGCGGGTGTTGGCGCCAGAGACGAGGCCAGGGTGGCAGAACCTCAGCGGGTGCCAGCGCCCTGGCCTCGTCTTTGTCCAATCGGCTGATCAATTCCTCGGACATGTGCTGAAAAGATCTCATCATCCCAACAATGTCTCCAACTGCTATCTGCTCCTGTCTGAGAACCTACTCGCCTCCCTGGGGGTTAGACCCCTCAGGCGTGGATGCTACTAGAGGCGTCACGCCTCCTCCCCTAGCACCCCGTCATCTTCGTTCGCGGCGTCCTCTAACCATGATTACCTACACACACATAATCATCTCGATCAACGATAGTATAATCAGATCAAATCTTGTCAATGAAAGCCGTAGCGAATCCCAAGTCGCGGGTCGAACCCGCTCTGATACCATATGTAATGATCCTCCTCGTTACGACAACAACTCTGATAATAGGTGCAATTTTTTTTTTCTAAAGGTGTGTGCGTACATGTAGAAGGGAAACAGACACATTTGACTCTACGTCGCCACCCGACGACTAACAAGACATAACCACGATGATCAAAACAAGAAGACGTAAGGCGCACAACTGCAAGCCTTAAGCGACCAGAGACATAAGGAAGACTCCATAACAATAGATTTTACTATTTCTGCACAGGAAAGTAGGGCGTTTAATCTTAGTCCTCTGCTTCAGAGAGAGAGAAGGTCAGATAGGCTCCTGGCCAACTGCTCAGGAAGAAACTAGTAACCCAACGACGAACAAGATGAAAGCAAGATGAACACAGGACGATGACATATGACATACCACAGTAACAACATGCGTTTAACGATGATCAAGTGACAAGAAGTGAGACTGACTACCCACCCGTCCTACCCTGCAATGGTTAGGACCTCCAAGACACATAAGCAACGCTCAAGCCCAGGTTCCCATCGATTTTAACCATTTAAGGTCTCAGGGCTGGCGACTGTTCTGAGGAACGTGGAGGTGTCTATATCCCACCCGACACAAGCAGACCATGCAAAGTAAGACAACCAAGTACTACAAAATCAAGGACAACCATGACCTCTACGGGAGATGTAGGTCAGAAGGACTCCAACATCGACCAACCGCTATTGAGACTCAAAGACATTAATCATAGACCAATTACTCCATTTGTTTTCCATTAAGCGACGAGTTACCATCCCAGTCTTAACAATGTACATTAATTAAATGAAAAATCCATGTTCACTGAATCCTAATAAAATTACCATCACGTCACCCTAACATAACCATATAAAATTATATTATTAATAACAACAAAATTTTCAGTAGCATTTCCAATAAATTAACAACATCCTTCCATCTAAGGTTATCCTAACATTGTCGTTGAATAACAATACTTTCCATGCTTCACCACCAATTAAATAGCAATTAAATAATTAACATTGCAACTAAATAACATTGCAATTATGTAACAATTAAGCAAATAACAATTAGTTTAATAACATTACAATTACAATTAAATGCATTGCAATTTAAACATTAAGGACCCTACCCTACGAAAAGTAAAAACAATAATTCTGTCAAATACATAACCTTTGTAAACACATTGAATGCCTACTATTAAAGCATAACTTTCACTTCCATTCAATGCATAACCTACTTTGAATAGACTAATTCTTAAACAATTAAACTATTTTCCTCAAAAACCCATAAATAAACTCAGACTGAACCCAAATAGTTTTCATTGAAGGTTAAACTATTTCCATTAAAATGCATATATAAATTTTTCTTTCTATCTTTATATCCATATCCATTACTTCTGTTTTGGAAATAGTACAGGTGGAAGAAGCAACTTTTTTCGGTTAAAAGTTGTTACATTCAAGTATTAACGCAATTGAACATGCTATCAAGCACACAGTAGAAATGCAGCGCTTAAATTCGATTCCCAACGCTGTCATTATGGTAGGTCGCAGTTTCTAAATCGGGTCTGACCAGAATTTTTGTGGAGCAAACAAATGTCCATTAACACACTCATGGAGTAAATTCTAAATATAATCGTTGTCTGTTAACATTAAATCGTTGAGCGCTAACATCACTGGAAAAAACTAAAACTATCATAACATTTAACTCCTTAGCGGGAATGCAAAATAAGAGGAATTCATAAATGAAAATGGACCCAGGGAGAGGAGAAAACATAAACACCTTTAGGTGAACCGCTGACATGCTATCAAGCTGTCAATACAGGTTAAACGTTAGCTAAGAGACTATCCTTAATTCAAATGTTATCACCTATTTTGAACAAATTCTAGATAGAGCTGCCATCAATCACTGCCCTCCCTCATTTAAATTCGTTGTTCTGTCTGACATAATTAAGGGGTTAACATCGCTAACCATAAGGATGTTAACTCTAGATGGTTCTGTCGGCAATCCTTGCCACTATTGAAATAAATTCACGATCCTGTAATTTTAGGTAAACTGGAACGTATACAACCAAATCATTGTGCAAGGATTACCCATTTCGATGGGAATATTTCCACCAGAGACAGAGTCACTACACTATTAGAACTCAGAGTAGGTTAAACGAGGAAGCTGTCAGGTAAAAGTAGGTGAAAAAGGAAGGGGCATTGGCAACATGTATCCCTAAAAGTTCTATCGGTCAACCCTGTAATGCATCTATGGAAGTGTTGTTGTTTAGTTGTGTGAACAAAGTCTTTTAACTAAGTTGAAGTGGCTAAGGGAGTTGCAGTTCGTCACAGGGTAGAGTTCATCGACTCTTAAAGTGCCAACGTGGTTGGGTTAATGGATAGGCGGTTATGAATTTCCAGTCTGTCCATTTGCATAAACAACACTGCTAGCGGAAGCATGCCTAAAAGCAACCGATTGAAATCAGATGCTAACCAAATAAAAAAATAAAACGAACGCAGCCAAGAACTCGTGGGTTTATTAAACACTCGGGAGGTTGAATTCGTTGGATACACAGAGTGGAAGAAAGGCTGGATAAATAAGATTACAGAGTTAGTAAGCATGCAGGTTATGCGCTACTGAACACGCCGGTGAGGAGCAATTTATTAATAAAGAAGGATCCGCAACAGTAAGTAGACTGCTATACACTCCCAAAAAAAAACTAAAAACTATTCCACCTCTATCGATCAACCTAACAATGGAATCCAACGCAGACACAACACAACTTGCAAGGAAGGCTTGTATAAGGCGAAGACACAACCAGGAATGTGCATGATATAAGTTCCAGCGTTGCCCAATTAAGGAGTGTGCAATTTTAATTAATTTTTAGCGTCGTCTACTTAACGGAATTGCAGTGGAAAAAGAATATTTTTTAGTGTTCTAAGGCGTGAACCTCTCATGCAGAGTCCCTTTCATCATCTGATTGTAAATATAAAAGCTTAAAGGGAAACGATTACGGCAGGGACAACGTCCATCAACATAAACACAGTCATAATGTGAATCGAAGGCATGTTGGGAGTAGTGCAAGGGTCACAGTCAACAACACAGGGAGATTTAATAAACCCAACCATCAACCAGATTATAAAATTCAGTCATAACAATACACAACAGTCTACCTACTCAATCACACTTGTCACTTGAGAATTTAAATAAAATGACAGTTACAACAGATACAATTTTAATCGCAGAGTAAATAAATAAAACGGCCATTAAATCCATTTACCACCAATATTCTGATACCAACATAAAACATAATGCATCCCATTCTATCAATTTAGCAACCCATACCATTGCCTTATCGTCCACGTCGAATGATGTATCGGGCGCTCCGTGCCGCTCCTGCTCCGTGCCGCTCCCACTCGTCGACCGTAGAGACCTCACCGGTACCTCCCAGCCAATCGCTAGGGGTACTCTGCTTCCCCCTTAGCCCCCCGAGCTGCAAAGGGGCCACACAAATTCAGAAGGTATGCCTAACTTCCCAGCTCGCCTCGCAAGTCTGAGCTACCACTCCAATACAAGCTGAGAAAATCCCAACTCCTCACAAGAAATCAGTCAAGTCACAATTCGGCAGCGTAACGTTACGCTCACCACCGATCCCCTTTCCTCCTCATCTTCCTTTTATTTTATAGAGTTTTTGAGACCCACCAACTTTCCTAAATCACAATTTTTTATTAAGTTTCAATAAAATATTATGAATATTCTCCTTCGCACAAGTTTCGTCCATCCCCCTCTTTTCTCAAGTAATTATTTTCTTTAATTTATTAAATTCCTCATTTCCCTCACCCACCTAGAATCACTCCTAAAATTACTCCTAGGTGTTCCTATATCCCCTTACATGCTTTTAGTAAATTTCCCTAAAAAGGATGTTAATAAAATTAGCTCAGATTAGCAGGTTCTTAATTTCAGATTCCTTACTATGTTCACCGTGCTTTTTACCCTAAGTTCCCATCTTTCCTTTATTAAGTTTCCTTTATTACTTAGTTTCCCTAATTATATTATTCCCTTCCTTTTTTTTTTTTAAACCATGAAGGTAAATGCGGTAAATAATCTTTTCATTTATTATTTATTTAATATCTTTTGTTCTTTCACAAGTTAGGAATTAATTTCTTCTTTGCAAATTTTTTAAGATCCCTTAGTTTAATTAAATCCTTACTCTCTTCATTTACCCCAAGAATTTTATGAAGACCCGACTATTACCTAAGTGGGTTTTTGTTTAAATTTTTATTTTTATTCCAGGGTCCTTTTTTTTAAGGTTAGACTAAAATTTTACCCTAAAAAGTTTTAGACTTAGGACTTAGATTCTGAACTGGGCGACACTTGGTTAGGGAAGTTGTTTAAGGATTTATTAAGGTACTATTGTCTTAGGGATATTTAGGTTTGTTTCCTTCATCAACATCATTGCGACGTGCCTGTCAGGACGCACCACGTGCTCCAAGGGTGCCACTCGCCTCGTTCGTTTCCTTTGTGAAACGTGCCCTTTAGGATGCACCACATGCTCCAAGGGTGCCACTCGCTTTTTGTGTTTCTTTTGTGTGACACGCCCTTCAGGATGCACCACGTGCTCTAAGGGTTCCACTTGCCAACTTGACTGATTGGTAGAAATCTATAACCCCTAGAGTCAACACTCCGCCAGGTGAACTTGTGGGAGACTAAGGGCTCTAAGTAATAAGGCCCCCGCCTTATTGCGTTCCCCTTAGAATCATCGTGAGAGACTATCGCAGTCTGCCCTCTCGGCATCGTGGATCCTCTCGAACTAGGTAATCTTTAACCTACAGTTCGAGCCACGGCGGGAGTGCTAGTAGGCTGTGGCAGGGCTGTTGTCCACACCTCTCCCTCAACCTCTCTGGAAATCGTGTGTGGCCCCTTTACTCCATATGTGAGTCTGGTCGGAAAGCTATCATCAACCGGCATCATCCAAAAATCATGTCAGAACATGTCAACATCATATCATCAAATCAATGAGATATCACAGTAAAAAATAAATCAACCCAATAGCACACTCCCTGACTCAATCCAGAGACCAAGGGGGTTCCATCGATGCCTCTGCATCCTCAAGGTCCAAAAACCCTACACACTCAATAAACTGAGTCAAAGCACCTGTCTACGTCAAGCAGTAAAACATCATGTCATCTATCATAACACATCATAATCAAGGATAAATGTTTTAACATCATAAAAGTCCAGATCACTTGCGAGCAAGTGTCCTCAAGGAATAAGTTTTCTCAGTGCGCCAGAGCGGGATGTTACACCTAGCCTATCTTACACTAGTCTATCCTATTCTAACTTAGCATAGCCTACCTTACACTAGTCTATCCTTACCTACCTTATCATAGCCTATCCTACCACCTTAGCCTATTATATTCTAACTTAGCCTATCCTATTCTAACTTAGCCTAGCCTACCTTACACTAACTTAGCATATCCTACCTTACCATAGTCTATCCTTCCACGTTAGTCTACCCTAGCATAGCCTATGATAGCCTAGTGTATCCTATCCTGCCTTATCCTAGCCTAAAGTAACCCACTCTACCCTAGCCTAGCCTAGGCCTAAGCTTAATTCTAAAGTGTAATATCTACTCCTAAGCCTTTTAATGTTAAATACCAAACCCCAAGCCTAAATTCTATGCCCAAACCTCATTAAATAATTCCTTAAAATACAATATTCTATTGGATACATTTCTAATATAAAAGTATCTAAATTTATGCAAACTCATTAATTATCATAAATAAAGAAACACGTCCATTATATCATATCAATTAAAAATTGCATAATATTTAATAAAATATACAAAACAATATAAATAATAAAAAACATAAAGAAATATTATAAATGGAAAGGAAAAAATCCACATAAAAWAATTAACATAAATAATTAATTAACTTAAACATAATCCAAATCACATAATAAAMTAAATTTATTTTCAATTATTTATTAAAAAAATTAAAAGATATACAAAAATTATTTAAGTTAAACATTAAAAGATATACAAAAATTATTTAAGTTAAACATTAAAAGATATACAAAAGTATTTAAGTTAAACATAATCGAGATCACATAATAAAATAATTTTTCTTTCAATTAAACTAACTTTATAAAAACTTTCTTATTAACTAAACCAGAAACAACTTTAAACACAAAAATATAAAAAATAACATTTTTTTCATTCTAGTGGTTTGATTGAAAAAAAGTAATAATTAAATTTTATATAAAAGGAAAAGGAAGAAATAAATTCCAGGGCGGTTAAACTAATGGAAGATACAGTAATGATGATTGACATGTAAACATTTAATGACTGGTGAATTATGTCGTTACAATCTCTTAAAACTTTAATTTATTTTTTATTTAAAAAAGTTAAAATAGCAACAATAACTATAAGCAAAAGTAGGTGAAAGAAAAACTATATTGCATGTGTTATAATAGCTAGAAATAAACTGTAATAGTGATTAACATGATAGCATATAAATCATATCCTTGTAAAAAAATATAACTTTTATTCTTTCTAATTTCAGAAATAAAATTAAAAACAAATACCATTTAAAATGCTAAGAAATGGGTTATCTGTTTAAGGAACTAAAATGCATAGCAGAGGTTGGTTAAACTAATCATATATGTAGGTTAGTTGAGGAATGAGTTAATATATATGGTGTTAAAAAAATGTTCATGAGTAATTTTTAAACTGTTAAAAAACCTAAATTCAATAACTGTTAAAAAACCTAAATTAATCAAGAAGCAACGACAGGCGGTTACACTACCACAGACACAGATTAAAATAATTAGAAAGAAATAAAGTGTCTGTTAACCCAAAATACAGCGAGGCTAACTACTATCCAGATGGATAAACATGGATAAACACAGGGAAGCGGAAGTGAAATGTATCGTTCAGAGAGCAGTACAATTCTATAGAAAAGGTTTGATGTTCGAACGATGTAGGCAATTGCAGATTTCGCTGAACCTAAAGAAATGCGTGTTCGCTGTGTCGTATGGAACTCTATTGGGACATGTGATTTTCAAGGAAGGGATGTTGGTGAATTGGACGAAAGAGATCTCAGTCATTGTACAACTAGATGATCCCAAGACGCAGATAGAGGTGAAGGTGTTTCTGGGGCCGGGTACTACCAGAGGTTCATCAAGAACTATGCACGTAGAAGCTTAAAAAATTATTGAAGAGGAAATGAAAAAAATGCACTCTTAGGATCGACTTATAAAATAGGGGGAGGGACTTAGATCGCAGCCTGTTGTTGTAAAATACTCCGGGCCGGTTTCGGGTCTTTCGGGTGGGGCCGTAATATGTATAGTTTCAAAAGGTTCTTTTTCTTAGTTGTTCAGAGAGCAGTGATAGCCGATAAGAAGTTGTTTTTTCCAGTGGATGATTCGATGCAGCCTCTTCACACATGAGAAAAACTAAATGGGTATCTTAAGTTACGGTAATAAAAACTTAAAATAGTCCAAACAAATAAGGAGCTTACATTTAAAACTTAAAACAGTCCAAACAGTCCAAACGTTTAAAACAAATATTTACATTTACAACAAATATTTTAAACATACATTGATGGTTTAGAAACTTACCTGTTGCAAACGCAATGATGCCTGTGGCACTCATGACCCCCGTGCTTACGACCTCCCGACGACCTCAGTTGTGCTCACGTCCGCTGCGCTCACGACCTCCCGACGACCTCCCCACACAACCGCTCACGACAACAAACGACAACACACAACAGCTTACCACAACAAAATTTTGTAAAACATTCCAATATCGATGTGTGGTTAATATATAAACAATATTTCGGCCGAAATATAGTTCAGCCAAATAAATGTTCGACCGAAAGATAGTTCGGCCGAACTATTTTTCGGCCAAAATATAGTTCAGCCGAACAATTGTTCGGTCGAAAACAGATTGCCGGAAAGAAAATATTTGGCCGACCAAATTTGTACATGCAAATCGAGGGGGAGGTTATTGCACCATTCAATTTGACGTTTATGTTTTCGGCCAAAAAATAGTTCGGCCGAAAACAATATCTTTCGGCCGAAAAAGATTATTAGTTCGACCGAATTTTTTTTTTTCGGAATTTTGGAGACCTGATTGTCACGAAAATGTAACCCACCTTCATGATTTCACCCTATTCCGAGAAATAGAATATCAAAAGTTCCATGAGAAACAAGAATATTTAGAATCTTTTCCTAATTATCCTTATAAATATGGAGAGGAGACCAAAACACCATGGGAAATATATGGTGGAGAACAAGTATTGGAATTTGAGATTGAATAATTTTCGACAAGTTTGTACCTTGTTCCTTTCTGCAAGAGCTAAATGTTTGAATACTACAAGGTATGATAAAGGAGGAAATGCAAGCAAACAATATTGAAGACGAATATAATCAAATGAGTACTAGATACAATGAAGAATGGCTCTCGATAATCATCAAGATAGGGAACCACTTCATCTTCCAACATCTATTGGCACCAAATAAAAAATATTAGCTTGTTCCTCATATTCTAGTATATATCAAAGCTTATCTTTAAAAAATGAATATGAGTTCATTTGTAATCATGTTACACACATGGATCTATTGGAAGTACTCCTACACTTGATAAGAAGATTTTATTTTCCAAGTAGAGTAGGAGATTGTAATAAATAAATGAAGAAGTAAAGAGAAATGAGTCTAAGTATGAAAATTAGGGTCTTGGAGAAGTTAGACATGAGATTTCTATTGGCTAGAAAATCCCTCGGTAAATTTTTCATGTAGTATTGGTGTAGAAATAATTTATTTCCTTGATCTATAAGTTTCTTGTAGCATGATCCAAATAAAAGAATCGAAATTAAGTCTTACCCCAATTCTTCCAATGCAAAGAAATTAATCTTTCAATATCCAAGAGACTTAATTCAACAACAACAACTATTATTTCTTGGATTCCTTGGGTTAAGAGAGATCATGAAAAATTCAAGTAGCAACTCCACATCATCTTGTTAAACAATATCTTTAGATTCTTCATTAGCATCTTTAGAATTTTTGAAATATGCAGTAGACTCAACATCTTCATATTTTTATTAGCATCTTCAAGAGTCTTAAAAATGCTTCAGCTCTAGATTCAAATCAGTTTTTGGCTATAGAATCGTAGTTCTGAGTAGCTGCATCCAATCAGAGTGGGGATTTTGACTTGTGGTAAAGGCCAAATGGGCACTGAAGATTTTTTAACTATTAGCACAATCTGAGGATCCTCCAATTCTAAAAAAAGGGGAAATAAAACCTACAATCAAATATGTACAAGTGGCACAACCAACTCCTCAACAAATCAACACAAAATAAGAAAAATACAAAAGAATATTGCATAAATTTGTGACCATGTGGCTACTCAAATCTATTTCTCCATGAGTTACTAATGAACCCATGCATTATTGTCTCTACAAACAGTTATGAAAATCCATGCCAGAGCAAAAGAGAGATAGATTTTTGGGGTTCATTGTGCACAAATGAAGAAGGATCATGAAAATCCCCCGAGTGGGTTTTGTGGGAGATGATCCAATTTTCGTTACACATTTACAATTTCATAAAATAGTGTAGGAGCTTTGAGACACACAAGGTTCTTCAAACTGATATTTCCTAGAAATTTAGTTGCAAACGAGTTTTTCAAATACATGATTTGTTTTGGGGTTAGTTTTATCTGTGAGAAATAGATGTGTGAGATATTGATCTATATCTCCTCCACCCTAACTCAAGAGAACCCAATTTGTCTCAAGGAAATACAATTGAATAAAGTTTCATGCAAGTACATATCCAAGGAGTAGAACACACAATTTGGTTTGATGTAGTGGGAATTGCAATAACTCGAAATTAATGGTTTCATCCTTCATATAGCTTATATTCTATTCACAAAAAACTTGGTGAGTAAATTTCCACTGCCTACACTCTCATATTTTTTCCTACTGTCAATGAATATTGATCGTTGGCCTTTTAAATTTCTACAAGCTTCTAAGAAAATTACAGTATATGGATATTATGCCTCAAGTTGTTAAATTTGCACTTACAATTGTTGGAAGATTGATTGTTTTCATTGATGTCAACCCTAGTCATGGATTTTGGACCGCAAGATTGATAAAGGTATTTGGACATGAAGGAAAATGCACATGCATATACAACACCCATGAATGGATAGTATACATCATGCTATTTCCGGTGGTATGTGGCATGTTCCATGGATCCTCATGGTTGAGGAGAAATGAATTTTTGAAGATGATAAAGTGAATTGAAAAAGGAAGTACATGTAGGCCCTGAAAATAATTAAAGAAAATAATTACAAAATAAGAAAATGTCAGGTCGGCCCTAATGTTAAAAGGAAGTGACATAAATGGTATAAATAAATATCATTATACATTCATTT
>ML777536.1:2355863-2372483 GCA_009831015.1 Picea engelmannii | reverse complement strand
CAAAACTGAAGAGGTTAAGCAGTCCATTACAATGTAAGATGGTTGAGCTATATATGCTCAAGCAAGACAAAAATAGAAAGTACAACTGTCCAGTACAGCTGGCAGTGTACGGTCATACTGTTGAGGGTACAATATATTTAACATCTACGCCTTTATTTTAACCCTTTTTTTACCTCTGAGTATTATAAATATTTTCGCCCAATGAATTCGGGCCTCTCTTGTAGCAATAAAACCCTCTTAAGGCACTGCATTTTTTTTTTTTTTTTCTCCCAGCATTTCATTTTGATTTTCACCCAGTTTCTCCCTTGCTACGTACAACGATCTTCTCCCTGCATGATTTGTGATTTGGTGTTTCTTTTCCACAACGTTTTTCGTTCTTAAAATTCGCCCAACGAATTCCTTGTCTCACTGAGCAGCTAGCATCCTCAACCTCAACGATTTGGTGTTTTTACACAACAACTTCGAGCTTCCATCCCGTGAGTTTTTGGGTGTCACTTCCTCTGTTTAAAATGCTTCTTTACTCAGCATAATGTTTTGGTTTTAACTTCCCAGTGAGTTCACTTCTTTGTACAACGAGAATACCCTCCATTTCTCTGTGTATTGTTTATTTCTCAGCAAAAATTCTTTGTTGGATTGCCCAACAATTTCACTACTAGGTGCAGCGGAAACGCCCTTATAGCTCAACATATATTGTTTATTTCTCAGAAAAAATTCTTCGTTGGATTTCCAGTGATTTCACTGCTAAGTGCAGCAAAAACGCCCTTATAGCTCAACGCATATTTTTTATCCTCCACAAAAATTCTTCGTTGGATTGCTCCACGATTTCACTACTACGTGCAGCGAAACCACCTTTATAGCACGACGTTATCGTTTGTTTACTCAGCAAAAATTTCTTTTGGATTGCCCAGCGATTTCACTGCTATCTGCAGCGAACCCACCTTTATAACTCGACATTATAGTTCATGTACTCAACAAGAAATTCATTTGGAGCACCCAACGAATTCACTGCATGTGGAGCGAAACCACCCTTCAATGCTATGCGTTAATGTTTTTTTTTTCTCAGCAATTTTTTATTTTTCATTGCCCAACTTAATTTCCCTCTAGAGTCTCTTACCTCCATTGATGCATTTTTCAATAATTACTTACCGGTGGGCTCTCCTCTTTACGTTTGTTAGGGTGGAAGTGTTTCTCAAATATATTATTGTTTTATAAAAGTAATCCAAACATTTTAGGATGTGCCCCTTGAGGTTTAGAATAATGATTAAAATATAATTAAGTGGAATTGTTTATGCCTTGATATTCTATATTTCGTCCTTAAACGAGATCCACTAAGTCTTTTTATGTAATAAACTTTGGCCAATAATAACCCATGGCCTCGTCATCCCATTGACATTAAAATACTTTGGGTGAGTGGAACAATTTGGAATTAATTTATATTATTATAAGAAATGGAGGGAACTTAAATAAATATATAATGATATGCCGTCCACTGGTTTTCCTACAATTATTCAATATTATTATTATAATTTGTCCACATAGTGGCTTACTGTTTAAGCTAATAAAGTAGTCCTCATCACTGCTAGTTTCTATTTATTACACTTGGATTGTTTGTCGAGTACCCTTGGAATGTTTGTTAATTTAGATTTTTTTTATTTATGAAAAGTAGAATTATATCCATAGATATATATTCATTCCTCATTTTGGAGCTTATTTCTTGGAGAAGTTATATACAAGTTAAAGCCTATTAAGGAATTGATATATATATTTGATTCATTCTTCGTTATTTATAAATTAACTATGATTCATGAAATGATGTTCTTATAAGTGAAGATAATTCATTTGATTATAGGTTGTGCAGTTAATAAAATATATAAAGTTAAATCAAGTGATCATCTTACTCTCGAGCTTTTAGAACACGAATGGCATATCATTGTTTAATCCTCCTTAACCTCTTGCGTCTTTTTATATAAAGTCAATTCCCTTGCGCCTTATCTTATGTCATCATATGATGGTTTAGTAAATAGATTCTCTTGCACCTTGAATTAATGTGGTTAGATTTCTTGCACCATCAAAATGTCAATGTACGACTATGTTAAAGTCTTTTTGCTCTCGTGTCATTTAATTGTTGATGAGTACATGATTAAGTGAATGAGATTTGCACCACGAATATAACTAATACTTTATTTTACATCTTGTATTTATCATGATCTATAATGTGTATGCGATGAGTACATGATTAAGTGAATGAGATTTGCACCACGAATATAACTAATACTTTATTTTACATCTTGTATTTATCATGATCTATAATGTGTATGCGAATGATTACCCTTGCGCCTTGGTTAATGGATGTTTAGGATTGATGGATTGATGATTTGGATGAGCATTGATGTTGTTGATTTAGCTTGTTTCTTGGATTGATTGTGTTATTGGGATGTAGACACCTCCTTGTTCCTTAGAGCAGTTGCCATCCCTGAGACCTTAGATGGTTAAAATCAATTGGAACCTGGCCATGAGCATTGCTTATGTGTCCTAGAGGTCCTAAGCTTGCAGGGTAGGTTAGGAGTGTAGTATATTATGTATTTTTATGATTATATTTATGATCCTTAAGTTAGAGTTATGTTATCTCATGGTATCATGGTGTTATTTGATGATTATCCCGATGAGAGGAGTTGAACACTTATGATTTGTACTATTTATGCGTCATTATTTATTTATAGGAATGCGATGATTATTGGATGTTATTTATTTGTGTTAACGTGTTGATATGTGCATCATTATTCATGGAAATAATGCATCAGTTTTATGTCGTGAATGATTGATAATGTGTCAATATGGTTTTTTTAATATACTGGATGATGTGTCAATGATGTTGCTATTAATTGTGATGTACAATTCCTAATGCAAAAGAAATAAAATTATTTACGTGTTGTATGTTACTTTTGCTGTTGTAACGATAGGGCTATTACATATGGTATCAGAGTGGGTTCAACCCTACAACCGGGGATCATTGCACCTTCCACTGTATAAACACTTGATTAATAATTTATCACTAATTAAATTGAATTATTTATGTGGAGGTAATCATGGTTAGAGGACGTCACGAAGGCAAAAGATGTGGTTCTTAGGGGAGGAGGCATGATGCCTCTAGTAGCATCCACGTCATATGGGTCTCACCCCAAAGGAAAAGAGCAATTCATTGGACATGAACATATTTTTGTGGGGGATGTGGTTGGGTTTATGAGGTGCTTTCAGAGGATGTTAGAGGTATTGATTAGTCATTTGGATAGATATGAGGCTAGGGCACCAGTTCCCCCTAAGGGTCCACTGTGCACCCTAACCTGTACTGGTAGCATTCACCAAGAAGTCGAGAAGGTCAAGTTTCTCGAGTTATTTGGTGTCAAGAACGATGCAACCACCGAGGCATGGTTGGATAACATGACGATGTTCTTTGCAATTTGCGATTATACCTCAAATGTCAAGGTCCACATGGTGGTATTTCATCTTATGGGGAGTTCTCTTCTATAATGGAAGATGCTCCTACCATAACTAAACATGTTCGTCGAAGACGTGTCCTGGGATTTGTTCGAGGAGCAATTTCGGGAGAGGTATCCATCTGAGTAATTCATTGAGTGTTATCTCAATGAGTTCAATGCCTTAGGAGAGGGAGGTCATACGGTGCTCTAGTACGAGGCCCATTTCATGGATTTTCTCAAGTATGCTCCACATATGAACACTGAGAAGCTTAGTGCCAATAATTTTGTGTTCAACCTTAATGTCAACATTCGTGCGATGGTGAGGATATTAATGCCTTAGAAGTTGCATAATGTCATATAGAAGGCCCTCATAGTGGAGGAAGATATGATTAGCAGGGGTCAAAGAAGGACTCATGCGAGACTAATGAGATAGGTGAAAACTAGTGCGCAACAACCTCACACCGGCTAGACATCCATCAGGGTATCGAGCTACTTCGAGAGGATCCAGGTTCATGAAACTAAGATGACCAAATCCTTAGCAACAGACTCTCTATAGAGGACCACAACACCAATAGTGGCATCATCTGAAGCAACAATTGTTCAGGTTGGTTCAGTAGAACAAACCTGGGTTCAAGAATAGTGGGCCATCATCTTCTACTTCGAGGACCAGGAGTACTGGAGAAAAGACCGGATCATGGATGTGTGGAGAGCCACATTACCAGTGTGACTGTCTATTTGAGAGGGATAGAGAATTTGGGTTAGTCGTACACACTACAATAGGAGATTTGGGAAAGGCCCATCAGATTCATGCAGTGGTGAATAACCGTTAGGCTGAGCACCAATCTACTGTGCTCGAGATGTTAAATACCATGGCTGACCATAACTTTAGTTTTTTCATAGATACATGTACTACAGAGAGATCTATTTTTGGTGTAGCATTAAAAATATTTAAGGTAAAGGAAGTCAAATAGGATGCATTTATCTACGTTGAAATGGATTCGAGAGCTAACTAGAAGGTTGGACAAAAAGTTACAGACTGTAGCCTTCAACTGGGATATTTATTCACAAAGGCCAACCTGTACGTCACGATCTTAGGATCTTATGATGTCATGATTGGTATGGACTAGTTGGAATCGTATGATGCGATACTCAATTGCAAGACGAAATGATTGAGTTTAACCAATGACGAGGGACAGAGACAAGGGATTGTAGGAAGGAACCAGGTAGTTTTCATAAGGTTCATCTCTTCCCTACAATTAAAAAAGAGTATGTGCAAGGGATGAAAGCTATATGTTATCCTTGCATTGAACGAAAAGGGCATGACGAAAGGATTGAAAAACCTTCTAGTAGTACGGAAATTTGCATATGTATTCCTAGTGTAGTTACCAGGTTTACCACCTAAGAGGGAACGAGAATTTACCATTGACCTAAAACCTGGAACTCAACCGATAACAAGAACGCCTTTTTAGATGTTGATCCCTAATTTATAGGAGTTGAAAATGCAAGTGAACGAGTTGTTGGACCTAGGACTTATACGTCCAAGTATATCGCCTTGAGGTGCTCTTGTTATTTTCATATGGAAGAATGATGGGTTGTGGAGACTTTGCATTGACTACCGTCAATTGAACAAATAAATTATCAAGAACCAATATCTGTTTCCAACAATAGACGATTTGTTTGATCAAATGAATGATGCGACACGACTTGAGGTCAGGATATCACTAGTTATGGATCAAGGAAGAAGACATTCCTAAGACCACATTCAAGACGAGGTTTTCGCATTATGAATTTACCGTTTTACCATTTTGAGTGATAAACACCCCAGGGGTATTCATGAGCTTGATGAATGGGGTTTTCTGTGAATACTTGTACAAGTTTTTTCAAGAGTTCATTGATGACATTTTGATATATTCTCGGATGATGGAAGAACTTGACGAACATTTACACTTGGTACTATAGTGTTTAAGAGAGAAAAAATTATACGGGAAACTGTCGAAATGCTCTTTTTATCAATCGAGGATTCATTATTTAGGGCATGCTATCTCCGAGAAAGGTATCGTTGTGGATCCAATGAAGGTAGAGGATATTATGGAATGGATTGCACCGATGAATGTACCTGAAGTATGTAGCTTCATGGGTTTAGTGGGATATTATCGACTGTTCGTCGAAGGATTTTTGAAGATAGCTAATCAGATTACGAAATTTTAGAAGAAAAAAAAGAATTTTGTATGGATTGATAAGTGCGCGGAAGAATTTCGAAGGCTCAAGGAGTTGTTGACGACAACGTCGATACTAAAAATCCCTGACATGGATTAACACTTCCTGGTATGCATTGACACATCAAAGGAAGGCTTAGGTGGAGTCTTGATACAAGACGGTCGAGTGATTGCTTACATCTTAAGGAAGTTAAGAAAGCATGAGGAGAACTATGCAATGCATCAGTTGGAGTTATTAGTCATTATGTATGCCCTAAGAGTGTGGAGACACTACCTGATTGGACATAAATTCGACCTACAAATGAACCACTATGGTTTGTAACATATTTTGACGCAAAGTGACTTGAGCGCGCGGCAAAGGCGTTGGTCAGAATTGCTTAGCGAGTATGATTTTGAGTTTTCCTATATAAAAAGAATAGTGAACAGAGTGACAGATGTGTTGAGATGGAGACCATGTATAATTTTGGTGATATCTCTTCAAACATATATTTGTGAAAATATTCTAACTATATAGCGTGACAATGATTGGTATAGGGAGGTTAAGGAAAATATCAGACAAGACACCATGTTGGTACCAAAATTTGAGGGATTTACTATGGACAATGACAAATTAATGAGATATAATAATCGAATTTGCATACCTCCCAATGACGAGTTCAAAAGCTTGATCTTAAACAAAGCTCATAGAGAAGTGTATATGGATCATCTAGGAGTCACAAAGATGAGGGAAGACCTTAAACCCTTATTCTTCTGGAAGGGAATGAATGAATACATAGTCAACTACGTGGAAATATTTATAGAATGCCATCACATGAAAGTTGAACATAGATATTCAATAGGATTACTACAGCCGCACTCTATTCCATAATTGAAATGGGAGGTCATTTTGATGGACTTCATTGTTGGATTTTTGCTGACAACAAGGAGGAACGACTTGATTTTTGTGGTAGTAGACACTCTGACAAAGAGTGCACATTTTATCCCTATGCATACGACGTATCAGGCACTAGACATAGCTAGAGTCTTTATCAGCGATATTGTGAAATTTCATGGTGTGCCTAAGAGGATCATATCCGATTGAGGATCAATGTTTACAGGAAGATTTTGGACTAATTCCCAAGAGGCCTTGGGAACCCAACTTAACTTTAGTACTGCCTATCACCCGAAAATAGATAGGCAGACAGAAAGAATGAACCAAATCTTGGAAGATATGTTGTGTATGTACATGATGGACCAACATAAGCGTTGGGAGTATTTATTTCCACTGGTAGAGTTTTCATACAACAAAAGTTATCAAAGCACCATTAAGATGGTGCAATTTGAGTTTATTTATGGGAGAGCGTGTCAGACACCTTTGATTTGGGATCAACTTGAGGATAGGGTCTTGGCAGGACCCAAAGCAATCCAAGAAATTGAAGAAAAAATGCAAACAATAAGACAAAGGATCAAGGAAGAGAAGGATCGAAAGAAGAGTTATGTCTATGCACATCACGTTGACCGTAGTTATGAAGTTGGCGATCGAGTCTTCTTGTGGGTGAAATCGTAAAAAAAATCAATAAAGTTTTGAAAGGGTGTTAAACTCTATCCTAGGTTCGTGAGACATTTCGAGGTTGTGGAAAAGAATGGGCCCGTGGCCTATCGACTAGAATTTCTTGATTCTTTGAGGTGTATGCACAATGTTTTTCATGTATCTGTTTTGAGACATTATGTTAGTGATCCTACACATGTTATTGACATGAGTTCTTTGCAAGTATCAAACAAAGGTGCACTCACGATGGAGCCAATCCACATTCTAGAAAATCACATTCGACAGCTATGGTATCGAGGAGTCGATCAAGTCAAGGACAAGTGGGAGAATTATAGTCCACACTTGGCTACCTGGGAGGATGCATATGATATGCGCCAACATTTTCCATTTTTGTTTGATAGTTAGACATTTAGATCTTGTCAGATAATTTATTCTTCCACTTATATACTCTGAAACTTTAGGATGAAGTCTAAAACAAGAGGGGGTGAATTTAACATGCTTCTCTTGCGTGCAAATGATTTGACTTATTCTTTAAGTACACTTGCATGCAAGTGATCCGGTTCATTATATGATTGTCTGCTTCGCTTATGGATTATGATATTATGTTATTTGATTATCTATGTATAGATAGGTAATATTGGCAGGTTTCTCCTAAGTATGTAGGAAAATTGACCTATTGGGGATGTCGATGGCGTCGATCGACCTCCTTGGACTATGGATCAAGTCTGGTAATGGATTGTATATGGTTTGGGTATTTCTGTTTTTTCATATGTGACATATGAGTAGGTATATTATGATGTTGTTATGGATCATTGATGTGTTTTGTTGATGGATGTAGGATGATGATTGCTTACTAATCAGACTCGCATTAGGAGTAAAGGGGCCATGAACAAAAACTAGATATATTGAGGGAGTGGTGTGGCAACAACCTTGCCACGACATACTAGCACTCCCATTGTGGTTTGAATTGCAGGTTAATGATTACTTAGTTTGATATATCCATGATGTCATGAGGGAAGAATGAGACATTCATTCACGAATATTTTAAGGGGCACGTAATAAGGCAGGGTCCTTATTCCTTAGACTCTCTTAGTCTCTCACAAGGTCGCCTGATGGAGTATTGACTCCAAGGGTTGAACAACTACAAAAATTAGTCTAAGGCGAGTGGTACCCTTGGAGCACTTAGTGCATCTTGAAGGGCACATCGCATCATTAAAACGTGAATAAAGTTGAGCGGCACCCTTGGAGCACATAGTGCATCTTGAAGGGCATGTCGAGATTTTTAATAAAGATGAGTCAATGAACCTAGGTGCCTAGAAAATGATATTTTGTTTTGACATGGTCAGCCTTAAAATAAATGTTAAATGGGTAAATTTTTATTAATTATAAATTTTCGTTAAAAAAAATAAAAATAAAATAATTCTAAGCCTAGTTGAAAACTAAGCCTAGGACTAAATAGATTAAGAAAACTAAAAAAAAAACTAAATGATCAATTAATAAAAGGGGGATGAAGAAAAATCAAGTTAAGAATTTAAAAGCAAATATTTATCTAAAGATTTAATTATTGATTATGTCCAAGACATGCTAAATTGGAACTTAAATAATAAGGGAAATGAATGTAAAAACGAATGTGCAAACATAGAAATGAATATATTCTAGTTTAACTAAAGAACTTTCCTAAATAAAACACAACTAAGTTTTAGAAAGACGTCAGTCATTAAAGGAAATAGAGGGAATAAAGGGAGAACAAGGAGCTTTTTTAGGAGTGTTTTTAGGATGTGTGAGTGAAATTGTCTTTTAATTAAATTAATTAAATGAATTTTTGGTGCAACTAAGGGATCAAGTGACAAGTGTATGGGGGAGAGTATTTCCTAATTAAATTTTAATAAAATGAATTAAACATGCACATGGAAGTGGTCACTAAGAAGAACTCTATAAAATTTATGGCTAGAAAGAGGAATGGATCACGATTGGTATGCATAAGGTTATGATGTTGAAATTTCTTTGATTGGTTTTTCTTATGAGAGTTGGGATACCCAACTCGAAAGGAGAGTGGTAGCTTGACCTTGTGAGGTGAGTTGGGAGCTAGAGTTTCTGTTAATGTTGTGCATGGCCCCTTTACGGATAGAGGGGATAAGGGGGAAGAAGAGCACCCCTAGAGTTGGTTGGGAGGTATTGGTGAGGTCTCGACGATTAGAAGGCAGGAAAAATGAGAAGCGTCAGAAGCCGAAGAACATCAACAAGACTTTTTGTCGGTTATGGTACGCACATTTATTATTGTAATTCTATGAGTTAAAAAATGTGTAATGGATTTTTTTATGTTAGTTGGGAAAGTTTGAATGATGTTGTTAACTTGGAATAAATTTAGATGGATTTCCATCCTTCATTATTAAAATTTTCAATCGTTGTCTCCCTTCCCCAACCCTTGCTCTGAGAGTAAAGATTAAAATATTGATTTAATTTTTGTTCTCTGCTTGGCGAACCCCTTCTCTTAATTTTTTTTTTATCTCTATGCCTTTCTCGGTTAGTTTAAACCATTTTTACCTCTAAGTACTATAGATATTTTCGCCCAACAAATGATGGCCTCTATTGCAACATTAAAACCCTCAAGGCGCTACGTTTCTTTTTTGTTTTTCTCCCAGCATTTCATCTTGATTTTCGCCCAATGTCTCCCTCACTACGTACACCAATCTTCTCCCTACATGCTCTGTGATTTGGTTTTTTTTTTATTACAAAAGCATTTTTGTGCTTAAAATTCGCCTAGCGAATTCCTTGTCTCACTCGAAAGCTAACGTCCTCAACCCCTACGATTTGGTGTTTTTACATAGCAACTTCGAGCTTCCATCCCGCGATTTTTGGGGTGTCTCTTGCTTTGTTTAAAATGATTCTTTACTCAGCATAATTTTTTTTTTAACTTCCCGGCGAGTTCACTTCTTTGTACAGCGAGAATACCCTCCATTGCTCTGTCATATTTTTTCTTTCTCAGCAAAAACTCTTTGTTGGATTTCCCAACGATTTTTCTGCTAGGTGCAACGAAAACACCCTTATAGCTCTGTGTATATTGTTTATTTCTCAGCAAAAATTCTTTGTTGGATTGGCCAGTGATTTCACTACTAGGTGGTGCGAAAACAATCTTATACCACAGCGTATATTGTTTATTCTCAACAAAAAATATTTGTTGGATTGCCCATCGACTTCACTGTTATGTGCAATGAAACCACCTTTATATCTCGGTGTTATCGTTTGTTTACTAAAAAAAAAATGTTGTTTGGATTTCCCAGTGATTTCACTGCTATGTGTGGGGAACCCACCTTTATAGCTCTGTATTATCGTTTATCTACTCAACAAGAAAATCGTTTGGAGTGCCCAACGAATTCACTTCTTGTGCAGGGAAACCACCCTTCAATGCTCTGCATTAATGTTTTTTTTTGCTCAACAATTTTTTGTTTTTCATTGTCCAACCTAATTTCCCCCTCCGGTCTCTTACCTCTATTGATGTGTGTTGCAATAATTACTTACCCATGGGATCTCCTCATTGTGTTTTTTTGGGTGAAAGTGTTTCAAAAATATATTATTGTTTTAGAAAAGTAATCCAAACATTTTAGTATGTGGCCCTTGAGGTTTAGAATAATGATTAAAATATAATTATGTGGAATTGTTTATGCCTTGATATTCTATATTTCGTACTTAAAGGAGATCCCGGACTATGCCTTTTTATATAATAAAATTTGGCCGATAATAACCCATGGCCTTGTCATCCCATAGAATTTAAAATCGCTTGGGTGAGTGGAACAATTTGGAATTAATTTCCATTATTATAAGAATTGGAAGGAACTTAAATAAATATATAATGATATTCCCTCGACTGGTTTTTCTGCAATTATTCAATATTATTATTATAATGTGTCAACATAGTGGCTCACTGTTTAAGCTAATAAAGTGGTCCTCGTCATTGCTAGTTTCTATTCACTACACTTGGATTGTTTATTGAGTACCCTTGTAATGTTTTTTAATTTAGATTTTTTTGGATTTATGAAAAGTAGAATTATATCCATAGTTATATTTTCATTACTCATTTTGGAGCTTATTTTTTTTTATTTTTTTTTATAGAAGTTAGATATAAGTTATTATATATATATATATATATATATATATATATAATTCATTCTTCCTTATTTATACATTTACTATGATTCATGAAATGATGTTCTTATAAGTGAAGATAATTCATTTGATTATAGGTTGTGTAGTAAATAAAATATATAAAGTTAAATCAAGTGATCATCTTACTCTCGTGCTTTTAGAACACGAATGACATATGATTGTTTAAGGCTCCTTAACCTCTTACGTATTTTTATATAGAGTCGATTTCCTTGTGTCTTCTCTTATGTCATCATATGATGGCTTAGTAAATATATTCTCTTGCACCTTGAATTAATGTGGTTAGATTTCTTGCACCATTAGAATGTCGATGTATGACTATGTTAAAGTTTGTCTCTCTTGCTTCATTTAATTGTTGATGAGTACATGATTAAGTGAATGGGGTTTCTGCAACGAATATAACCGATACTTGGTTTTGCGCCTTGGATTTATAGTGGTCTATGATGTGTTATGCGAATGATTACCCTTGCGCCTTGGTTAATGGATGTTTAGGATTGATGGATTGATGATTTGGAGGAGTGTTGATGTTGTCGATTTAGCTTGTCCCTTGGATTGATTGTATTAGTGGGATGTAGACACCTCTTTGTTCCTCAAAACAGTCGCCAACCCTGAGACCTTAAATGGTTAAAATCAATTGGAACCTCGGTTTGGGCATTTCTTATGTGTTCTGGAAGGTCCTAACCTCGTAGGGTAGGTTGGGAGGGTAGTATCTTATGTCTTTTTATTATTATATTTATGATCCTTAAGTTATCGTTATGTTACCTCATGTTATCATGGTGTTATATGATGATTATCTTGATGAGAGGAGTTGAGTGCTTATGATTCGTAGTGTTTATGCATCATTATTTATAGGAATGCGATGATTATGGGATACTATTTATTTATGTTAGTGTGTTGATATCTGTATGGTTATTCATGGAAATAATGTGTCTCCTTTATGTCGTGAATTATTGAAAATGTGTTAAAATTGTTTCGTTAATATATTGGATGATGTGTCAATGATGTTGATATTAATTGTGATGTATAATCCCTAAAGAAAAAAAAAAGTATTTACCTATTGTATGTCACTTTTTTTTTTGTAACGATGGGGCTGCTAGATGGGGTTTCTTGAGAGTCATCCATATCAAAGAGGCGATGAAGTTCATAATCATACTTATATTAGGAAATAAAATTTTCTTCCTTGGTTTGCAAAAATTTGAGGCCAAGAAAATAGTGCAAAGAGCCTAAGTTTATCATTTCATATTTCCTTTTAAGGATGGATTTCACCTGGGTCAAAAGCTTCAAGCCAATATCAATGAGGATAAGGTCATAAACATAAAGAACACTAATTATGAGATGGTTTCCTACTTTGTTGGTATAGACATTAGGGTCATAATGACATATAGAAATGTGAGTATCAAGAAGAAAGATGTCCATTTTGGCATGCCAAGATCGAGGATCTTTCTTAATACCATAAATAAATTTATTAAGGTGAAAAAAAAAGTTGGATTCATTATGGACATAGTCAGGAGGTTAGTCCATATAGATTTATTCTTACAAATTCTTATGAAAGAAGGCGGATTTAACATCCATTTGATGGACCTCCCATTTATGTGAGGAAGCAAGGGAAAGAACATGTAAAAATGATTTCATTTTGGATTTATATTTGATTCCTTCAACTTGATAAAATACTTTGGAAAATAACTAGGCCTTATGGGTGAAATCATGAAGTTGGGTAACACTTCTGTGAGAATCGGGTTTCCAAAATTCCTACTGACATTTTTTCATCCGAACTAATAATTATTTCAGCCGAAAGACACATCTTTTTGGCCGAACATTTAGACATCAAATCGAAGTGTACTGTGATGATGGCTTCGATTATCGTGTACCATATTAGCTTGACGGATTTTTTTCCTGGTAACACTTTTCGGCCAAATGTTGTTTCAGCCGAAATAATCTTTCGGCTAAAAAGATGTTTCGTCTGAAAAAAAAATTCAACCAAAAACATTATGTATATTGCCCGCACATTGCCCCATTCACATTTTTCCAAATTTCTTGAATGGTGGTTGATGTAGATTAGTTTTATCTCTTGGTTGGGGCTGGCAGACGTTGTCATTGGTGGTTGATGCTGGCAGTTGGTCCTGGTAGTCGTTGTTGCTGGTGGTTATTGCAGGAGGTTGTTGTTGGAGGTTGGTGTTGGAGGTCGTTGTTGTAGCTTGTTGCTATTCATTGTTATTAGTCCAGGTAAATATATCCCTTTCCTAGTTAAATAATTTTTTATTCGTTTTACAGTTTGTGTTTTAGGAGGTTGACAGGGTTGAATTCGGTCATGTTCCCATAAATGGACATGCCCGAATTCAGCCATATCCATGCACATGGACAGGCGTGAATTCAGGCCTATCCCTGTACATGGACATGGTTGAATTCATCCATGTTCTTGTACATGGACAAGACCGAATTCAACCCTATCCATGTACAAGGACAGGCCCAATTTTTAAGTTTTTCATGAATTTCAACTTTGATTCAAAATGGTTTTGGTTTTATCAATAACAATGAACTTACACAACTAGAATATGCAGACTCAAATATTTTTATCTTACATAATTTTTTCATAACTTTAAATTTTCTTATTAAGGACTATTGCCATGCAACACTTGCACTTGTTTTATTTTATTTTGATGTATAAGTTTTTAGTAATTTTAATGTTTCTTTATTAGGAGGTTGACAGGGCCGATTTCGATATAAGTAACATAAGTGATCTAACAAAATGTGTATCATACTCATTGTCATAGTAATATACATAATTAATTTTATCATAGTTATATGGGATATGCCTACTAAGCTAACTAGGAGTGATTCTATATAGCTATCTTAACAACAATGAATACAAAATTAGAACATGCTAATATGACTTATTCAAAGAGTGTGATAGTGGAAACCATTTCCCTATAGTAAGATGGGACTAGTAATCGTGATTGAATATCAATAAGAAACACTTTATAATCACTAATCAATGTACTATGATTTACTAATCATTATATATGTCTTAACTCCATCTTAAGAAGTGTATTTTCTTTATCGTTTTCAAGTTGTTGTATTTGAATTTAATATGCATGATATAGATTACTAAGATATGGAAATGATAAGATCTTATGGAGATTGATACAAGTTCGAGTTGTGTTTACCTATTATGACTATTATATAAATCTTATTCAATCAATGGGACTGATTCTATTTATGTTGCTTAATCAATGAGAAATGTTGTTCAATAAGGATATGTGACTAAAGGTAATGAAACTAGTAAAGAGTAGAGATTAAAGGATAATTTTATTTTTTAATGTTCATTATAAATTGAAAAAAAATAAATTATATTAATCAGTCCTATCCCTGTATAGGGATAGGGCCGAATTCAGCCCCGACAGGCCTGAATCTGGCTCTGCCCATTACATGTACATGGACATGCCTTCAATGTCGAGAATTTAAGGTGAAGCCTTTGGGGTGTCAAAAATATTGCCAAACCTCTCTAGTCAACCATTGATAAGAGAAGTTGGTTAAGTAAATCATGATTAAAAGAAAAATGATTCAGTGTCTGGAACTTCTAAAAGTTCTAGAACAGACTAAAACATGTAATTTCATATATGTATCATTAACCATTGGCCAACCAATAAGTTTTCACAATAACAATTAACAACACTTGGAAATAATCGACTGTGTTTAAAAAATATTTCCCAAGGAAGATGTCTTGGTGAACTAGAGGATAATTCTTAGTCTTCAAAAACATATGGACTTGAAACACTCTCTACTGGAAAATCGCCTTAATAGTATTTAGCTACTCTTATTTCCCTTCTACATTCCTCTATATCTTGTACAAATAGCATGTATTTTGAAAGAGTGGTCCCAAGCATAAATAAACAACAAATTTCCTCTCTACCACTACTTGAATTCTTCTTAGTGTGCAACTTGTTTCAAATTTGGGAATTGTCATAGTCTCTTAATTTCTTGTTTCAACTAAGTAAATGTTCTGTCAGTTATTGTTTTTATATGACCAAATTATGGATTATAAGTTTTAATGCCTTCTTGATTGTAACATACAAGTAGCTAATGTTTAGAAATTTTAAAAGAAATATTTATGTTTTAGTGTAAAGATCCCAAGCCAAATTCTTTCTTGGAATCACTAACTACTACTAATTTATTGAGTTATTAAGTGCATACAAGATTCATCACACATAGAGATCACAATATATTCAAGATGTAGAAGCACAAGCAAAGATCTGACCTTTTTATTATGAGCAATGTAAGATCAATACAATAGATGACCGATCTGGCATAAACCTCAGATGGTCGTACAAGCAATAGATATGAGCTACTACAAAATGCTCCCGCTAATACAAAATAATGCCTCCAAAGGCATAATAATAAATGAAGATCAATACAAGTAGATCTGAATGCCAAAATCTCCAGCTGAAGAATGCCACACTCCAATAGAAGGCTGAAACCCTCGATAACTCGACACTTCTGCCAAAAGTGTCCAATCACCCTAAGAAATATGCCAATTGATAGATCGGGTGATGGTAAGAATATCCCAGGTGCCTGAATCTCCAATATCCCTCTCAATCTCTGTAGATCTGAATTTCCCACTGAATGGGGTGCCCCACTGGATGACTGAAACCCTAGCTGGTTCGGCCCTGATGAAGGAGGCCTCCCAATGCTCTGAAACTCTCCCTGAATATAGATCGGGTAATGGTAAGAATAACCCAGGTGCCTGAATCTCCAAGATCCCTCTCAATCTTTGTAGATCTGAATTTCCCACTGAATGGGGTGCCCCACTAGATGACTGAAACCCTAGCTGGTTTGGATCTGATGAAGGAGGCCTCCAAATGCTCTGAAACTATCCAAGAATATAAATCGGCCTATGAGAATCCCGTGGGAGAAGTTTCGAGCTCAGATGTCAAGAAGATCTCCCTAGATCTAAGTTTTACTGAATCACAGGACCTCCCCTATGGCTCCACGACGTCCCAATCTGTAGAGAAATATAGAATGATGATAACCCTCTAGAAAATCCCTCAAACTTATGGTCATGCCCCTGCAAACAAAACCCAACTGTTGGAATGGCCCTGGGCCCTCAGGATAAGCTGGATCGAACCTCCCTCGATAAACTGGCCCTGAGACTAGAATGGTGTGGAGGAGTCTTTCATCCCCGAGACCAAGCTGTGGAACAAGGTGAGTGGATATTTCACCACTGAGTTTCTCCCAAGGGTTT
>ML777536.1:2330281-2346913 GCA_009831015.1 Picea engelmannii | reverse complement strand
AAAGGTGCATTACACACCAGAGATCAAAAGAATCCTTGATAAGCACCAGAAAGTGTTTGGGCCGATTCCTCCAGGTGTGCCACCAGACAGGGAGTTTGAGCACATCATTGAGCTAGAAGCAGGGGCTAAGCCTGTTATCACCATACCCTATATGCATCCCAATAAGTATAAAGACGAGATAGAGAAGGCCATCAAGGAGCTTCTAGACATGGGACACATCAGACCAAGCTGTGGAACAAGGCGAGTGGATATTTCACCACTGAGTTGCTCCCAAGGGTTTGTATAGCAAAACCTCAAAACTGAATACTCAAGAGCAATAGCAAATGCTAATCCAAAACCAGAATGAGTAATAGGTGCACCCCAGCCTCTTACTTATACTTTTCCTTCTAATTCTCTGTTGAGTTAGGTTAACTCCCAGGGTTAATCTTCTATTCTTTTGTTGAGTTATCTTTTACTCCTTTATCCTTTTCCTTTCTTAAGTCAACTTAAAAATATAACTTTTAACTTCTTGACTTTTCCCCCTTCAGTGTGAGACTATGACCTAGTGGGGGTACCCAGGCCACTGAGTCTCCTCATCACCTCTCTAAGAGGTGGGGGACATTACATTTAGCTAGCAACATTGTTTTCCCTTAAATTTTAACATGTTACACATAGATTATATTAAAAATTGGCTTCTACAATTTACAAAAATATAGATTATCTTCTACATGTTACATTTTTTTCATATTTAAATATTTTCATGTTCAGGTTTGAGGTAATTCTTAACCTATTCCCTAATTAATTAAAATTCCATTTATTTTCATGTTTTGGTTTTTAGGAGGTGGACAGGGTCGAATTTGACCTTGTGCATGTACAAGGACATGCTCGAAATTAGGCCTATCCCTGTACATGGACATCGCTGAATTTGGGCATGTACATGGATAGGGTCGAAGTCGGCTCTGTCCATGTATAGGGACATACCTGAACATGGAAAAACCTTCAGTAATTTTTAAGTGTTATATAGATTCTCACAAACACTCACCTAATGGTTGAGTTTGATAAAGAGTGAAAAATAATGCAATACGTCCAAGATCTTTTATTAATTACTTGAATGAAATCAAAATGATTCTCTTACTTTCAGTTTTCTATGTATTTTTCTATGAAAAATCTAGAAACCAATTGTATAGTTAATTGTTGTGTGTGTTTTTGGTTTTTGGTTATTTTGTTTCATGGATAAGTACCAAGAAAAGATAATTTGTGACCCATTTCTCTTCGGGGATGGTCCATGAGACCTAGGAGCAGTTAAGAAGGGAATGATCATATCTAGTCTTCCTGGTATAATAGGGTGATAAAAGATTATAAGCTATATCATGAGAATCATGTGGACATTCTGCCATTAATGAAGAACTTACCTTGTTGAATTTTTCTTGAAACCCCCCTTGTTTGAGTTACGCCCCCTTTAATTATTTTTTGGGTTTAGGGTTTTGTTCTTTGCTTATTCCTAAAAAAAGTCAGCCGCCTTGACTTTGGATCCCATCTCCTTGACTTGCTTTTTTTTGTTGATTTTTATGATTTAACAATTAATATTTTGTGTTGTAAAATATTATTTATTTAAATTATTTAATTATTTAATTGAGTGGCTGCGACCCCTCTAGGATAGTTATTCTTGGTGTATTAATCCACCGTGGTATTACCTCTCCAAACTCCCTTTTTCGGCGACCCCTAAGGGTCTTCTCCATATTCTCGCATGTCTCTTCTTGGTTGTTGTTTGGGGTTTCTGGTTCTCCTTGCTAGTGTCGCCCTCCTCATTTTTTCACTGCCGTTTCCCTCCTCATCTCCTTTCTAATGCCACCATGTGTGTTTTATCGTTATCCTTTTCTATTGTTGGTGCCACCTGTATATTTTTTTGGTTAGTCTTTTGATATTTTACCCTAAAAGTTCTTCTTGGCAATTTGTTCCAAATGCCATGATGAGATCTTCCCTGAGGGTTTGATCAATGATCCCTTGAATTTTTTTTTGATCATATATCTAAGATGATAGAAACAACATATCATGTAATATTTTTTCTTGTTTCAATTAAGTAAATGTTTTGTCAGATATTTTTTTTAGGCTACCAGATTATGGATCAGAAGTTTGAATGTCTTGTTGATTGTAACATAAAAGTAGCTAATGTTTAAAAATTAAAATAAATATTTATTTTTTAGCTAGTTATAATTTTTTCCCTTAAATTTTAACATGTTACACATAGATTATCTCAAAAATTACCTTCTACAATTTACACAGATATAGATTATTTTATACATGTTACATTTGCTTTTTATATTTAAATATTTTCATCTTCATTATATATACCATCATAGTAAAAAATATAGTTGTTCTAGTTTGTTCAATATATGTCTTTGATTATCTTCTACATGTTACATTTTTTTATATTTAAATATTTTCATGTTCATTATATATCGCATCATAGTAAAAATTATAGTTGTTCTAGTTTTTTCAATATATGTCTTTGATGCTTTGAAGTTGTTATAAATGCTTAAATTCCTTCAAGTTGTTTTATAAATTATATTTCCATTTTATGTTTCTATAACTTTTGAACTTTCATATTCATGAATTTTCAAAGGATATATATTGAGGTGAGCTGTTGGGACATGAGTCTTCAAAAATTCCTCGCAAATTCTCCAGGATATCCAATGAAGGAAGGGGAGGAGCCCCTTCTTTGACTGATACTCTTAGTGACAAATGATAATCAAGTCAGAGTAGGATATTATCAAATGAATCCATGAATAAATAATCCCAATAATGTGCTCAAAATAGTGCTATGGATCCAACTTTCTTAGATAGGTTGCACATTAATACTTCAACACTGGAGAATGTATGGAATACATCGTTACAAGAAAATATGTTTGGTAATTTCTTTTTATTTTGTATTTTTGTGTATTTATGTTTATGTTATATATGTGTGTGTGTGTGTGTTTTATATATGTTTTCTTAATTTCTTTATGTTAAATTATGTTTGTGTTAAATGTTATAATTAATTTCAATTGTGTATGTGTAGAAAATGAGTTTAATGAGAGGGAAGATAATGAAAGAGAGAGTGAGTATCATGAATATTTGAATGTTGGTGAAGAGGGTGAAGGTAGATTCAGGGGGCCTTATCCAAAAAAAAAGATTACATGATTACGTCCACCTATCCCTGAGATGTTGTTCATGATCTTCCTTGGGAAGCGTTTATTGAAGCAATGACCCTCGAACAATGCTTAGGTGTTAAAAGTAGGCTGGAAAATGATTTGAGGAGTTTGGATATCCCTCAAAAGAGAAAACAAAGCATGTATATTTTTTTTCATTCATTACAGAAATTTATGGATGAATATCAAAAGGTGAGGCCAATGACTAATATTTTTATCAATTTGATGAGGAGACAAAAGTCGGAGGTGATGGGCCCTAATAAATTGGAAGTAGTAAAAAGTAAATCTTCAAAATAAGATGCAATTTCTATGTTTAATTTCAAAGAGGGGCCAAAGAGAAAGATGTTAAAGGTGCAATATTTTAAGCACCCCAACATACCAAAACATCTTTATAATATATTTTTGGTAGCATATGGGAAGTTGTCGTGGAATGATGAGGCTCCACATTACTTTACTAGGAATTTTTATGCAGATTTTTTCATGTACATGCACCTTGATTATACCATCCTATCGTCGATTTATTATGGGGTTGGTAAGGGATGGACATATGATTGGAAAGACGAATATCGAAATGCAACATTGTAGAGGCCTCCGTGACCTTTAGTATCTCATCCAGTAGAAGAATTTTCCTCACATTCAGAGTTGTGAGATACATAATATGTTCTCAAGTAGGCTAGAAATGCAATCGGGTAAAATTTGGAATCGATTTTCTATTGTGTTGATGTTGGTTTGAACCATGAGAGAGTGAAAACCAATTCTCTAGTCAATTTTGTTTGCAAAATAGATGTGGAGATATATACCATGTGAGTAGAAGATCTTAAGGAATATGCAAATTTTTGTCGTAATGGTTGGAAGGTGTTAATTTAGAATGATGAACCAAACATCGGATTGGTATGTGTTACAGTTGGTAATTTTTTTATGCATTTGATGATAGTTTTCTTGCATTTATAGATTTAGATACATATTGTTGTATCTTTAGAAATAATTGAGTTGTTATTGTCATTAATTGTAGTTGGTTCATATGTTAAATGAATATCCAGTAAATAGGGGACTTGATTCCACGATTTTAAATTTGGATGGGTTGAAACATGTATGTCTTTTATAATATCCACATATGAGCATTTTAGTTGTCTGATGTAGGAGCATCTATAGCTTATCAAGTGAGCCAGCGCGTGGAGCAGGGAAAGACAGCTGAACAAGCCAACAAACTTTTTTTTTTTTTTGGATTACACTTTGAAACTGTTGCGCAAGACATTAATGTATTGATGTGATGAAGCACACTTTGTATATTGTAAATGGACCTTGAGCCTTTAAGCTCTCGTCCTAAGTAGATAGGAAGGCATTTATTAGTTTTAATGTTGTTAGATAGGAATTTATGGTAGATTTGATAGTTGTAGTTTTCGAGAGGGAAAACGGAATATATGCACCCTCCTTTGTACATTGTATTATCATTCATTCAGAAGCAGAGAAGAGTAGAGAAGTGTATGAAGAACCCCATGTACAGATATTGAATTAATAGGAGAAATTTGATTCAATTCCATGGCCGTGATTATTCTCTGTGTGTTGCTAATATTATGCTGTTGCATATTTGCTTCTTGTTATGCTTTTGTTTTATATGTTGTGTATGTGGTTTCATGGTAGATTCGAAACCTGAGTGAATAAGAGAATGAGTTTCAATTCTTTCTCTGTTTGAGCCAGGAGATTCCTACATAGAGTGTAGTCGAATCCATCCCCATAGAGTGCATTGATGAGGCTCAACAGTTAAACTCTTATCCTCGCTCGGCCAGAGTTGAATTGGGTTCTTTCGAGCCGTGCAGGGGAAGTGCAGGTCGAAAGAGAAGTCTCAGCAGTTTGCCTGAGAAGAGGAAGGCAGGGACTACTGTGGCTGCGAATGCACAGAATCCGAGTGACTTCAACACTTGGAGAGTTCTTGGAGTCGAGCCCAGGAAGAGTGCGCAAGGGTCTCTGAAGGAGTCAGAGAAATTAAGCTCAGGACAGATAGTTCCGTGGTGAAGGTAGTGGGAACAGGCCTAGGAAATGTTCGAACAGGAAAGGTTTTGAAGCGGAGGAGATCTTCAAGGCAGAGAAGTAAGAGCCATCGCATATCAGCATTCGGTGTTTGTCGAGGGGAGGTGCATACTCGTTGAAATCACGAGTCATGATTTCCCGAATCAACAAGAGTCGTCAATCAGAGTAGAAACATGTGGCATGCGATCCCGAGGAGTCGGAGAATCAGGGTTCGGCGTTCGGGGTTTCCAGCAGCAAGGAAACTTTGTGTCGTGGATTCGCGATCCGCGAAATCCTGACGGTGACGTGGCAGTGTGGGACCACGAGGTCTAGTGGAGTCCAAGTGGCATTGTATCGGAAGATCGGCACCTTGGATCTCGGGGTTTGGAAAGTCAGATTGTTGGCATCGCAGGTAGCGATATCCCGATAGGGAGATCCCCGACGAGTGGAAAGCATTGACCGTTGACCATCGGCATTCGGGGTTCGGAGTTTCGAGTTGCACGAGTATGTTCACACAGGGTTCACGATATCGCGAAGCCCGATTTCCCAAAGTGACTGCCGGGAGATCAAAAGAGTGTCCTGTGGGTGACAAGAAGTCCCGATAAGGGATTTGAAGGGTATTACAACTCTTCAGGGCAGGAAGAAGAAGGTCCTGGTGAGAGCAGGTTGTCGCTGAGGGAATCTTGCGTCAGAGTGGTATCAGAGCTCGAAATCTTGTCTGTACATTTCAGGTGAGAGAAGGGAAGGAGAAAGGGAAAGCACTCTGATACACACGACTTGCGTCAGAGTGGTATCAGAGAGGGATAGTATCTTTGTTTTCTGTAGCAGAGAAGAGAAGACATAATGCCACCCAGAAGAGAAAGGTAGTCACCTGATCGTGAATACAGGGATGCCCGAAGAAGGGGTAGACCGACAGGGAATCCAGAAATGGAGCGACAAATACGAGGTCTCAGGGCGAGACTCAAAGAGATGGAGACCACCCAGAGGCACAGAGTTGGTGCAGGAGAGTTCAGTGATTTCGAGGTGGAAGAGGAGGTTGGACACGATGCAGAAGAGGTCACAACAGAGGATGCATCAACCGAATGGTTGATTAGAGCCATCGCCAGGATGGGCTCGAAGACAAAGATGGACATTCCCATCTATGAGGGAAGTCTAAATGCAGAGGAGTTGTTGGATTGGATCCGAGCACTCGACACCTACTTCGATTACGAAGATATCGAAGAGGACAAGAAGGTAAGGCACACTGTCACAAAGTTGAAAGGACATGCGGCCTTATGGTGGGATGAATTGCAGGCCGATAGGCGCTGCAAAGGAAAATAGAAAATCAAGAGCTAGGACAGGATGATCGCCAAAATAAAAGTGAAATCATACCCAGAGATTATCAAATCACTCTGTTCAAGCGAATGCAGAACCTGAGACAGAAGTTGATGATGGTGAAAGAGTACACCGAAGAATTCTACAGGGTCAACATCCGAGCTGGTCATCGGGAGAGTGATGACGAGAAGGTGGCAAGATACCTGAATGGTTTAAGGTATGACATTTAGGATGAATTGAGAATGGTTACCATATAAATAGTTGAGGATGCATACTAGATGGCTTTAAAATAAGAGGAGAAGCTGAGCCGAAAGAAAGGACAGTGAGGGCGAGGCAGAAGCGAGCCTAGAGGCAAGGCGGTTGCCCAGGATAAATATCAGAAACCCAAGGAGGATTGGAAGAAGCCTCAGGGTAAGCTGGAGAGAGGTGGAACCTCACAGCAGAGGCAGCCACAAACTGAACAAAGGCAACAATATGCTGAGCCGAGGAGGTAGCATATGGATCAGGGTGGCGAATACGCAGATGCCAACGCTATTCCTCGTACTAGAGGTCGAGGTAGAGGCCGCGGAGGAATCATCACATGTTTTACATGTGGGAAGGACAGACACAAAGTCGTTGATTGTCCAGACAGGAAGATGGACAGAGGAGAATCTCACATCACAGAGGCGTAGAGGCATGATGCTAAGACAGAAGATGCAGACAGCGGAAGATCGCTTGGAATGCATAAGATTCTTTTGACACCTGAGAAAGAGGTGGACAGCTCAGTGCAAAGGAGCAGACTGTTCAGGACCGCTTGCACAACCAAGGACAGAAGGTGCAAGGTCATCGTGGATAGTGGAAGCACCGATAATCTCGTTTCGACCGAGATGGTGGAAAAGCTAGAGCTGGAAACAACTAAGCACCTGAGCCCATATAAAGTCTCGTGGTTACAGAAAGGACACCGGGTAAGTGTCACAAAACAATGCTTAGTTAAATTCAAGATTGGGAATTATGATGATGAAATTCTGTGTGATGTTATTCCCATGGATGTATGTCATATATTGCTGGGTAGACCATGGCAGTATGACAGAAGTGTTGTTCATGACAGGAGGATGAACACGTATACCCTAGAGAAGAATGGGAGAACCCATAAGTTGCTTCCGATAAAAGATAAATAAGTGAAGCCGAAAGTAACCAGCACCATACTTCTCATGAGTGGGAAGGAACTTCTCACAAAGATGGAGAAGAATGAAGATCCACAATTCTTTGTTGTCAGGAAGCCGAGAATTGTCCTGGCAAGCACAAGAGTGGATGACTTACTAGAGGAGATTCAGGAACTGCTGGGAGAGTTCATTGATATCATCGTGGACGAAATACCTCATTCGTTGCCACCGATGCGGAGTGTGAGTCATCACATCGATCTCATACCCAGGGCAAGTTTATCGAATAAGGCAGTGTACAGGTCGACACCTCAGGAGAACGAAGAAGTCAAAAGGCAGGTACAGGATCTGCTGGACAAAGGACTGGTCAGAGAGAGTTTGAGTCCATGTGTTGTTCCGACAGTACTGAGTCCGAAAAAAGATGGAGGTTGGAGGATGTGTACAAACTCTAGAGCGATAAACAAAATCACCATCAGGTATAGATTTCCACTGCTGAGGATGGATGATCTGATGGATTGCCTGAGCGGGGCAAATTATTTTTCGAAAATTGATCTCAAGAGCGGATATCACCAGATCCGAATGAGAGAGGGAGATGAATGGAAGACAACATTGAAAACAAATGAGGGTTTGTATGAATGGCTGGTCATGCCGTTTGGTTTGACAAATGCACCAAGCACTTTTATGAGACTGATGAATGAAGTCCTGCGGGAATTCATCGGTAAGTTTGTGGTCGTGTACTTGGACGACATACTGATTTTCAGTAAGACCAGGGCTGAACATTTGAGGCATTTAGCCATTGTGATGAGGAAGCTACAGCAGGAGAAGCTGCTGATCAATTTGAAGAAGTGTTCATTCATGCAGACAAAACTCATTTATTTGGGTTTTGTGATCTCAGCAAATGAATTGAAGATGGATCCTGAGAAGGTGGAAGTAATCAGGAATTGGCCATCGCCAAGGAGTTTTTTTGAGATAAGAAGCTTTCATGGGTTAGCTAGTTTCTACAGAAAATTTATTAGAAATTTCAGTGGAATTAGCGCCGCAATGATGGATACAGTGAAGAAGCGGCATAAAGTTTTTCACTGGACAGTAGAGGCTAAAAGAAGCTTCAATCTGTTGAAGCGAAAGATCACAGAGCAACCAATTCTGGTGTTACCTGACTTTCAGAAAACATTTCAAGTGAAGTGTGATTCCAGTGGGTATGCTGTTGGAGGGGTCCTGAGTCAAGATGACCGACCTGTAGCATATTACAGTGAGAAGCTGGATGATGCAAAGATGAAATACTCCACGTATGATAAAGATTTTTATGCCATCATACAGGCATTGAAAAAGTAGAGGCATTACTTGATACCCAAGGAGTTCATTCTGTACAACGACAATCATGCATTGCAGTTCGTAAGTCAACAGGAAAAGTTGAATCAGAAGAATGCGAAATGGGTAGAGTACATGCAGAATTTTACATTTGTGATCAAGCACATTTCCGGAACTGCTAACAAAGTAGCTGACGCTTTGAGCAGGAAATGTTTGTTGTTGCAGGAGTTTAGAGTCAAAACTTTGGGTTTTGAAAATCTGAAGGATATGTATGCAGGTGATGCAGAATTCAGAGAAGCTTACGAAGTAGCTGAGAACCCAGTTCTCAGGGATCGGACTCCATGGATTGATTTCATGATCTAGGATGGATTGTTGTTTTGGGGCAATCAATTGTGAATTCTGAATTGCTCCATGAGGGAGAATTTGGTAAAGGAAAAACATAGCGGAGGCTTAGCAGGTCACTTTGGACATGACAAGACATTCGCCAAGCTGAGCGAATCGTATTATTGGCTGGGGATGCGCACCGATGTCAAACATTTTGTTGACAGATGCAGGATATGTCAACATGCAAAGGACCGAAAGTAGAACACAGGGTTCTATCAGCCATTGCCTATACCCAAGAGACCATGGGAGGCCATTAGCATGGATTTCGTTTTGGGTTTGCCGAGGACTCAACGAGGAGTGGATTCCATATTTGTGGTGGTGGACAGGTTTTCAAAAATGGAACATTTTATACCGTGTCAGAAGACCAATGATGCGACACACATCACCAACTTTTTTTTCAAAGAGATTGTGCGATTGCATGGATTACCAAGAAGCATAGTCTCGGATTGGGATACAAAATTCATAGGTCATTTTTGGAGGACGCTATGGAAAAAGATGCGAACTAATTTGGCCTTTAGTTCAGCGTACCATCCACAGACGGATGGCCAAACAGAGGTGGTGAATAGAAGTCTGGGGGATTTATTGAGAATCTTGGTGACAGAGCACCATAGCAGTTGGGACCAGATATTACCATAGGCAGAATTTGCTTACAATGACTCTGTGAATCGGAGCACAGGTAAGAGTCCATTCCAGATTTTGTATGGGACGCAGCCGAGGGGAGTTTCTGAGCTCAGGGAGTCAGGATAGGCTGAAACCAGCATCGCTCATGCTGAAGAATTCACTGAAACGATGGAGGAACTTCACACGCAGGTGAAGCAACGACTGATGGATGCAAATCAAGAGTATAAGCGCAGAGCCGATCAGAGGAAAAGACAACTTCAGTTTGAAGTTGGGGACATGGTTCTGGCGCACTTGAGGAAAGAGAGGTTCTCGAGGGGAACATATAATAAGCTCAAGATGAATAAAATTGGGCCATGCTGAGTCCTGAAGAAATTTGGAGAAAATGCATACGAGCTTGAGTTGCCAGAGGGCATCGGGATATCTCCGATTTTCAATATTTTGGATTTATACCCATACAGGGCTGAGGAAGCAGAGGCTGGAACTGAGGAACCAGTGATACAGTGGTAGAAGAAATTACCAGTTGCACAGAAGCCGCAGATGGAGTGCATACTGGATAAAAGAGTAGGCAGGAAGACCAGGAGAAAGCAATATTTTGAATACCTGGTTAAATGGAAGAATCACCCAGTGGAGATGCCAGCTAGAAAACAGAGGCAGTTATAAAAAAGCATGGGCAGACTGTGCAGGAGCTCATGGAAAGGAGCCCATGAAATCTTTCAAGCCGAGGAGTATGATGCAGGAGCATCTATAGCTCATCAAGCGAGCCAGCGCGTGGAGCAGGGAAAGACAGCTGGACAAGCCAGCAAACTTCTTTTTTTTTTTTTTTTTGGATTACACTTTGAAACTGTTGCGCAAGACATTAATGTATTGATGTGATGAAGCGCACTTTGTATATTGTAAATGGACCTTGAGCCTTTAATCTCTCGTCCTAAGTAGATAGGAAGGCATTTATTAGTTTTAATGCTGTTAGATAGGAATTTATGGTAGATTTGATAGTTGTAGTTTTCGAGAGGGAAAATGGAATATAGGCACCCTCCTTTATACATTGTATTATCATTCATTCAGAAGCAGAGAAGAACAGAGAAGTGTATGAAGAACCCCATGTACAGATATTGAATTAATAGAAGAACTTTGATTCAATTCCATGGCCGTGATTATTCTTTGTGTGTTGTTAATATTATGTTGTTGCATATTTGCTTCTTGTTATGCCTTTGTTTTATATACTGTGTATGTGGTTTCATGGTAGATTCGAAACCTGAGTGAATAAGAGAATGAGTTTCAATTGTTTCTCTGTTTGAGCCAGGAGATTCCTGCATAGAGTGCAGTCGAATCCATCCGCATAGAGTGCGTTGATGAGGCTCAATGGTTAAAATCTTATCCTCGCTCGCCTAGAGTTGAATTGGGTTCTTTCAAGCCGTGCAGAGGAAGTGCAGGTCGAAAGAGAAGTCTTAGCAGTTTTCCTGAGAAGAGGAAGGCAGGGACTACTGTGGCTGCGAATGCACAGAATCCGGGTGACTTCAACACTTGGAGAGTTGTTGGAGTCGAGCCCAGGAAGCGTGCGCAAGGGTCTCTGAAGGAGTCAGAGAAATTAAGCTAAGGAGGGATAGTTATGTGGCGAAGGTAGTGGGAACAGGCCCAGGAAAGGTTCGAACAGGAAAGGTTTTGAAGCAGAGGAGATCTTCAAGGCAGAGAAGCAAGATCAATTGCATATCGGCATTCGGCGTTTGTCGAGGGGAGGCGCAGACTCGTTGAAATCGCGAGTCGTGATTTCCCGAATCAACGGGAGCCGTCAATTAGAGCAGAAACACGTGGCGTACGATCTCAAGGAGTCAGAGAATCGGGGTTCGGCGTTCGGGGTTTCCAGCAGCAAGGAAACTTTGCGTCGTGGATTTGCGATCGATGAAATCCCGACGGTGATGTGGCAGTGTGGGACCACGAGGTCTAGTGGAGTCCAGGTGGCATTGTATTGGAAGATCGGCACCTCGGGGCTCGGGGTTTGGAAAGTCAGATTGTTGGCATCGTAGGTAGCGATATCCCGACAGGGATATCCCTGACGAGTGGAAAGCATTGATCGTTGACCATCGACATTCGGGGTTCGGAGTTTCGAGTTGCACGAGTACGTGCACACAGGGTTCGCGATATCGCGAAGCCCGATTTCCCGAAGTGACTGTCGAGAGATCAAAAGAGTGTCCTGTGGGTGACAAGAAGTCCCGATAAGGGATTTGAAGGGTATTACAACTCTTCGGGGCAGGAAGAAGAAGGTCCTAGTGAGAGCGGGTTGTCACCGAGGGCAGCTTGCGTCATTGTCCAATCTCCAATTTTTTGAATAATCAACAACATGAAATTTATGTTTTTGTATAAATGTGAACACATTGAATCCTAGATTTAGTTCTTAGTTATGTTGTCCACAGATCCCTATTCCATCTCCTACTACTTGGGCAGGCTTTCCCCAATTCTCATTGGGAGAGTTTGAAAAGGGTGGGAGTTCACATGTATCATTGCATGTTGAATTTTTTTTTATTTATATATGAAAATTGCAATGTCATTTAAATTATTAATTTAAAAGGAAAATGTCTTAAACAATATATAATTTATTAAATCTTAGGGTAAGGTGGGTATAATTTATTGATATTCAGGTTGGCACATCACATGCATTACATGTTTCAAAATTTAAAACTACAATTAAATGTGTTAAAATAATTTAAATTTAATTTTCAAATGTACAAATTTGAAATGTGTTATAGGGAAATGTTAAGAAGAGAATGCCTGAGAGTGTGCTTGAACAAAATGTGGAGAAGAGAGTGCAGTAGATTGGGATTTAGGAGGATGCATCCATACTTGATAATGATGTGTCTATTCATGATGATTATTAAATGTATTTACATTGCACATTAGTGAGTTTTAATTTTTTTTTATGTTGGACCTTTTATATAAGTGTTCAATCTTATTTTGTTAAATATTTTTTTTTTTTTTACTTTTTTCAAATTTTTGTTTGATCAACTTTTTAGTTTAGCCTTTCCTATTCATAGAAGGGTTATCCAAATAGTGTCTATATAAATTTTAAACTCTTTGATCAATTATTTTGAAATATATAGAACTCCTATATAATCTTATTATGATATAAAATGGTACATTCAATCTTATTTATGTTTAGATCATGATGCAGACCTAACTTTGAACTTGAGCATTTGATTATTTGAGAATAGACTCTATTCCACATCAGAAAAGAGTAAGTTTATAAATTTTATTCAATTTCATTCATTTCCTTCTTGTCCAAGAATGGCGTAATAAGGAGATTTGTGTTTTCTGCATACAACATAGTGAATTCCTTCTTGGGGTATTGTTAAAATATTAACCAATTTCTTACTAACCACAAAAATTGACATTTGTAGATTTACAAATAAACTATGTACGTGCATGATCTCACTTATGTTTAGATCATGATGAAGGAATATTTCAAAGATCATTTGATTATATGTAATATGAATACATCCCATGTAGAAAGATGAAATATTTAAATGGTTTTTAAAAAATGACTTAATATATGTGTAGATTTATGTTTTTTGCATGTACATAAAAGATTATATGAGAACATCCATTCTACCACATAAACAGGAGATAAGTATTTTCTGAAAGAATTTTTTTAATATGGAGATTTGTGAAATTTCATAGGTATAATTATTTTTTTGTAAGAATGGCTTAATATGGAGATTTGTGAGTCCTTTAATTTGAAAGGTCATTTGAGGGAATTTGATTATATGAGATCATCTATTCCACTGCAGAAGATGAGATAAGTATTTTACTACTGAGTATATAAGGTCAATAAGGTCACCTGGGATGAGAAATTCACCTCAAGGATCTGGGACTTTCACGAGAAGAAAAGTATTTTACTGGAAGAATGGCTTAATATGGAGATTTGTGACCTTTCTGCATACACAATTGAATTTATTTTTAGGGTATTATCTAACTCTAAACACTAAAATTGGTTACCAAGATCACAAATTTTCTCTTTAAAAATTCAGTAGATAAGATTTTACATTGTTTAGATCATGCATGCGTAATATGGAGAGTAACTATTTTGAAAGTTTTGGAACTTCGTGATGTAAGTTTGGTTTAAAAAAACTGCCAAAAAAAGTAAAATAAAAAGAGAGCGATAATCTTAAATATTTGGAAATCAGATTGAGTATGTTATTATTTCTTATTTCTTATTTAATATTTAATTAAATATCTTTAAAATATTTTATAATAAAGTATATATGCTAATATGTGTTATTGGTTTTTCTTTTTATATTTTTTTTATTGTTACAGATGTTTACATTATATTTGGTGGAAAATGAGCATGTTGGAAGATGGAACACAACTCTTTTGGTATCTATGTCAATTTTGTGTTAAGCACAACTTGTTTTATTTATCTAAAATGGTGTGTGTACATTTTATTTTTAATTTGTAGATATATTTTATTTTAAAATTTTAAATTTTAAATTCGACAAATATTTTCTTTTGTAGGTATGAAGTGATCTATCTTAAAGTGTTGGATTAGAGTCTAGAATTTTAGATTTAAATGTTTTAATTTCCTCCTAATTTTTATTATTAGCCTAAAATGGTTGTGGAACCTATGTATTTGCGGTGTAACTATGCAAAATTTCATTATATATATATATATATATATATATATATATATGGAACTCAAAAAATCAATTTATTGTTTCATCTTTAATTTCTCTTATATTGTTTATGATGGTCAAATATATTTTTTATTGTTCATTTATAAATAGTTGAGTAGCTTATAATTTCAATTTTTATGATGGTCAAAGGATAATTTATGTTTTATGATACTGTGCTGAAATTAAAAATGTAAATTATCTCATTTTATTTATAAACATCATTGTATAGTCAAGTACAACTTATAATTTCAATTTTGTTTGATTTGCAAATATGGTTGAATAGTCAAACATATCATTAAATTGTAGTTTATAAAACTTATAATTTTGATTTTGTTTGATTTGCAAATATGGTTGAAAATAGTCACAGAAATCATCAACATATAGTTTCAATTTTGTTTGATTTGTAAATATGGTTGAAAATAGTCAAACAAATCATCAAATCAGAGTTTATGTTATACTTGTAGATATTTTTATAAGTTGAAGGGTTGATAGGGTTTATAGGGTTGAAGGGTTGTAGATATTTAAATATTTGATATATGTGAGCATTGGAAATTTGCATTGGGTGATATGCATTTTATTACATTCCATTCAAGTGATAATCAATTACAACTTATAATTTCAATTTTCAAATATGGTTGAATAGTCAAACATATCATGAAATTATAGTTTCTATTTGTTGGATTACTAAAAGGGGGGGTGAATCAGTAATAGATAATTCTAATCTATAAAATACAAGTGTTATGTCAAGGTAGCATTATCATTCAATAGTTGCAGAGTAAATAAAAAATGAACAAATGAGCAATCGTACACATACACAGTACACCAATGTTTTTACGTGCTAACTCAAAGTGGGAGAAAACCAAAAAATTCCTTTTCTTATATATGTGTGTGGTGTTCGTTGTCAAGTGGTGTGGTTAACTGTGTTGTTGATGCCTTCCTATCTAAAACACACACAAAAAATTTCACTTTTCGCTTTTCTTGCAGTCGTAACGTTTTGGGGTTGTTACATATGGTATCAGAGCTAGGTTTTGTTTCTGGGAACTGGGGTTATGGGCCCACCACGCTCTTGTGCACACTAAGAGAACTTGTTCTTTGAGGACACTTGCTTGCAAGTGATCCGAATTATTATACCATTGACCATTGATTATTATTATGAGGCATTACATATGTGATTATATGTTATTTTGTTGTATTGAATTAGAAAACTGCTATTGACTCAGTTCTCCTGAGTTTGCAAGATTTGGACCTCGAGGATACTGAGGCATCAAGGAAACCCTTAGACTATTGGGTTTTGATTGTTGTATATATATGACATATGTGCATCTGATTAGATGTTATGATTATGGATTTTGTTCTTACATGATTCGTTGATGATGCAGACTAACAATGTCTTGTTGACCAGACTCACATGTGGAGTAGAGGGGTCACGAACAACTACTAGAGATGTTGAGGGAGAGGTGTGGATAACAACCCTGCCACATCCTACTAGCACTCCCACCATGGCTCAAACTGTAGGTTAACGACTACCTAGTTTGAGAAGACTCATGATGCCATGAGGGAAGACTGCAATAGTCACTCATGATGATTCTAAGGGGCGCACAATAACACAGGGCCTTATTCCTTAGAGGCCTTTAGTCTCCCACAAGATCACCTGGTGAAGTATTGACTCCAGGGGTTCTTGATGTCTATCAAGTTAGTCAATATGCCAGTGGAACCCTTGGAACACGTAGTGCGTCCTGAAGGACACGTCGCACAATAAAAACGAAAAGAGGCGAGTGGCACCCTTGAAGCACATAGTGCATTCTGAAGGGCATGTCATGCAAGGGAAACATAATGAGGCTAGTGGCAACCTTGGAGCACCTAGTTTGTCCTGAAGGGCACATCGCGTTGTTAAATAATAAATGAATAAACCTAGATGGACTTAGAATGAATATCGTGATAAGAAAGATTTAAAAATAATTTTTCTAATAAAATGTCGCCCAACCTCGAAAATTAAAATATAGGTAAGTAATACTTGTGATAATATATATA
>ML777536.1:2306081-2330231 GCA_009831015.1 Picea engelmannii | reverse complement strand
ATATATATATATATAAATAAATAAACAAAAATAATAATCATCATTAATCATGTGACGAGAAGGAGGTAAGTGATTAAATTAATTTATAAAAAATCTTTTGGGGGATAAAATTAAAAAGGGGGGAAAAGGGGAAATAATAGTTTTGTTACATTTGCTAATTAAAAAATTATTAAATAAAAAGAAAAAGGGGAAAAGGTAATTTTATGCACTTGCCAATTTGAGTTTTAAATGAAAAGGGAAAGAGGGAAATTTAAAAGAATTAGGAAACTAGGAAAAAGGGGGAAACATAAAGAGAAAGGGAAACATAAGGGAAAAAAAGCAGAAAGACTAACTTAGTAAGGTATTTTGCATTTAAGAAATTTCTAAATTGAACTGAACTAGTGAATTAGTAAGGGGGTAAGTCATTAAAATGAGTAAGGGAATATGGGGACACCTAGGAGCGATTTTAGGAATGATTTTAGGTGGGTGAGGGAAATAGAAATAATTAATTAATTAATGAAATTAATTTATGGTGCAATGAAAGGGATGGGTGACACATGTATGGGGAGGATTTTTATGAATTAAATTATTGAAAAATAAATTAAATGGGATTTCAGGAAAGTAAATGACTTAGAAACTCTATATAATGGAGGGAGGAGGAGAATGATGGATCTCTTCTGTCATGTGTAATGTTATGCTGTAGAATTTTAGACTTGACTGACTTAGCTTGTGGGAGTTGGGATACCTAGCTCGGTGAGGAGTGGTAGCTCGGCCTTACGAGGTGAGTTGGGAGCTAGATAATCTCTGGTTCAATTTGTGTAACCCATTTGTGGATTGGGGGGCTAAGGGGGAAATAAATTACCCCTAGCGTTAGTTAGGAGTTACCGATGAAGTCTGATTGGTCGACAAGCGGGAGCTACACGGAGCGCAAAGGACAACGAATCAGAGTGGACGACTTGGGCTACAACACACTTACTCTTATTATGCATGGTAGATTATTATTATACCCTACGCTTTCATTTCTGTAGTTTTTTTTAATTGGGTAAATAATATGTTTGACTTAGCATTTCTACTGAAAAATTAACCCCATAGCCTTAACTCACTGCTTGACTTGTTTCCCTTGGCATTCGATCCCTGAATGTTGTGACTATCCTTGGTTTGTTGATTATTGTGAAGAGTTGTGATTTTTACTTTGTCATCATCCCTATTCTGTCAGTCCATGCCTGAGCAGTCATCTAGGAGCCGAATCGATGGTCATCACTTCGGTGCACGATGACCTATAGATTCTAATGCCCTGCTTTTCTACGCGTGGATGGTGAGAGAAGGATAAAAAAAAAATTCCAGGCATCTAACCTTATTATCTCTATGTTGATTGATCCTTGGTTGAATGACTAAGTCTATGCACCCTCTTGTGAATGAGTATTGTTGATTCATTGTTGAATGATTGATTTGATTGCGCCTGGATTGAAATTTGTTTTACTGTCGAATTAAACATTTTAGGCATCCAGAGTTGAATTCGTTTTTATGGTTGAAAAACCACTTTATGCATCCAGTTTGTATATCATTATACTACTGAATTTAACCTTTACCTGTGTTTTATAGTACCACGACCTTCCAATGAATCTCCTTGTTGATATACCTGTGTTTTAATGTTGTTGGACAACGAATTCTTAGAGATATTTATAAACGATTAATTACTATATTTACACATTGTTTATATGTCTTCTTGATCAGTAATAATGGATAGCAATTATGTCAGGAATTAACAACACTATTTTGGTTAGCCTTATCTTGTTAAATTGCAACATATAAATCTTGTTAAACCAGGGATTTCTAGCATCAATGCTAGATAATGTTTTGGCATATCAACACAATGAAATTGTACTACTGACAGTAGTTATCTAGTGATTTATGCTATTGTCAGCTAGGGCGTTTTAACATACAAAAATATCATTTTAATTGATTTGGTGGTCTGCGAATGGATTGTAGACATCAATTCATTTAAATTGATTATTGTCATGATTGACAACGTTATCATCCTATCTATTCAGTTAGACAACAATTTTATATCGTTATACTTCATTTTTATATTGGCAGTGAGTTTATGTATTAGACCGGTCACTACAGGGTGAATTTATATAATGGAAGGACAACGAATGGAACGTTGTGTTGAATGTGCCAATAATGGCTTCTCTATTGTGCATTGGTGGTGTATCTGTGGCGCATAAGGTGGTGTTTAAAGGAAACATTTCCATTTGGTAACAATGATGGATAGAGTATTTATTATAGACAACCCATTATGGTGATACAACCATGTGTCCAATTAGAAAAAAACCCCTTAACCACATTTTTATATTGGTTTCAGTTTTAAAAGGGGAAACCGTTTAAATTTCTTATTACCTGGTTGAAGGGAAGACTCAGACATAGACTTTCTTATTGTTGTTGGAGCGATTTACAATGGACTAGCTTATTTCCTGGTTAAGGGGTGGACTTGATAACTGACTTGCTTTGGCAGTGATTTTATTGTTTTTTTATGCTGCTTAATGGTTGTGGTTAGTACATAGATAATCGACTTGATAATGAAGACTTGGTATAGGAAGATCGAACCAAACCATTGCTTCAGCGTTTGCGTGGGGAATTTCAAAATTTTATTGCTATTTTAACTCCCAATAATTGATAATGCCTGGAATTTTCCTATCAGCTTTACCACCCTTTAATTTTTCAGTATTTATTGTTTAGCCAACCATACTTTTTCATCTTTTGGAATTATAGGCTGCACTAACTTGACCAGTTAAAAATGCCCACTATTCTTAGACTCGGGGGTTCATTCTGATAGGAATATGTCCCTTATCTACAAGGCTGAGATTAGATGTAGGTTGCTTTGTTAACTTCTCCCTGTTGCCTAGCTTCGTTGAAAGGAAAGGGCTTCTAAAAACAATTAATTTTTAAATATTAATTATGGAGATTTTCTAATGTAATTTGGGTTATGGAACTGATGTAAGGAGTGGATTTTTTTCTGATAGGGAGAGAGATTAGAGGCTTGACGGTGTTATGTAACCCCATCTTCGGGCTCCTTGCAAACCACTTTATATATACATAAATATATATATATATATATATATATATTAATTTACATCCTTAAGAGTGGGGTCCATCAATATACCATAAGGTGGAGGGTTGTCCTTCTTCGAGACTTGTAGGTTTTGAAAATCCAACTACTTACACAAGCCTAGCTTAAAACGAGTATCCAAGGCCACCTGACTCGAGCATCAACAAAACACTTGGGGGCTTCTTACAACGAAATACTAAGACATTTCTCTTGAGAGAATTTCTTCTTTGTTGATTGAGTAATTTCTCGGTAGAGTTGGTTTACTGGTGTAATGGTTTACTAGCCTGCACCACTGTAACGGTTGAAGGCCTTACAGTTTTTTCCAAAACGATTAATAGTTCCTCAATTAATGACGTATATGTGCCTTGAGCCTTATGTCGATATGGAAGGGGGTGGTTGGTCATTGTTGTTTCACTACAGTTTTCCTTGTAGGAACACAAACCCTCCATTCATTCACGCAATATTTATTTCTATTGTTGTCATATGCGTCTTGTTGACCCATTGCTTGGGGGTGTAGGTGTAATATTCTAATCGGTTATTCAGCTCCTAGAGGATTGGGTTTTTCTTGAGTCCATGGTCTAGGTAGGTTAGGTTTCACTAAGGTTATTATCGCACCTATCATCTGGGGATGACATGATCCCTAATGAGGGGATTTTGGTGCACCCTATCAGATAGAGGCGAATGATAACTTGCCCATAGTCAATGCTTCCTGTTGTGGACGTTGTCCTTAGCTTGTAGGCGTTGTCATGTCGTGTGTCAGGCAAGTAGTCATATCTTTATTTGGGTTTATGCATGCTTGTCCAGTTGCTCGATGTGCCAGTGTGTAGAGTCGATGTTGTCAGTTGCCTGATCTGCGTGCATGGTGTTCGTCGTCAGGTGATGTGTTAACTATGTCGTCAACGCCTTCTTGCCTAAAAAACAAAAAACAATTGCACTTTTCACTTTGCTTGCAGTCATAACATTTTGGGGTCATTACATATGGTATCAGAGTGGGTTCAACCCTACGAATGTGGATCACCAAGATTTCCACTGTAGTGAACCCGTGAGTATTAACCCTTGCGTTAATTAAAAACCTTAACGTGTCCATGTGGTGACCGCATTTACAAGACACCTCAGAGGTTTGAAATCTGGTGCTATTGAAGGAGGTGCAATGCCTCAAGAAGTTCTTCGACCCTCAGATTTGAACCCCCAAGGGGATGGGAAAGTCCTTGGTTTGAATTCACTTGTTGTAAGGGATGATGATGGTATGACAAGGATCTTACAGGTAATGTCAAAGGGACTTGATTCACCATCGATACTGAGATGAGGCCAGGGCACCTGTACCCCTGAGGGTCTACAATGCACCCTATCTAGTACCATTAACATCCACTGAGATCTCAAGAGAGTTGAGTTCTCGAGTCCACGAGTGTCATGGAAGACTGTATCGTCAAGGCACGATTGTAGAGAAAGGTGTTGTGCTTCACACTTCACGAATGTGACCTCCAACATGAACGTCTGCATGGTGGTATTCCAACTGAAGGGGAGTGCTCTTATATGGCGGAAAACACTCCTGCCACATTTAAACATGGCCATCGATGACATGTCATGGGAACTATTTGAGGAAGAGTTCCAGGAGAGGTATCTTTCTGAGGAATTCATTGAGTGTCATCTCAATGAGTTTGATGCCTTGCAATAAGGTAGTTGCATGGTGCCTGAGTACAATGCTCATTTTGGAGCTGCTTCGATATGCTCCACACCCAATTAACCAGAAACTTAAGGTCAAGAACTTCAAGTTTGGTCTTATTGTTAGAATTCATCTTCTACTTTGGGTACCAGGAGTACTGGACCAAAGAAAGTGTGTTGGATTATGGAGATCCACATTACGAACATTACTACCCAGAGGAAGGGGCCAAAGCATCTGGATCCATCAGACCCACTACCATGGGATTTTTGGCCAATGTCCATCTGATTCATGCAGCGGTGAATAACTTCCAGGAAGAGCACCAGTCGACTGTGCTTGAGATGTCAGGTACCTTCATTGACTAGACCCTTAGTATTTGATAGAACGCGGTGCTACCGAGAGTTTCATGTATGGTGAAACACTAAAAAGGATTAAGGTAAAGGAGGTCGAATAGGATGAGTTTAGCTTGGTAGAGATGGATTCTTTAGCCAAACAAAAGGTTGGAGGAAAGGTTATGGGTTTTGTCCTTAACCTGGGAGAGTTTATCACCAGGGCCAACCTGTATGTCACGATCTTAGAATCTTATGATGTTGTGATCAGTATGGACTGGTTGGAATCGCATGAGGTGATACTCAATTGTAAGAAAAAAGAGTGAGCTTGGTCGATGATGATTGACAAAGACACATGATTGTAGGTCAGAACCAAGGAGTTTCCCTGAGTTTTATCTCTTCCTTATAGTTACAAAAGAGCATGTGCAAGGGATGTAATCTTTATGCGATCCTTGTGTTGAATGAGAAGGGAGTAGAGGAAGGTTTAGAACACCTTCCTGTGGTGAAAAAACTTGTGGATGTATTCCCGGAGGAGTTTCCTAGGATGCCGTCAGAGAGGGATTGGAGTTTACCATAGACCTAAAACTGGGGACTGAACCAATAGCGAGAACGCCTTATCATATGTCAACCCCAGAGTTATAGGAGTTGAGAATGAAATTGAAGGAGTTGTTGGAACTGAGACTTATATGTCCAAGTGTGTCACCATGGGGTGCGCCTATTATTTTCATAAAAAAAAAGGATGGGTTGAGGAGACTCTGCATTGACTACTGTAAATTGAACAAGGCAACGATCAAGAATCAATATCCGTTGCCATGGATTGATGATATGTTAGATGAGATGAAGGGTGAAATGGTGTTTTCAAAGATATACTTGAGATCATGGTATCACCAGTTACGTATCAAGGAGGATGATGTCCCTAAGACCACATTTAAGATGAGGTTGGCACATTACAAGTTTATTGTGTTACCGTTTAGATTGACGAATGCCCCAGGGGTATTTATGAGTTTGATGAACGGGGTGTTCCGCAAGTACTTAGACAAATTCATCTGAGTACTCATTGATTATATTTTGATTACCTTTTATATAATGGAGGAGCATGATGAGCACTTGTTCTTTGTACTACAGTGTTTGCGAGAGCACAAATTGTATGGGAAATTGTCCAAATTCTCGTTCTACCAATCAAAGATTCACTACTTGGGGCATGTCATCTCTGGCGAAGGTATCACCATGGATCTACCAAAGGTAGAGTCTATTATGGAATGTCCTGCACCGATGAATTTCCCGTAAGTGCATCGCTTCATGCGTTTAGAAGGATACTATCAATGGTTCACCGATAGATTTTTGAAGATAGAAAATCCGATCACGGAAATGCAGAAGAAGAAAAAGAAGTTTGTTTGGATCAAGAAATGCGTGGAATAATTTTGAAGGCTCAAGGAAATGTTGACAACAACACCGATACTGAAGGTCCCTAACATGGATGCAAACTTCTTGGTATGCCCTGACACATCCAAGGAAGGATTAGGAGGTGACTTCATGCGAGACATTCGAGTGATCACTTACATATCGAGGAAACTGAGAAGGCATAAGGAGAACTATGTGATGCACGATTTGGAGTTGTTAGCCATGGTATATGCCTTGATGCTTTGGAGACACTACCTTGTTGGACGAAAATTTGAATTAAATATGGACCACTATGGACTACAACTCATCTTTACGCAAAGAGACCTGAACGTGCGACACAGACATTGGTCAGAATTGATCAGCGAGTATGACATCGATATTACTTACATAAAAGGAACCATTAACCACATGGAGGATTCATTGAGTTGGAGACCAAGCATATTTTTTGGGTTGCCTCTTCAGACAAATATACGTGAAAATATTCTAACTTTACAACGCGATGATGATTGGTAGAAAGAGGTCAAGTATTTTATCGAACCAAACAGAATGATGGTACCGAGATTTGAAGGATTTACATTTGACAATGATGGATTATTGAGGTTTAAAAATATGATTTACGTACCACCGAGCGATGAGTTGAGGATTTTGATCCTAAGAGACTCTCACAGAGGAGTGTACGTGGCTCACCCAGGAGTCACAAAGATGAGGGAGGACCTTAAACCCTTATTCTTCTAGAAGGGAATCAAGGTAGACATAGTTAACTATGTGGTCAGATGTCTAGAATGGCAGTAGGTAAAGGCTAAACATAGACATCCAAAGGATTAATACAACCACACGCTATTCCAGAATCGAAATGGGAGCTCATTTCGATGGATTTCATTGTTGTATTGACATTGACGACAAGGAGACATGACTCGATTTTTGTGATAGTCGACACTCTGACGAAGAGTGGTCATTTTATTCCTGTACATATGACGTATCAGGCACCTGACATAGCTATAGTTTTCATTAGTGAGATTGTGAGGCTACATGGAATACCTAAGAGACTTATATCCGATTGAGGATCAACTTTTACTGGAATATTTTGGACTAGTTTCTAAGAGGCCTTGGGAACCCATCTTATCTTTGGTACTACATATCACCCTGCAAAAGATGGGCAGACTAAACAAACAAACCAAGTCTTGGAAGACATGTCACACATGTACGTGATGGACCAACAAAAGCGGTGGGAAGAATTCTTGTCACCGATAAAATTTGGTTATAACAACAGTTAGAAAAGAACCATTAAGATGGTGCCCTTCGGGTTTCTTTATGGGTGACCATGTTGAACGCCTTTGAGTTGGGATCAGCTTGAGGATAGGGTCCTGGTGGGACTAGAAGCGACCCAAGAAATGGAATATTAAATGAAAACTATAAGATAAAGGATCAAGGAAGTGCATGATCGGCAGAAGAGTTATCTCGATGTGTGTCATGTCGACTATAGTTATGATGTGGTGATCGAGTATTTTTTCAGCTGAAACTACATAAGAGTTCGATCAAGTTTGGAAAAAGGGTATAAACTATCTCCTAGGTTCATGCGATCCTACAAGATTGTGGAAAAGAGAGGCCCATGGCCTGATGGCTAGCCTTTCCTAATTCTTGAGGTGTATGCACGATGTCTTTCACATCTCTGTTTGAGACATTATGATTAATGATCCTAGGCATGTTTTGACTTGAGCACATTGCAGGTGTCGGATGAGGGTGTGGTGATGGCTAAACGGATATGCATCCTGGATCATCGCATTCGACAACTATTTCATCGAAAAGTAGATGAGGTCAAGGTCCAGTGGGACAACTATAGTTCGCACCCAGTGACCTCGGAGGATGCATATGATATGCGCCAACATTTTTCATTTTTGTTGGATGGATAGACTTATGATACTGTGATACATATCACTTCGACACTTGTGTACTGGGAAACTTCGAGATGAATTTTAGACCCTGTGGGGGTGTACGTAACATCCCGCTCTTGCATGCGCTAAGCGAACTTATTATTTGAGGACACTTACTTGCAAGTGATCCAGACTATTATACGATTGAACATTGATTGTTATTATGAGGCATTACAGATGTGATTATATGTTATTTTCCTGTATTGAATTAGACAAGTCCTATTGAATCGGTTCTCCTGAGTGTGCAGGATTTGGACCTCGAGGATGTTGAGGCATAGAGGAAACCCTTGGACTTCAGATCAAGTCAAGGAGTGGACTATTGGGGTTTGATTGTTGTATATATATGTCATATGTGCATTTGATTAGATGTTATGATTATGGATTTTTTTCTTACATCATTTGTTGATGATGCAGGCTGACGATGGCTTGTCGATCAGATTCACATGTGGAGTAGAGGGGTCATGCACGACTACCGGATACTTTGAGGGAGAGGTGTGAACAACAACCCTACCACAACCTACTTTCACTCTCGTCCTGGCTCGAACTGTAGGTTAACAACTACCTAGTTCGATAAGACCCATGATGTCGTGAGGGAAGACTATGACAGTCACTCACGATGATTCTAAGGGGCATGTAATAAGGAAGGGGCCTTATTCCTTAGAGGCCCTTAGTCTCCCACAAGATCACCTGGTGGATTATTGAATCTAGGGGTTCTTGATGTCTATCAAGTGAGTCAAGAGGTGAGTGGCACCCTTGGAGCATGTAGTGTGTCATGAAGGGCACATCACGTAATAAAAACGGAAAGAGGTGAGTGGTACCCTTGCAGGACATAGTGCGTCCTGAAGGGCATGTCGCACAAGGGAAATAGAATGAGGCGAGTGGCACCCTTGCAACACCTAGTTCATCCTGAAGGGCACATCGCGTTGTTAAATAATAAATTAATAAACCTATATGGCCTTGGAACGAATAATATGATAATAAAGATTTAAAAACAATTTCCCTAATAAAATGTTGCCCAACCTTGAAAATTAAACTCTAGGTAAGTGATACTTGTGATATATATATATATATATATATATATAATAATCATTAATCATTTGACAAGAAGGGGGTAAGTGATTCAATTAATTTATAAAAAATCTTTTGGGGGATAAAATTTGAAAAGGGGGAAAAAGGGGAAATAATTGTTTGTTACATTTACTAATTACAAGTTTATTAATTAAAAGGAAAAGGGGGAAAAGGTAATTTTATGCACTTGCCAATTTGAGTTTTAAATGAAAATGGAAAGAGGGAAATTTAAAAGAATTAGGAAACTAGGAAAAAGTGGGAAACATAAAGAGAAATGGAAACATAAGGAAAAAAAATAAGAAAGACTAACTTAGTAAGGTATTTTGCGGTTAAGAAATTTCTAAATTGAACTCAACTAGTGAATTAGTAAGGGGGTAAGTCATTAAAATGTGTAAGGGAATATGGGGACACATAGGAACGATTCTAGGAATGCTTTTAGGTGGGTGAGGGAAATAGAAGTAATTAATTAATTAATGAAATTAATTTATGGTGCAATGAAGGGGATGGGTGACACATGTATGGGGAGGATTTTTATGAATTAAATTATTGAACAATAAATTAAATGGGATTTGGGGAAATTAAATGACTTAGAAACTCTATATAAGGGAGGGAGGAGGATGATTATGGATCTCTTCTATCATGCGTATTGTTACGCTGCATAATTTTAGACTTGACTAACTTAGCTTGTGGGAGTTGGGATACCCAACTCGGTGAGGAGTGATAGCTCAGCCTTGCGAGGAGAGATGGGAGCTAGTTGATCTATGGTTCAATGTGTGTGGCCCCTTTGTGGCTCAGGGGGCTAAGGAGGAAGAAGAGTACCCCTAGCATTAGATGGGAGGTACTGGTGAAGTCTCATCAGTCGGCAAGAGGGAGATGCACAGAGCACGTTGGACAATGACTCAGAGAGGAGGACTTGGGATATGGTACACTTACTGTTATTATGCACGATAAATTATTATTATACCCTATGATTTAATTTCTATATTTTTTTTAATTGGGTAAATAATATGTTTGATTTATGAATTCAGTTGAGAACTTAAATTTTCCCCATAGCCTTAGCTCGTTGCTTGACTTGTTTTCCTTGGCATTCGATCCCTGAATGTTGTGACTTTCCTTGGTTTGTTTACTGTTGTGAAGAGTTGTTATTTTTACTTCGTCCTCCCTAGTTCATCAGTCCATGCCTGAGCAGTCACCCAGGAGTTGGATCGACGGTTGTCACTTCGGTGCCCTGCTTTTCTGTGCATGGATGATGAGCAAAGGATAAAAAAAAAAATCGAGCCATATACCCTTAATATCTTTGCATTGATTGATCCTTGGTTGAATGACTAAGTCTATGTGCCCTCTTGTGAATGAGTATTGTTGATTCATTGCCGAATGATTGACTTGATTGCGCCTGGATTAAAAAAAAATTTACTGTCAAATAAAACAATTTAGGCATCTAGAGTTGAATTTGTTTTTATGATTGGAAAACCACTTTATGCATGTATTTTTTATTTCGTTATATTGATGAATTTAACCCTTACCTACGTTTTAAAGTACCACGACCTTCCAGTGAATCTCCTTGTTGATATACCTACGTTTTAGTGTTGTAGGACAACGAATTCTTAGAGAGATTTATAAACGATTAATTATTGTATTTACACATCATTGATATGTCTGCTTGATCAATAATAATGGATAGCAATTATGTCATGAATTAACAACAATATTTCGGTTAGCCTTATCTGGTTAAATTGAAACATATAAATCTTGTTAGACCATCGATTTCTACCATCAATGTTGGATAGCGTTTTGGCATATCAACACAACAAAATTGTACTACTGACAGTAGTTATCTAGTGATTTATGCTATTCATAGCAAGGGCATTTTAACATTCAACAATAGCATTTTAATTGATTTGTTGGTCTACAAATGGATTGTAGACAACGATTTATTTAAATTGATTATTGTCATGATTGACAGCATTATCATCCTATATGTTAAGTTAGACAACAATTTTATATTGTTATACTGCATTTTTATATTGGCAACAAGTTTATGTATTAGACCGATCACTACAGGATGAATTTATATAATGGAAGGGAAATGAATGGAACATTTCATTGACTGTGCCAATCATGGCTTCTCTGTTGCGCATTGGTGGTGTATCTGTGGTGTAGTAGGTGGCATTTAAATGAAGAATTTCCATTTGGTAATAGGGATGGATAGATTATTTATTGTAGACAGCCCATTATGCTGATACAACCATGTGTCCAATTAGACAACAACCCCTTATTTGAATGTTTATATTGGTTTCAGTTTTAAAAGGGATAGCGATTTAAATTTCTTATTACCTGGTTGAAAGGCAGACTTGACCACAGACTTTATTATTGTTGTTGCAACAATTTATAACCGACTAGCTTATTTCCTAGTTAAGGGGCATACATGATAACCGACTTGCTTTGGCAATGAATTTATTGTTTTTTTATGTTGCTTAATGGTTGTGGTTAGTACGTATATAACCGATTTTATAATGACACCTTGGTACAGGAAGATTGAACCAACCCATTGCTTCAGCATTTGTGTGGATCATTTCAAACTTTTATGCCTATTTTAATGCCCAATAATTGATAACGCCCATAATTTTCCTATCATCTTTACCACCGCTTAATTTCTTAGTATTTATTGTTCATGCATCCATACTTTTTCATCTTTTGGAATTATAGGTTGTACTAACTCGACCAGTTAAAAATGCCCACTATTCTTAGAATCGGGGATTCATTCTGATAGGAATATGTCCCTTATCTACAAGGCTGAGATAGGATGTATGTTGCTTTGTTAACTTCAACTTGTTGCCTAGCTTTGTTGAAAGGAAAGGGCTTCTAAAAACAATTAATTTATAAATATTAATTATGGAGATTTTCTAATGTAATTTAGGTTATGGAACTGATGTAAGGATTTGATGTTTTTCTCATAGGGAGAGAGATTAGAGGCTTGACGGTGTGATGTAACCCCATCTTCAGGCTCCTTGCAAATGATTTGATACACACACACAAACACACACATATTAATTTACATCCTTAAGAGTGGGGTCCATCACTATACCAGAAGGTGGAGGGTTGTCCTTCTTCAAGCCTTGTGGGTTGTGAAAATTCATCTACTTATGCAAGCCTAGCTTAAAAAAAGTATCCAAGGCCACCTGAATCGGGGGTCAACAAAATACTTGGGGTCTTCTTACAACAAAATACTAAGACATTTCTCTTGAGATAATTTCTTCTTTACTGATTGAGTAATATCTCGGTCGAGTTGGTTTATTGGTGTAATAGTTTACTAGCCTGCGCCAGTGTAATGGTTGAAGGCCTTATAGTTTTTGATGAAACAATTAATAGTTCCTTAGTTAATGAGGTCTCTGCAGCTTGAGCCTTATGTTGAGCAGGAAGGGAGTGGTTGGTCATCATTGTTTCACTACAGGTTTCCTTGTAGGAACACAAACCCTCTAGTCATTCACGGAATTTTTATTTCGAGTGTTTTCATTTGCGTCTTGTTGACCCTTCGCTTGGGGGCATAGGTTTATTCTTCTTGTTCGTTATTCGACTCCTAGAGTGTTGGGTTTTTATTGAGTCCATGGTCCATATAGGTTAGGTTGCGCTAGGTTTATTTTCGTGCCTATTGCCTGGGGACGACATGATCCCTGATGAGGGGATCATGGCATGCCCTATTGGATGCATCCCATGGTGCTTCCCATTGTGGATGTTTTCCTTAGCTTGTAGGCATTTTCGTGTTGTGTGTCAGGCGATTAGTCGTCTCTTTCTTTGGTTTTACGCATGCTCGTCCAGTTGCTCAATGTGACAGTGTGTAGATTCGATGTCATCGATCTCCCGATATGCATGCCTGATGTTCACCATCAGGTGGTGTGGTTAACTGTGTCGTCGATTCCTTCCTACCTAAAACAAAACAATAATTTTCACTTTTTTCTTCACTTGCAGTTGTAACGTTTTGGGGTCATTACAATAAAATCCAAGCGTTATATCAAGGTAGCATTATCATCCAACAATTGTAGAGTAAATAAAAAATGAACAGATGAGAAATTGTTTTTCTTATATGTCTTTAAGAATTACATTCATTAGAAGAACCAACTTCTTTTGTTTTATAGTTGCAACTAGAAGGAGGCTCCAAGCCCCTAGTTTATTAGGCTACAACTTGAGGGAAGCGCCAATTCCCCAATTATTTGACTACAACCATAAGGAGGCTACAACCCCCTATGTTCTTCATTTACAACTGGAAGGGGGCTACAACCACATGTCCTTGCCCCATCCAACCTCCTTGATGTAGAATTACAATGATGGAACCATTGTCACACTATCATTGTGAGATATACCACTGTAACAACTTGTACCATTGACCTGCAACCAACCAACCAGTAACAACCCATACCAAACAACCTATAATCAACATGTACCATAGACAAGTGCATCAACCATGCACCAAATTTGTACCAATCATGCATAATATACACATAAAATATGATTCATCAAGATGTACCAACATCATCAACTATACACCTCATGTATGTGTCAACTCATCAACTACTTGTCTCAACCATGTACCCAACATGTACCTCAACCAAAATCCCTCATTAATTTCATCATCAAAACCTGATTTGTAACTCTGTAATAGACCTCGTGTAAATGATCACATACCTACAAACCTTCGTTAACTTTAACAACAAGAGACTAGTATGTTCATCAAACTTTACTTTAGTCTCACATGACTAATTTTGGATTACTCAACAACCCTAACTTGCAATAATCATAACTATGTACATGTAATGAATAAAGATATGAAAATAGTACACAATGTTATTTAGTGTCTTTTATGAAATTCCTCTAGGTTTCACTAATTGGATCCTCTCAGAGAAGTGAGATGACCTGTAAATAACATACCTTAGAAAGCATCATCAAAATAATTTATCCTCTTTTGAATTTCAGCCTTCTTTACTTCACCTTCCCTCTGAAATTCGACTTAGATATCCTTTGGTTACCTCAGTCACTTGTAGATATTCAATATTCTCAAGTGTGATTAAAAATGAGAGACCCTTTCCTCTTATTTATACTTTCATGTAGCTTCCTCAAAGAGTTACCATCTAACCATCTTAACCCACTTTCCTTATTTTAGGGATAACCCACTTCTAACCACTTTTCCACTTAGTAATGTCTCGATTAAATTTATTATTTAAATAATTCATTTTGTATACACTTTGACTTACAATACACTCATGACTTCACTTTATTATTTAAATTACCTTCTAACCATCTTAACCCACTTTCTTTATTTTAGGGCTAACCCAATTCTAACCACTTGACCACTTAGTAATTTCTCCATTAAATTTATTATTTAAATAATTTATTTGGTATCCACTTTGACTTATAGTACACTCACCACTTCACTTTAATATTTAAATAATTTCTTCTTTGCAACCAATTTGACTACTTTGACCTTTTGGGGCTTCTAGATGACTCATGAGGGTTCCCCAACTTCACATGGTTGTAACTCTCTAACCATGAGTAGTTATGTAACATTCCACATACGATTGGAAATGGAATGACATGTACTATCCATATAGAATAGTATTTTCTACAAATATATTAAAACACATACCATTATCCATCAAAAAAACTTGGGTCCATTACCCAAAACTTTGTGCTACCAAAATTTTCTACGAGACTTTATTCAAGGGTTGACATGAATGAAAAACAACCCAATTAATAAAAAATATCTCCCTTTGACATTGATGGGAAAAATATGATGCAATATTGAATTCATATCACTCATGCTCCCCCTATGACTATCACTCCCCTTGTAACCATGCCTCTGTGTTGTTTCTCCAAGCATTTTCTTTTGCATCTAATAAATCTCTCCCCCTTTGTCATTAATGGAAAATGTATATTTCCATATGAGGTTGCTCACCCTAACTAGAATCTTCTTGAAACTAATCACCTAACTTGAATTCTCCTCTTTATGGTGTCTCTACATGTAAATCTAAGACATATAAGATAAGCATTCAAGAAAACTCATTTTGGAGTATAAATTACTCCGAGCCTTTGGAGAATATACTCAAAGGATTCCTGTGGAAGTGATTTTGTAAAGATGTCTGTCACTTGTTCTTTTGTGCCCACATATTCAACTCTGATGTTTTTCTCTGTAACCTGTTCCTATAGAAATTGATACTTTATTGGAATGTGCTTCGTCTTGGAGTGCATCACTAGGTTCTTTGAGATACTAATGGTTCTTGTATTATCACAATAGATTGTAATGGGTTCATCAAATTCAACCTGTATATCTATCAAAGTCTATTTCATCCATAGAACCTGTGTACAACATGTTTCTGAAACATACTTTGCTTCGGCTATAGATAAAGATATTGATGATTGTTTCATTCTTATCGAAGATACTAAACACTCACCCAAGTATAACGTTTCTCCACTGGTCCTTCGTCAGTCATCAATGTAAGATGCCAAATCTACATCTATGTAGGAAATAAGTGATAGATCCTTTCCTTTTGGAAAACATAATCTAAACTTTTTTTTTCCTTTGAGATATCTGAAAAAATCCTCCTCATTTCTAATACATGCGATTCCCTTGATGCTTCTTGAAATCGTGCCACCTGTCCAACTTGCTACATTACATCTGGTCTGGATGATGTCACATATAGTAAGCTACCAATCATTGACCTGTATTGCATATGGTCTGTAGACTTTGAATCATCATCTTTTCTCAACTTCCAAATGGTTTTCATAGGAGTGATAACTGGTTTGCAATTTTCCATTCTGAACCTCTTTAGCATTTCTCTGATATACTTAGTTTGAGAAATAAAAATTCCTTGATTTCTTTGACGTATCTGAAGACCCAAAAAGAAGGATAGTTCTCCAAGTAATGACCTTTCAAATTCATTCTTCATATCCTTTGCAAATTTCTGGCTTAACTTGTCATCAGTACTTCCAAAAATCATATCATCAACATAAAATTCAATTAATATAATACTATCTTGAGTTACCTTGATGTAGAGGTAAATGTCTGCACTTAGTTTTATGAACCCTACATTCTATAGATATTTATCCAATCTAGAGTACCATTCTCTAGGAGCCTTCTTTAGACCATACAAGGCCTTCTTCAATTTACACAAATAATTTGTGTTCTCTGATAACTTAAATCCTTTTGGTTGTTCTATGTAGAATTGTTGTTTAAGTTCCCCATTCAGAAAAGATGATTTCACATCGATCTGATACACTTTAATATTGTTGGAGCATGCATAAACTAAAAGCAATCCGATTGATTCCATTTTGAAAATTCAGGAAAATGTCTCTTCAAAGTCGATTCTTTCAACCCATGCATATCCTTTACATACCAATCTAACTTTTTTCCTTGTAACATGTCCATATTCATTCAATTTATTTCTAAATACCCACTTTGTTTGTCCCAATCACATTCTTATTCTTTGTTCTTGGAACCAATTCCCAAGTTTCATTATTTTCTATTTGATCGAATTCTTCATCCATAACCTTATTCCATAATTCATCCTTGTTGGTCTCTTCGAAATTGTTTGGTTCAATCATACATGAGAGTGCTAGGTGCATTTGTTCTAGTGAACAAATTCTTCTTCTACTCTCAACTCCTACATCTTTTTTATCTGATAATCTGATATGAAGGATAATTCTTCTATACCTGTTTGCTAGGTGTCTTTTGAGGCACTTGTTGAACTTTCTCTTCTACTTCTATATGACCCTATTCATCTTTCCCTTCGACTTCTTATTCATATTCTACTTCTTCTTATTGTCTGTAATTAATTTTATGAACCCTAATTTATGTAGATATTTATCTAGTCTAGAGTACCATTCTCTAGGAGCCTGTTTTAGACCATACAATGCCTTTGTCAATTTACACACATAATTTTCATTCTCTGACAACTTAAATCCTTTTGGTTTTTCTATGTAGAATTGTTCTTTAAGTTCCCCATTTAGAAACTATTATTTCATGTCCATCTAATACACTTTATTGTTATTGGAGCATGCATAAGCTAAAAGAAATCAAATTGCTTCCATTTTGGGAACTGGGGAAAATGTCTCTTCAAAGTCGATTCTTTCAACTTGTGTGTATCCTTTACATACCAATCTGAATTTTTTCCTCGTAACATGTCCATATTCATTCAATTTATTTATGAATACCCACTTTATGCCAATCACATTCTTATTCTTTGTCCTTGGAACCAATTCCCAAGTTTCGTTCTTTTATATTTGATCGAATTCTTCATCCATGGCCTTATTCCATATTTCATCCTTGTTGGTCTCTTCAAAATTGTTTGGTGCAATCGTAGATGTGAGTGTTAGGTGCATTTGTTCTGGCGAACTAATTCTTCTTCTAGTCTCAACTCCTACATCCTTGTTTCCGATAATCTGATCTGAAGAATGATTCTTCTGTACTTGTTTGCTAGGTGTCTTTTGAGGAACTTGTTGAACTTTCTCTTCTACTTCTATATGATCCTGTTCATCTTCCCCTGCTACTTCTTCTTCATCTTTTGATTCTTCTTGATAAAGTTGTTCCATTGATTCATTTTATTCTTCCTTTAATTCTCATCCACATGTTTCATCAATTGTTACATTGATGTTTTCCACAACTTTGTTCAACCTCAGATTGTAACACTTGTATTATTTTTGTGTACTTGAGTAACCAACAAGTACTCCTTTGTCCACATGAGATTCAAACTTTCCCATTTTTACATCTTCTCTTTTGATGTAGCATTTGCTTTCAAATAATCTGAAGTTCTTCGCATTTGTCGGTCTTCCTTTCCATATCTCATAGGGATTTTTGTCAATGTTTTTTCTGAGCATAAATTTGTTTTGAATGTGAATTAATGTATGCACTGCATGTGTCTAAAAAATATCTATCAATTTGGAATCCATTAACATTGTTTGAACCAATTCCTATATGGTCATGTTCTTTCTTTCAACAACTCCATTCTATTGAGGTGTCCTAGCAACGAAGAATTGCCCTTTTATTCCATGTCTAATATAGTAGTCCATAAATTCTTTTTAAGTTAACTCTCCTCCATTATCATATCTCAAACATTTGATTTTTGAATCCATTTCATTTTCAACCATTTCCTTGTAGACCTTGAAGTTTTCAAAAGATTTTGACTTATTCCTAAGAAAGAAAATTGCAGTCATTATTGTATAATAATCAACTAATAACATAAAGTATTTCTCATCTTTTAAAGCCTTTGTTGTAGTTGTTCCAACTAGATCAGTATTCACAATTTCCAATGGTCTTGTCATTGAGTATTCCTTTGATTTGAACCTAGTATTTGTTTTCTTTCATTGTTGGCAATGTTTTCATAAAGTGTTGGTTCGTTTCATGATCTAGGCATTTCTTTAACAACTACCTTTCTCCTGACTTTGACAAGTTTTTCAAAGTGTATGTGACCCATTCTTCTGTGCCATACCCAACCTTCATATTCCTTTCCTAGAAAACACTTTTCATTTCCAATTTCACTTAGTATGTATATGTTGCTTGGAGTTCTTGTAGTTGTTGCAATCAAATTTCCCGAACCTTATTTTATTATCTCGCACTTTTATGAATAGAAAGTAATTTTATGACGTTGGTCACACATTTGACTTACGCTTAGAAGATTATGTTTCATATGTTCTAATAGTAGAACATTTTCTACCTTGGTATTCTTGTTTCCAATTATGCCTGTGCCTTCTCCAATGATTTTAGTTGAATCATCACTTCCAAAGGAGACTAATCCATCTCTTTCCTTTCTTAATGTAAGAAACTTGTCTTTATCACCTGTCATGTGTTTTAAATAACCAATGTCGACATACCAACCACGTTTCTTATTCTTATCTTGTAGAGAAAGTGTGAAATATTCATCACTATATTGATTATACTTTCTTATCCATGTCCTCTTCTGAGATTCCTATATGTGACTGTTGTTTTTCTGTTGTGTTTCTCTAGGAGGGAATTTCATTCTGCAATATTTGGTCACGTGTCCAAATTTGTTAAACTTGTAGCATTCCACTTCAACGCTCAATGATTGAAACCTTTTGTAACTTCTTCTTTGTGTTTTACTAGGCTTTCTTGGATAACCCTTTTGTGTATGACTTTCAAAATTGTTTATGTTCCTATTGTTAGATCTACAATTCACAACATTATGTCCAAAATTATTGCATGCATAAAATAAACCAAAAAATATAGTTTGATACCTAGGAGTTGAAGATCTTTTGAAAGGAGTTACTCTTATGAACCCTTCTTATTCCTGAAGCTTATTTGTTTATGTCAGTTGTTGATTCTCAAATATGAATCTTCTTGGTGGAGGAGTGTCCCTGTAATATTCATTGTAGGTATTCCTATCCCCATTGATTGTTTCTGCATAGTTTTTTGGATATGTTTCTTGTTCAATTGTTTTGGATCTTGACCCCTTTTGTGTCTGATTCTATCAAAGTCTGAACTTGTCATGATGAGGATTTTGATTGTTGATAATGTCATCCAAAAATTTTGAGTTGTTCTGCATATTTTTCTTTTGAAGATCCTTTCTTAATGTGTCAATCTCTGCTTCCAAATTTCTAGTGATCTTGTCTCTTTCTTCTAACTATTCCTTGAGTGCTTCTTCAATTCTTTTATCTTCTTCTATTTGAACCTTCAAATTTGTGATCGTTTGTTCTAGTTCCTGAGTGTCTTCTTTCTTGTCTAGTTCTTCTTGTAGCTTCTTGTTTTTCTTATTTTCTCTTCTTATAACTTCTATGGAACACACAAATTCTTCTTGGCATTCAACTTCTACCTCTGCATATTCTTCTTCGGTGTCTTATTTATCAGTATTATATTGCCATGAATAAAAATCTTTCTGTCTCACTGTCACTGACTTCATCTTGATCTGATGAGGAGATGTCTTCTTTGGTACATAAGCTTTTATTAAAAGCTTTCTTTGTGGTTCTTTTTCCTTTATATGTTTTTTTTCTATTTGAGTAATCTTCATCATTACTCTTATTTTCTTTATGAGGACATTTTCTATCATAATGACCAATACCATCGCAATTAAAACAAATCAATGGAAACTTACTTTTATATCTGTTGTTGGTTCCCTTGTTCAATCTTCTGACAAAGTTGGTCATTTTTTATCATCTTCCAAGATGTCACTACTACTGCTATGTTCTTTTTCTTTTTTCTTTCCCTTTTTTTTTGGCCTTTTGGATGCTTTGAAAGATACTTCTTTTATATCTATATTTTCTTGTTCAATTCTCATTTCATATGCTATGAAGATTCCATGTAGTTCGTCCATGATTATTGAGTCTAGATCTTGTCTTTCTTCTAGTGTTGATATCTCAGGATCAAATATCATAAGAAGAGATCCTAGTACCTTTTGCACAATTATAAATTCTTTAATTTCTTCTCCCAATCCTATGATTTCACTTACTGTTTCATCAACTCGTAAGAAGCAAGCTGCAATATTCTCATCTTCTTTCATCTTTAGTTGTGCGAACTAACCTCTGTAAGTTTGAAGATTTGTTGCTTTCACTTTTGAATCTCCTTCATAAATATTTTGAATCTTGTCCCAAATATATTTAGTAGATTTTCAATGTATAAATTTGGTGTATATTCATTCACAAAGACTATTCAGAAGTGCATTTGTGGATTTGGAATTATTTTTCCCTAGTTTTATTGCTCTTTCATTTGTTGACGAAATTGTTGGTTCTTTGTATCCATCTACAATTGATTGCCAAATTTCAAATCCTTGTGCCTGTATATATGTTTTCATACTTCCTCTCCAAAATGCATACATTTTTCCATAAAACTATGGTATTCCATTTTTATACATGTTGTTTCTCTCCATGATCTACCTTTCAGTGGTTAAATTGATTTCTGAAGGAACCTTGCTCTGATACCAATTGTTGGATTACTGAGAGGGGGGGGTGAATCAGTAATAGAACAGTCTAATCCATAAATCCAACTGTTATATCAATGTTTCATTATCATCCAATAATTGTAGAGTAAATAAACAATGAACAAATGATAAATCATACACACATATAGTACACCAATGTTTTTACGTGGAAACCCAAAGAGGGAGAAAATCACAGAATAATTTTTCTTATAAGTCTTTAAGAATTACAATCATTGGAAGCACCAAGTTCCTTTGTTTTCCAGCTACAACTAGAAGGAGGCTCCAACCCCCTAGTTTCTTAGGCTACAACTTGAGGGAAGCGCCAACTCCCTAATTCCTTGGCTACAACTAGAAGGAGGCTACAACCCCCTATGTTCTTTGGATACAACCACATGTCATTTACTTGTCCAACCTCCATAACATATAAGTAGAATTATGGAACCACTGTCACACTATCATTGTGATATATACCACTATAACAACCTATACCATTGACCTACAAGCAACCAATCTGTAACAACCTATACCAAACATCCCGTAATCAACCTGTACCATAAACAAGTGCATCAACCATGAACTAACCTGTACCTCAACCTGTACCATCAACGAGTGCATCAACCATACACCAAATATGTAAAAATCATGCATCAAATACACATAAACTATGATTCATGAATATGTACCAATATCATCAACTATACACCTCATGTATGTTCCAACTCATCAACTACTTATCTCAACCAAGTACCCAACATGTACCTCAACCAAAATCCGTCATCAATTTCATCATCAAAATATGATTTGTAACTCTGTAATAGACCTAGTGTATATGATCACATACCTACAAACCTTCATTAACTTTAACAACAGGAGACTAGCATTTTCATCAAATTTTACTTTAGTCTCACATGACTAATTTTGGATTACTCAACAACCCTAACTTACAATAATCATAACTATGTACCTGTAATGAATAAAGATATGAAAATAGTACACAATGTTCTTCATTTTATTTTATGCAATCCCTCCAGGTTTCACTACTTGGATCCTCTTAGAAAATGAGTTATAAAAAAAATGGCATACTTTATTGAATTTTGGCTTATTCTAGAGAAAAAACTTGTAGAGTGTGCCCCACATAGAATATTTTTTGTATAGATGTGACAATTTGGATTTTTTATGAAGAAGTTATGATGGTTTTACGTGAAACACCTATTTTAGACTAGTTTTGGGACTAGCCACAAACCCTATTTTCCACGGAGTGTAACTCCAAAAATACAATTACCCACAAGATGAAATTTGTATCACACCTACTTGGACATGTTTTCTCAAAGGCCTCCCAATTTCACAGTCTGAATTATTCTATACAAAAGGTATTGCTAAAATGGTGAGATGACCTATAAATAACATACCTTCGAAAGCATCATCAAAAGAATTTATCCTCCCTTGAATTTCGGCCTTCTTTACTTCACCTTCCCTATAAAATTTGACTTAGATATCCTTTGGTTAGCTGAGTCACTTGTAGATATTAAATATGCTCAAGTGTGATTAAAAATGAGAGACTCTTGCCTCTTATTTATACTTTCATGTAGCTTCCTCAAGGGGTTACCTTCTAACCATCTTAATCAACTTTCCTTCTTTTAGGGATAAACCACTTCTAACCACTTGTCCACTTAGTAATTTATACATTAACTTTATTATTTAAATAATTATTTTTTTTATCCACTTTGAATTATAGTACACTCATCACTTCACTTTATTTTTTTAATTACCTTCTAACCATCTTAACCCACTTTCCTTATTTTAGGGCTAACCCACTTCTAACCACTCGTCCACTTAGTAATTTCTCCATTAACTTTATTATTTAAATATTTTATTTTGTATCTACTTTGACTTATAGTACACTCTTAACTTCACTTTAAATAATTTCTTCTTTCCGACCACTTAGACTACTTTGACCTTTTGGGGCTTCTAGATGACTCATGAGGGTTCTCCAACTTGACATGGCATAACTCTCTAACCGTGAGGAGTTATGTGACGTTCCACATACCACTAGAAATGACATGACATGTACTATCCATATAGAATAGTCGTTCCTACAAATATATCAAAACTCGTACCATTATCCATCAAACAAACTTGGGTCCATTATCCAAACCTTTGGGCTACCAGAGTTTGCTACCAAACTTTATTCAAGGGTTGAAATCAATGAAAACCAACCCAATTAATCAACATTGCTCTAGTTTTTATATTTGTACATATTTTTATAAGTTGAAGAGTTCATAGGTTTTATAGTGTGAAGGGTTTTACATATAAATATTTGATAGTCGTGAGTATTGGCAATCATGGAGTTTTCATTGGGTGATATGGATTTTATTCTATTCCATTCAAGTGATAATCAATTGACTTTAACAATTCTTTTGTAAATTTAATCATATTGATCATCACATCAATCTAGGACCCTCCCTTATTTTTTTAGGGCATAGACTCCTATCAATCCAAAACTTAGTAAAAACCTTGAACTCGAAATTGAAAATTCACAATGAAATGACAGTTCAACACTAAACTAGTTATGTTCATCCTTGACTTCTTTATTGAAAATTCACAATGAAATGACAATCCAACACTAAACTGGTTATGTTTATCCATGGTTTATTTTCGAGATTTCAATATATTCATTCAAGAAAATATGAAATAAAAATGTGAAATAATAACATCATCTAACGTTTTTTAGTATGTAAAATTAAAATATACTTTTTTT